>LPNX011233956.1:735963-841817 GCA_001517045.1 Pseudotsuga menziesii
TATGATCCGCATTGGAAACAAGCCTTTGATGGATGGTCTAACCAATCGATCTAACTGTTGGATCTAAATACGCACACCAACACATTTGTCTTTCCAGGAAAATCCTATTGAGATCACCCCTCTTCCTTGAAATATCAGAAAGGAGGATGACTCAAAAATAACCACAATAGTGTATCATAACCCCAAGAGAATTGACCATATTTGAACTTGTGAACTAAGGCCTCACCATTGACAACATGTCTTGGGAACATGATTGAATTGATTGAGATACCCCTTTATTTTGTGTGTTTTATAGGACAATTATCCTAGTGAGGTATCTCAATTACTTAAAACAAATTATTTCAAGCCAGAGTTCGATGTGAGGTCTCTAGTTCTAGTTTGTCCAATTTTTGTTGGTGATTGACTCACCTTCCATTTGGATAGAGGTGGGACCCCACAAGGTTTTACTTGAAAAAAAATATGTATAGATTAATGGTGTATATCCCAATTTATAGAGTGACATACTATTATATCCTCTACTAGGGTTCAAGTCTCACTAAGGACTTGTGGTAATAAATCCTTCAAGTTTTTTCTCTCCTTTGTGGGGAATCACTAGTTGTGAATTACAACTTTTCCATTTTTTATTGAGCATGTTGTCCTCCTAATATGTTGGAATAAGTGATTTACTAAACCTTTTTCTATTGGTTGTTGTCACTATTGCAACCTACAAGCAATTGTTATGTAATGTGTGTTGGATTAGTATCAACAACCTCTCTCGTAACTACTAAAATTTGATGAGATGCAGACGATATTTTCTTGGATTTATTTTCCCATGCAAAATACAAATTCCCTTTATAATGCATACATATGTATGTATGTATAAAATTAGAACCCATATTTTTATGGATGGTAAACTTGGAAAGAAGCTTGATGCACCCTCACAGATTTAAGAAAAGAATAGGACTTTTTGTACCCTATCAATTCCATACAAAAGTCTATATAAATGATACCTAAAAAACATTCAATATAATCAATAACCACATTTAACAAACCTTAGACAAGGCAGGATAATACATTCTAGGATTTGAACCTAATCTATACTTATGTATGGATGCACGCACACACACACATAAGTACTTTCTCCAGATAAAACCTTCAAGGATGACCCCCTATTCTTTGAAATATTGGGATGGTGGGAATATCAACAATTGACCATAATAAAAATGAGTAATCTATAAAGACCCAACCATACCTAAACCTCAACTAGTGTATAACTAGGTGCCTCATAATGAACCCCACTTGAAATAGTTTATTAGAACCGGGATAATAGGGATATGTATGTGTGTGTAAACTCTATGTGTTAGCTAGAGTGGTTGAGTGATTTGAGCTTCATGTTGGAAGAGTGGGGGTATATAGGTTGGTTTCCTACATTATGTGCCTCATTTGATGTCCCTACCAAGTCAAGCATAGTAATGAGGGTCGATGGGTAGAAAATAGGTACCAATTACAAAATGTAGGGAAGTTCCTAGGGGTTTCATTGCAAAGTTTTCTTTGGAATGTGTGTGTGTGTGTGTGTGTGTGTGTGTGTGTGTGCACGCGCGCGTGTGTGGGGGGGGGGCACACATGCATGTGCATGTGCACTCACACACACTAATTTATTTGGGGTTGAAACTCGACGTTTCAACTGATGTTTGATAAAAAAACAACTTTTAACATTGAATTTAAGTTTAACAAAAGAAAATTCAATGAGATATCTATGTCATCTCCTAACAAATGGCGATTAAGGAAATTGTTAGATGAACATCTCTTAAGCAACTTTAGGCCATAATTAAATGTCTATTGAACGTTGAATATTTGACATTAAATGATTTTTAAAAAAATTGTTGATTCAAATTCAGTACTATTATGATTTTCCCTTCTTGATTTGAGCTCCTTTTGAATGGTGAATTCATTCTTACATGCTATGAATTGGATGGATAATTGACATTAGATAAATAATTAAAGTGTCAATATTTTGTATCCTACAGACACTAATAATATACATATAATTTCAATGTGACAATCCTAATGTACACACCTAAGTCACCTAAGATACTACCCTATTCTTTCATCATGAGGAGGGAGGTTCTCTACATCCAAGAATGGGGGAGATGTTGTCACGTAAGGTAACATAACACAATGTAATGTTACATTACCAAAAATAATAAATAATAAATAAAATAAAACTTCATTTCAGCTCATAAAATAAAATATTATGAAAAGTAATTAAAAAATCCATGTCCCCTATAAAATAGAAAAATTAAAATTAAACCCGAATCAAGCAAGAGAGGGATCAAATTTTTTGAGTTTAAAATTTAAAAAAATTACACCTCAAGAAATTGGATCTCTCTCGATGCTTGATAGGTTTAAAATGGATCTATGTTTTTTATGTAATCCACAAAATAACCTAACCTAATCCACATAAGCCACACACCTAACCACCTAATATAATGTACTTATGCACACACTTAAGTCATGTACCTAACATGTGAAACTTGTATTCTATCTTTTAAAGGGAGCCACTCCATTAAGAATAATGAGATTGTGTAGCTTCTCACGTAGTAGTGCATGAACCCATATGTTAGTAATGAATAATTGAGCATAGTCACATTTATTCTCAAAGGAAACCTCTAATGATCCAAATCCTCTAATGGTTCATGTTGAAATGATTATATGTTTAGGATAGTGTTCACTAGAACAAAAATCCAACCCGACATACTAAGATTAGTTCATGACAAGATGATCATGATGCCATTTTGACTAAAATTTCTATACATTAACAAATTTATTATCTTTGGAAATTCATTTTAGGAATCTCAAACAAAGATGAAAAACACCTAGAAACGAGAAAGGATGTTTAGATGTCCTTGAGTCACAAAAACTATAAAAAGTACATGAAATTATTAGTCCTTAGTTATGCCAAGAGTGGTATGTATTTTTATTCTACAAATATGTGATTATCAACACCTTACCTTCACAAGTAACTCAGGGAATTACATAATTCTCTAAGGAAATTTGGATATTATTCGAGATTTGTCAAAGGTTTCATTAATTTAGCTTCTCCTCTTATATATTATAGATGATATAACCTATAATGGGTATAACAAATTTAATAACTACCCCCTATAATAGTGATTCCCTTTAATAGTGACTCGGAGGAAATTAATAATCCCCAAATGTTTTTGAGTAAAAACATTAGATAAATAATTATAAGTGACCTTCTAGGATTTTGAAAATTGATGGTAACATAATAAATAAATCACTAAAGTGCCAGTACTTAAGAAAAAATCAAGTAAGGGAGGGGGGACCAACAACAAATGCACAATTTAAAACAATTACCTCATAAAGGTTGTGAATTCCTGGGGATCACAAACACCATATATCTCCTATGAAGAAGTATTTGTCCCTCCTATTTTATCCTTATGAATACTTATTTTCCAAACATGATTTTAATAAAAGGGAAACAATTCAAAAAATGAAACATTAATATAATTTTATGTTTACTATCAAAACCAAATTTCAAGTTGTTTCCATGTGTACACTAAATAATCAATCACCCAATGCTTTCATGAGATGCCCATGAGCTGCACTAATTAGTACTCATCTATGCAAATAAATATGCTTAGGATTTTGTTTTATCTTCTTATTCTATAAACATTGCGCATTATTTTGTCACCCATAATGCACTTCAAATGTCATTCTTTTAATGGATTTTTTCCAATTTCAAAAAATTGAGTGAGTTGATATACGAGAGGAAAAAAAATATGGATCATATTCTTCATTATTTAAATAATAATTGTGACTAAAACCTAATGACCAAATATTGCATAACATGATTCTATTAAAATCATAATTCTAAGTGAGGCTAGAGGCATAATCCGATTTCTAATCCAATTTGTATTACTATATGAAGAAACAATAATCAAAGATGAAATTTTGAACACAAATTAATGATTATTATTTTAATTTTAAATACATGGAGGAATAATATTTCTTTGAAAAAAAACTCTTATTAACCAATTTGTAAGAGGGTTGAACCAAAAGTAAAACGATTAAACATTTCAACCATTTCTTGAATGTCATAGTAAATTAGTTGGTCATTCCACATCATAAAATATTCATTGACAAAGCTAGAATGTGTTTATAATTGCTATCCATTATTTTGTTAACCACATTAAAATAATATCCAAGATAATACTTCATCATTGGGTTGTAGGTGTCATTTTACAATTCACTCAAACATCCAAAATTGTTGGTATGGTTTCTAATGCTACCCCCTATAACATCTATCAAATCTAACCCTTAACCAATACTCATGTATCTACATAATCCATTAATATTCACTTAAATATATCTAACCAAGGTTTAATGAGTAAAAAAAACTTAAACAAGGTGCAAAAAATGTGGATTGGTCAAATTTCAAATAAGAGACTCTTATTCGACATTAAATCCATACTAGCAATGCCTATTCGACATATAGATAAGCGTCCAACAAGAATCAATAGTATAGATTGAATATAAAGTAAGCATTGAATTTGTAGATTTTTTTTGGTTAATGTATCTAGGTATACATTGAGTTGTTCACTAAGACTCGACCTCTAAATAAACCCTAACCCAAAATTAATCCTTAACCCCTAAAACCTCTAACCCCAAACATTAACCCCCTTTAACATATAAGTAGAAATATGTCTAATCCACAAGCTTTACAACACCTAATTTTAGGAAAAAATAAATAATAACACCTAAAACTTAAATAATAACCCCTAACCCCTTAATCCCCTAACCTATAACCCCTTAATCCCTAAAACCTCTATCCCCTAAACCCATTAACCCCGAATTTGTTCACCCCTAAGCTCTAAATACATTAAAATCCTTAACCCATGATCCTTTAACCTCCTAACCCCTAATCCCTTAACCCTCTTTACCCTTAAACCCTTAAACCCCACTAGTACATCATGAGATATAAGTGACCAAGAAAATGACCAAAATCGGCCTACAAATGACCACTTTTGATTTGGAAATTGTTGGTGGCTAATTTTTGGTCTCTTATCATGTGACCAAAAATGTGGTCATATATAGTTTGGTCATTTATAGCTTGTCGATTGGTCATTAATTTGGTCATTAATCTAGTCATATGTTTGGTCATTAATCTCGTCATTTTTGGTCATTAATTTGGTCATATGTTTGGTGATAAGAGACCGAAAATTATCCCCCAAAACTATCATTTGGTCATTTATATGCGAATTTTGGTCATTTGTTTGGTTGCTTATCTCCCATTTGTTGGTCTCTTATCTCTCATTTTTTGGTCACTAATTCAGTCGTTTTATATGAAAATATTCACTGATTTTTGTAGTTAGAGTATGGAGGAATCGAACCACCAATCTCCTGCTTGTAAGGCAGGTGCTCTTCCATTGACCCAATACCCTTAAAGTCTCTGCAATACTTGCAGAAATACCAAGCTTATTCATGTACTTCAAACATCATTTGTAGGGATTAATAATGAAATAAATAACAACAGACTATTGATATCTATGATGCTAAAAAACTTAAAAAACAAATAGCATGATTGATATGAGCTGAAAAGTTGAGGATCTCATTCTCCCAATGATAAGGCCAACAAACCACTTGGAGAGAATGAAACAAGAATATATAAAACCAAAAATATGTCTAGATTTTAAAGTAAACAATAACATTATAAGGGAAAACATGACCTATATATAAGATAATACATTACTAGTTTATAAAAATAGAGAAGAATATCCAAACAATATCACATGTTATACTAGAATTATATGTGTTGCTTAGACCATCAAAGATTGCATTCCCACCATTCAAGCTAGAAATAAAGTTTGCTTCTTCGGTAGCATCCTGAATTCAAATCCCCATACACATACAGGTCTATTATCCATCTTTCTTGTGCCACTACAGTATAGTACCCTAGGCCATAACTGTGCATCCTCATGTTCATATACAAGTCTAACTACATAACCGTGCATTAATAAACAAAAAATATTGAGGACATATTACAACATGCCATGAACAAAATATCACATTATAAAAGAAATTGAATGCATCTTCTACACTTGTGGAAATAATTATTTGCATATTCAAATATAAACATAAGTGTATTCTCCTGCATTTAAAGTTTGTTGAATAGTTAGAGAGATGGATCCAAAAACCTAACAAATAGGCACCAATGCAACTGCAACTTCTGGAAACTGCCAAGTATATTTTGATATTTAAACTTAGTAGTAGATATCTGATAAGAAAAAATACATAAACCACGAAAAACCATCTCAAAATAGATATAAACCATGACGAAACAGTACTGGAAACAAAATAGTACCACTGTAACTAGACAAGATAAGTTTAACACATAATTTTCATCTCTTTCAACTTTAACACTCCCAAAGGTCCTTGTTTTAAAGTTGAAAGAATACAAAGACAATAAATAATAGCAATAGTAAATCAAACTCAAAGTACAAAGAAAAAAAATAAGATAACCTACTATGAGAGTTGAAACCTTCCTTATACTCGGGAATATTTTTTTAGATTAGATCTTGTCTATTAAGAGAGAAGTCACTACATGAACAAGGGACATACCATTGATCAAAGGACTTGAGCTCAAATTTATGTATACCATCAATACTCATGTTTTAAATTTTTAAAACACGTTTAATAGAAAGACTTGTTATCACTAATTATAATAATTTTTTCATCTCAGTCTATGCATTAAAACAAGCATCAATAACATCTATGAAGCCTCAATAGGCTGGATTAAAAAAATAAAACCTAAACAGATTTGATTAAAGAAAATAAAGAACAAAACTCTAGGAAATCTAAAGTAATATATGGCACATATTACAAAAAAAAAAACTAAAACCATGAACCAAGAACCTTATTAAAATCTAGGAAATCAACTCATCAACAAAAATAACCTAAAAGCACATTTAACATATTGATTAAAGATTTTACACTAAAGCTTAAAAGTTAAAGGTGTCCTAGCGCATATATATATATATATATATATATATATATATATATATATATATATATATTGTGCNTTATTTAGTAGAAAGATTCCTATAGAAAGGACAAAGATATTAAATCATACATACTCGAAGAAAGAGTTGAGTCACATCATCCATGTTGGCAACATATTCCTCTGTAATATTTTCCACATACAACTCACTTTTTGTGTCTTCTCTAATCTATAAGCAAAGAAATAACAAATATATATTATGAAAATATAGAACTTTAAATATATAATTGATCTAAACATATGGGAGGCCATTATAGGCACAAAACAAGTTGAAATTTGAAACATGAAACTGTAAAAAGATGAAATATACATAAAAAGGATGACAACATGATGATATTGCTATGTGACTATTTATTTGTGTAGGTTCTAACAAATATATGATTTTCTCATTATATATTTGCCACATTAAATATCTAATTGAGCTAAAGAGAATGTGAGACCATTATTGGCATAAAACAAGTTGAAATTTGAAACATGAAACCATAAAAAAGATGAAATATTCATAAAAGGACAGACACCAAGATGATCTTGTTACCTAAATATTTATTTCTGTATGTTCCAACAAATATGTGATTTGATCATTATATATCTGTAACATACAGTCAACTGTCAATAAATGGAAAAAATATGGGACATATTTATGCATCATAACATCCAACCATGTTCCAACAACGAGGAAACTACATCAAGATTATAATGATATCCGAATTATGCACATTCCAATGTCAAATATTGAATTAAAAAATAGGCAATAGGAAACACATTATTTAGGCATGATAAGTAAATGCAAGTATCCAACTAGTATGTGTCCTGTAAAAGAAATGAATGAAGGAAAAATAATTTCTTGCCAGGATCAAGTCCTAAAATTGGCATGTTGATCTCTTAATAACTCGAATACTCCACATATTGCTTCCACTAAACATGTAATTAGTAAAAGTACATAAATTAATAGTTCATGTGGCCATTTTTAAAATAAAAATTGAGAGAGGCTCTTCAAATAAATTGCATTTAAAAATAAATTGAATTAAAAAATACTACCGGTAACAATGAATTAAGCTAACTTTTCTAAAATTGCATTTCTTTTAAACACATACGAAATATTTTAATATGGCTGAAATATCCCTCTCTTGCATTTTTTTTTACTTCAACAATGAATTCATTTACTGAGATATGAGTACAATAGAGAATTCATCCCCAAGTCAACCCATGCCTCCATGCAAGCATCCAAGCTACCCCATTCCATCTAGGGATCAACACATTCCTTCAAAATGCCAAAGGCTCCTACTCTAATGTAGGTTATCCTCTAAAGTAACCAACCAATATTCAAGTGGCTATCATGAAGAATGTCCCAAGTTGTCTAAAGATCTCCAAAACCCCACAGAAGAATTTCATGCAAGTACCCAAATAAGGCCAACAACCACTTAGTAAGCCACCTCCAATGTGCCCTCCATCATAGAACATCCAAGGGATAATCATACACCATGTATCCCAAATCTAATGAAGCACCCCAAAACACATGTAAAACTTTATAAGTAACCCCAAAATATAACAAGCTCAACAACTCAACCACTACATGAAATCTTAAGACAACTTGAACAATACTGGAACTACATGACATCTTTACAATATTTATGTCATCATTTTCTCGAGATGGTATATAATCATATCATAAATATACATAATACAATTTGAACTTTAACTTGAATATTGTTTGAAGTTTACATCTTATCACTATAGAGATAAAGGAACAAACCCATGTTGACAAAACTATAAAGAATGAACAGATCATGTTGATTAGATGAATAAGATGAAGCATGGTGATTAGTATTTGACAAAGAAAGAAATAATGAAGAATACTAAATTTTTTTGCGAAATTGAGACATATGGAGGGGCTTATTGGCACAAAACTAAGAACGAAATAATGAAGAATACCAACCATTATTTTTCAAATTGAGACATATGGAGAAGGCGTGTTGGCACAAAACTAACATAGAGGAAAAAGTGAAAAAACTATAAATATGTGTGGACTAAAACATCAATTAACCTACATACCAAACCTCAAAAAATAAGTAAGATAAGTATATGTTTTCCTTTAGTGACCTTTAGGCCTTGCATGCTCATAACTCTCCAAGTGAATGTATATTTGAATTTGGGTGTACCGAGCACATGGTTAAGTATTAAATGAAAAAGATGTTTAGCTAATTATTATGCAATTATTCTTCTTAGTTGTGGAAATATTGAATGTATTAAGAAAGATATGATATTTTCTATGTATCGTAGACCTAGACTGAAAAATGATTATTGGTACCACAACTAACCTAGAGTGAAAAACTATTGTTCTTACTGCAACTAACCCGGATTCACAAAAATAAAAGAAAACCATTTTTCCTGGTGTTTTAATAGAAAACCAAAGCTTTAATTGAAAACCAAATCTGAAAAAAAAAAGCTGGCTAGAAAAAATATCTTCAGGAACAACTTCAGATCCTTCAAAACCATGGACATCATCCCATACATTACCGTAGCAAAACAAAAGTCATAATTCATAATCAGCCTCATACTTCCTTCGTAACCAATGACCACAAGAAACCATTGTTCCAAACTTGTTTTGGACACTACGTCCCACTTTTTTTAACATTCCAATAAATCCATCACTATATCTAACCATTGAAGAAAAAACCATGAACCAAACCTGACCTTAATAGTGGCAGGCACTACTTCCCACTTATCCCAAAAAAATCCATCCTATCATATAAGGACGAATTGCATTTAATCTGTGAGCTAAAATCCATCCTATCATACAAAGAACGAATGCATTTAATTTATGATCTTGAAGTCCACCATATTAGCCACGAAAAACATTAGTTCAAAAAAAAATTATTGGGAACATGACAAAAAATCATATGGAAAATTCCACATGGTAGTGGGATCATGTCAAAGCCACAACTCCCATGTGAAGCTATTGATATTCAGCAGTGATAGGTCAATGGATATGGACTCAGCGCACATTCAATCAAAGATAAACTATCACTGAGATGATATTTTTCTACTTTTTCTACCAATTCTCACATTTAAGCATGTGATCTTGCTTCCAAAAGCACAATCCATGTTTTCCTCTTCCTGTTGATTTCCTGCAGATTATTTCTTTGATTCGAATCAATTTATTTTGTATCGACTTCACTAATTATTCTACATTTATCATGTGATTTCATCCACAATTCATAAAGCGTTATACTTGCAGCTGTAAAAGCTATTTTTAAGTTTAAAATGTTCCCGAGACAATCGTGTTCAACCAGAGGTTTAAAGTAGCGTTCTGGATAACCATGGAAACAACCATTTTAGTGTATGGTAAGTTCGTTCATGCAATATATTGTTAGATTTTTATCATTTAGACTAGCATTATCTTAGGATCTTTAACTGAGAGAATACCAAGCACAACAATCAAACACAAGAGACAATAGACACAAATATTTTCCTCGGGGAAACCATAAAGGAGAAAACCCCGCAACTTCCTCAAAGATAGAATCAACACCAAAAGTAAAACCCAAAATACTAAAATGATCTTCTGACAGTAGTATTCTCTCTCTGATCCCAGCTTCTTCTCTCTCAATCATGCGCCCCAGTTGAGTGAGTGTGTCTGTAATAAATAGAGAGTCTCACTCTCTATTTATATTCTTTCGTTCACTTAACCTTTAACTCTGTTATGTAGGATCGAGTAATCCTAACTCAATTATGTAGGCTTGAGTAACCACAACTGGGGTACTAATGACTCGACTTACATTAACTCACCTGTTGTTCAGGAATAAAAACCCTTGTAACCTAGGGTTTGGGGTTACCAACTTACTTCTAAAACTTGCAAACAATTAGCTTTATCTAAGTACATAATGAAAATAGGAAGAAATAGTGGACTCACCCGATTACCGACAGTTGATCCAAGCTTTATATTCTTCCACTCTGCTTCTCTCCAAAGCTTTCAGGGATGCACCTCCTTCACCTGCAAAGAGAAAATTATCCAAGTACAATATTATACATGTATATATGACAGATTAGATAAATAACAGATATATAGTGCTTAATCAAATATATTCATCAACCCTAATACATGAAAGAGACTCAACACAAAGTTGGAAGAATAATTCTCTTTATTAAAAATCAGTGAATGAGATAAGTGTACAACCCAGTGCCTGAGACAAGGACTCCTCTGCAACCAAAGGAATCTGAGTTCTACTGCTCCAAGACTTCTGAAGATATACCACTAGCATAACTTTTCTCTCCAAAATTGATTGATTAATGCCCTCCCCAAGGCCTCTATTTATTCTTTGGGAAATAGAGTAATTTTGAAGGTTGAGGAGGTTGAGACAGTTGATATGGTTAATTATTAGGGCTCAACTAATCTCCGTGAATCATGATTTATATTTTTTAATGTCAAATGGAGGTCTACATGACTATTAATATAGGAAACCTACGTATGACAAGCGAGTTGCTTAAAGGAAACCTGCGTATAGAGTTGTACACGGGTTGCAATGGGAATAGTCGCGTACAGTACGCTAGTTGTCAACGAGGATAGTCGCGTATGTATGCGAGTTTCAATGAACTAGATAGTCGCATACACCAATCAATACTTAGAAAAATAATGTAGCAAGCTGGTGGAAAGGTAAATGCATCTCATGTCATGCCCATCTATAGTGTTTTGGAAAACTTCAATCCTGAAATGTCCTTTTGTGTACCAACATAATGAATTGTCGGCACTCGGATGGAGAAGTGTCATTTGGGTTGATAACAGATGCCCCCTAATGTGTGAGGTCATAGGGAAGCGATGGCCGAAATACATTATAATCATTATCTTTGGAGAACTCAAAAGTCCAATGGAGCAGAGGTAGTACTCAAAACAAATACATAATAATGTCATATACAAAGTCATATCCGAGGATGCTATTTTCAGTATAATGGAACACTAGCTCCTTTACAATATTTAAGTACATCATATAAGACAGGTACAAGACCACGTATATTACAAAGGTGGATTGAAGCCACAATATACAATAATGATGAGTCTTCAAAAATCTGGAAGCTGTGTAAACAACCATAACATAATCTTGCGCAACTTAGTCCATGAATGTAAAACTAAGGTATTCATAAACAATCCCAAAGAACCAGTACAATCCAAGCCATGTGAATAGATACTATTGAAGTCAAACATGGAGCGGATTCAATAGATTGTCAATCAATAGGTGATAATTGACAACTAAAGCAAAGGAATTCACCAATAATGAAAGTGAATCCTGAGGTATGATTATCAAAAATATAGGTCTTCATCATCAGGAAGTGCTAATGCAGAACCATACTGTGATAAGGAAGGAAATAGATCCTCCAATGAATCACAAGAGTGACTAAGAAATGGGTAAAGGAAGGGAAACACAAGTAGTAACATATACGATAATGATGGAATCATGATATAGATCAAACACAGGGTTAAATCCTTAAATAGTGAGCACGACACAGAGATGACCCAAAGCAGCTTTTAAACTTTACAGATAGGACAAATAAACTTATATGTCATGTACGAGACATGATCAGATTCCCCAGGTAGAACTGACAAGAGGAGGAGTAAGAAACTCGAAGTAATAGCTGAACTAAAAGTAAACACTGATACATGAGTATCGAAAAAAATGAAGAGTGCTATGTTCAAGGAGTACATGTTGCCACTAACTGAAAACCAAAAGAAAACTTCTTCCTTATCTTCCCTGTTAAATTTTAACGAGTCCAGGAAAGTCAACTCAAATCTCTCTTCATTTTTGACAAGCTTGAAGAGAAGAGGGAATAGTGCTTGATAGTGTCACTGATTCGTGGATTTTATGAGCCCAAACTAGAACATGCTCACTTGGTGTTTTCACATTTAGAGAGTCTGAAAACTCCAAAGAAGACTCTAGGGGGTCCTTTTTCGTCCAATTTAGTCTCTTGAGGCCGAAAAAGTATAAAACATACCATAGAATAACTCTCTTAACTTTTGTAGAAGAAAAGGTGAACCTTTTTCGTACTTCGTCAGGGAGGTCCAAAAAAGGTTAAATTACCACCTACCCAATGCTCCTTTGAGAGCAGCCTATAGCTTGAGTTTTACAAGTGTGAAGGAAAGAAACATCACTCAGAAAGATCCATTTGAGTACAAGAGGGGCTTACAACAATAAACTCGATGCTTTGTTCTTAGTGTTTAACGAGCATGACAAAGACACAAAGTACAATCATAATCTTTTTCATGTTTAGGTCCAAAGCACGAAAAAGAGAAAAATAAGCTCATACTGGGAGTTCCTTTTCCGTAAATTTAGTCCCTCAGGTCCGAAAAAGTGATAAACGTATACCTGAGAATACTCTTCTCAATTATTTATAAAAGAGAGTGATCCTTTCTCGTATTATTCCACATGGTCCGAGAAAGAGATAACCCACCACCAATGTGGATGCCCATTCATGTATTCTTAACGAGCTTGAACGGACAAGTTTACTCAGCAGTCAAGTCTGTTTTAAGGAGTTAGACCTGGGCCTAAATAAACTCCATAAGGGCGGGGAGTCCCATAAAGGGATAGCTTGTAAAAGAGACCAAAATGAGGCTCAATTTGGCATGAAAAATAGCTAAAAATATTCCCCTGAACCAATGACAGCTGCAGTATGAGTATCAAAAGACAATAAATAGGTTCTAAATGAGGATATTCATAGGAGGAAGGTCCTATCCATGGAATAACAATGGTAAATACAAGGAACTAATGGTTAAAAATACCATATTCCGTGGTCAAAATGTTAATGCTAGGTTTAAGATGGAGTAGTTATAAATGCAGAATGCACGTGAAACGACAAAAAACCATCCTATATGAGCAAAAAACACCTTAAAAATGATAATGAACCTGCCACATGGAAGAAAAGATATGGTATTAGTTTTATAAATTATGAACTATAGGGAAAAAACCCACTTGAAAAATAAATTTTCTATAAATAGTTCAAAACATAAATAAAAACTCACCATTTTGATTTTAACCATAAAAGACAAGTTTATACCTCTACCTTCAATTGCTCAGTGTGGACGATCCGATGGACCATTTCCAAATCCGCAAGTGTCAGGTAATACTACACTCCATGCTCTTTCATTTGATCCAAGCAATTATTAAAATTGAGCCCTAATTTCATATTTTTGGGAACCTTAAAAAATCAACGCCGTGTACGCGGGTTTGATATGGTAAAAGTCACGTACACGTATTCTGTACGCGGGTTGTCTGAAGGACAGTCGTGTATAGTACGCAACCTACCTTAAAAGACAGTCGCGTACACCGTGTGAGGTGAAAAAAAAGTATGTAGGGTCAAAATTTCAAAATTTTATATGAAACTAAAGGTTGCCAATTGCTTGGTTATTAGGTTGAAAGATGGTACTTGAGTGGAGGGAGCGAGAACAAGAAGAAATGAACCAAGAATCTCTTCAAGATGCCCCCACAATGAATGTTTTGCATCAAAGTGGGTTACTAAAGTTTTTATGTACTTCACCTATGCGGGCCAATGTCCGCCTCTTAGATTTCTTGATAAATTATTGGGATCATGACTTGGGCATGTTTGACCTTCAAGGTGAGTCCTTAGAGATTACCTCAGAGGATGTCTATTTCATTGCTGGTCTATCACAATGGGGAGCTCCAATAAACTTGGAAGGCACCGACAGAGGCGGTGACCCTCTAAGTGTACATAACTATATTGATATATACTGCACACCAAGCACACAAAAGAGGGGTAGTTTCATCCCTATTGTTCACATGCGTGACCTTCCTTTACAGGTGGTGATGAGTACTGTAGTGAGGGTTGCAGGGTCGTCATCACTTCGCCTTGCAACTCGGAACCAGATGAGACTACCAGTGGAGTCGCCAGTTCTGTTGTTCAGGAATAAACACCCTTATAACCTAGGTTTTGGGGTTACCAACTTACTTCTAAAACTTGCAGACAATTAGCTTTAGCTAAGTATAGAATGGAAATAGGAAGAAATATTGGACTCACCCGATTACCGACGGTTGATCCAATATTTATCTTCTTCCGATATGCTTCTCTCCAAAGCTTTCAAGGATGCACCTCCTTCACCTGCAAAGAGAAAATTCTCCAGGTACAATCTTATACATGTATATATGACAGGTTAGATAAATAACATATATAGTGCTTAATCAAATATATTCATCAACCCTAATACATGAAAGAGACTCAAAACAAAGTTGGAAGAAGAATTCTCTTTATTAACAATCAGTGAATGAGATAAGTGTACAACCCAACGCCTGAGACAAGGACTCCTCTGCAACTAAAGGACTCTAAGTTCTGCTGCTCCAAGAATTCTGAAGATATACCACCAGCATAACTTTGCTCTCCAAAATTGATTGATTAATGCCCTCCTCAAGGCCTCTATTTATACTTTGGGAAATATAGTAGTTTTGAAGGTTAAGACAATTGAGATGGTTAATGATTAGGGCTCAACTAATCTCCATTAATCATGATTTATATTTTTTAATGTCGAATGGAGGTGTACGCGAATATTAATATAGGTAGCCTGCGTATGAATTGCGAGTTGCTTAAAGGAAACCCACGTATAGATCTGTACGCGGGTTGCAATGGGAATAGTCGCTTACAGTATGTGAGTTGTCAACGAGGATAGTCATGTATGTATGCAAGTTTCAATGAAGATAGTCGTGTACGCCAATCCATACTTAGAAAAATAATGTAGAAATCTGGTGGAAAGGTAAATGCATCTCATGTCATGCCCATTTATAGTGTTTTGGCAAACTTCAATCCTGAAATGTCCTTTTGTGTACCAACATTATGAATTGTCGGCACTCGGATGGATAAGTGTCGTTTGGGTTGATAACATCACCTAGGACCGACTTCTCTAGGAGAGTCTAATAACCCTAGTGCCCCACTACTATGGAGACTTTAACCCCTGATCAATAGGAGGTTTATCCACAATGACTTTACATGACTTGTTTACATTATTGAATATCCCGATAGGAACATTGGGGCATGACATGACTCAAATAAATTACAGACACTTCCTGGAATAAACATCGGGGTACAATACATAAGATATACAAGTGAATACATTCTGAAGTTACAAATACATCAACACTCCCTCTTAACTAGGAAGGTATTCTCTCGACACAATTTATCAACACAAGTCTTCTTCTCAATATCGTCTAGAACATCATTGAGTTCTCGTCATCTTCATCTTCAAGTCATCTTCATCTGGATCTGGATCATCACTGCATCTGGATCATCATCACTAGATCTGGATCATCATCACTGGATCTGGATCATCGCTGGATCTGGATCATCATCACTGGATCTGGATCATCACTCGATATGGATCATCATCACTGGATCTGGATCATCACTCGATCTATATCATCACTGTTGGATCATCACTGCTATATCATCATCACTAGATCTTAGTCATCACTTGATCTGGATCATCACAGTCGAATCATCATCACTCGATATGGATCATCGCTAGTGCTATCTCTCGATTCTTCTCGTCATAGGAAGTTCTACAGAGCCAGCCCTTTTTCATGTTGGTTGTAGGCCTAGCCTCCATGTAGGTATTCTTCAATGCTTATATCTAACCCTAAGTCAGAATGGCCACCCCAGCACTTACATCTGACCATGAGAGGAACACATCCAACACCATGTCAGAAAGGCATGCCCATCACTCACATCTGACCATGGGAGGAACACATCCAAGAACCATGTCAGAAAGGCCCAACACTTACATTCACTAACATTATAGGACACACCTACTATCATCTGTGAAAATGCACAACACTTACGATCATCAGCATGGCAGGACACACCTACTACCATCTGTGAAAAGGCACAACACTCACATCCACCAACATGATAGGACACACCTACTATCATCTGTGGAAAGGCTCTGTACTTACATCTAATCATGTGGGAACCAATCCCACAGTCACATAAAAATGGCTCTCAGCCCTAGGCTGAGGATTCCTGGTAACTGACCAGGTGCCTCCATTCTCCCAGAGAATGGCCTTCAGCACATATATATGATCATATGGGAACACATCCCTCAATCACATCAGAATGCCCTCGGCTCTAGGCTAAGTATTCTTGGTAACTAACCAGGTGCCTCCATTCATAGAATGGCATTTAGTGCTTATATCTCATCATGTGAGAACACATCTCACAATCACCTCAGAATGGCTCAGCACTCACATCTGACCATGGAAGGAACCAATCCTCTCACCATGACAGAATGGATCAGCCCTTACATCTGACCATGGAAGGAACCAATCCTCTCACCATGTCATAATGGCTCACGGACTCATCACTTCCCATTGGAGGGAACCTCAATCTGGAGAACACCAAGATTCTCCCTGAAGTACTCAAACCTCACTCTGGCCAATGGCTTGGTCAACACATCAGCTATCTATTCGTACGTCGCAACATACTGGAGATTCACTGCTCCTCTCTGCATCATATCCCTGATATAGTTATATTTGATCTCGATATGCTTTGACTTGTCAAGGAACACCGGTTTCTCCAACAACTTCACACAACTCTAGTTGTCGCAATATATACAAGTATCATCTAACTGGAGATCAAACAAATCAGACAGTAGATTCCTCAGCCATACTGCCTCACAACTAGCTGAACAAGCTGTGACATACTCTGCTTCAGCTATACTCAATGCCACACAAGACTTCTTCTTGCTAAACCAAGAGATCACACCTAATCCCATACTAAAGAAACACCCTGAAGTGCTTTTCCTATCGATGGCACTGCCTGCCCAATCTGAATCAACATAACCCTCCAGGTTAATCTTCTGGTTCGCCTCATACTTGAGCCCATCATCAACTATGCCCCTCAGGTACCTCATAATATGCTTTGTAGCAATCAAGTGAACATGAATCGGATCTGTCAGAAACTAGCTCAAGGTGTTCACAGCAAAGCAAATATCTGGTCTCATATTCATCAGATGCATCAAGGACCCAATCATCTGACGATACATCGTAGCATCAACCGACTCTGATGAAGCATCGCTCAATAGCTTCAAATTTGATGCCATAGGTGTGGTCATAGCCTTGTAGTCCATCATCCTGAACCTCTTCAGGATCTCTACTGCATACTTCCCTTGTCCACACCTCCATGCCTAGAACGTAGTGCATCATTCCCAAGTCCTTCATCCAGAACTCGGCAGCAAGTATCCTTCTTGCAACTTTAATGAGTTCCTCTTTTCTGTCAGGAACAAATCATCGACATATAACAAGAGAATCACTGGTCTTCCACCTTCAACCTTGAAGCAAAGGTAAATCCTAGAGTCATCGGTAATTTGTCCATCCTGTCATACCATGTTGAACCTCAGGATATTCTGTAGTCACTCCCTCTGAAGTGAAGCATCATACTCCCTCTGTCTTTCGTACTGAAACATTATGTACTAGAGTGACAAGTAGCTTCCTCTGCTACTAACATTCTATGTATCCATCTAGGTTCACTAGATACCAAGATCCTCTATCTTGAACCTTTTCAAAAGTTCTTGTCGCACCCATCTGTGAGCTTGTCATCCTCTATAGGCTTTCACCTTCAACCTTGTAGCAAAGGTTAAGATCTTCATCAAGCTATTCATGTATGTGTTATCTCATGGGTGTATTCTGAGCTCATACAAGGCCTTCTTTCATTTGCACACATGATTATGGATGTCATGTGTCTTAACTTCTAGTGGCTGCAAATGTCTCTTCGTAGTCTATGCCTTCTTTTCATGAGAAGCCTCATGCTACGAATCTTGCCTTGTATCCCACGATGTTTCCATCTACGGCATGATGGAACTCTGAACTTCCCTTCATGTGTCGATACTGTATCCTAGACATCATTCTTCTTGAACTGGTCTTCCCTTTCTTCTTGGTTACTTCTTCATAGCTAGAAGGTTCTACATCAATGATGTTGCTGCATTCGTCATATTATTCTTTATCTGTCATCACTTTTTCTTCAGAACAAGTCTCATCCTTCTTTTTTTGTAGGTGATTATGTACGTGATCTTTCCTACAAGTCAAATGAATTAGTTGTATGGTTAGAAGCATTTCATAAGGAATATTCATAATGGAAAATTCTTATGCATAAATATATAATCATGCAACTGTTTTAGCCAATACAACATTCATCCATATCTCACGAAAACTTTTCTAATATCTCTACCAAGACAACATTGACATTGTGCACTAATCCAATATGTCAGCAAAGAGGTTTCATTCTAGATAATTAGCAATGGAGAGTTGTATAGCACCATGATCTACTTACCCATTACATGCATATTAGTAGTATACTGTCATTAATGTAAACATTCTATCATGCATAACACATCAACTAAATATAAACAAGTGCATAACAAAACAATATCATGAAATGACAATTGAATACTTATCTTTATTTGTTTCATGAGTAGACTCCTTATTTCATCTTCATCATCTTCTTCATTCATAATAGCATTATTTCTTATCCAAATGATCAAGATGGATAAGAGGCTCTTCAAGAATTGAGTTCTTCATATTCCCCATTGCTTGAGGGATCTTCTTTGGATGGTGAGAGCTTGATATTCAGTTGCTCCCATCTTCTTTTCTCTTATTATGAGTCGAGCTTCTTCTTGTGTGTGCTCTTCCCTGAGTCTGCTAAAAGTAATCAATTCCTTTTGGCACACATTCCTCGAATGAATGAATCCCATGATCTTGGGAGGCCATTCAAGGTGGTTGTCACAACTTGTGCATTCTCCACTTCTTCTTCTACCACTTCAAGTTGTTCTTTGATTTGAGAGACCCTCGTAAAGTATGATTGTATGGTCTCTGAATTCTGGATCTTCTCATTCTTCAATTGGTTTCATAAGGTCATCTTCTAATTTATGTTCTTCCCTTCAAATAGCTCGGTCAAGGAATCAAACATCTCTTTCGGTGTCTTTAGGGAAGACACTTGTGGTATAAGGTGATCCATGATTGAATCAGCAATGATTTCTTAGCCTTGACCAAGTTCTTCTTGTGTAAAGCTTTTAGCCTCATCTCCCTCTAGAACTGGAACCTCTCTACTTATGTAGGTGTCCAATTAATTTTCTTCAAGAACTAGCGACATCATACAATTCCAAGATTGGAATTTTTCAGCCTCACTAATCTTGTCATTAAGCTGATGTGATAGATCACTTTGAAATGAGAACCTCAAATGAAAATAGCAAAATATTATATTTTACCGATTTGAGGTGTCTGTCCTGGTTCCGAAGTTGGCTGATCTAGGGTTTGTCAGAGAAACCCTAATTTTCAAAACTTGGAATCTTTCATATCTGATTAGATATAAAGATAGACCTCTTCAAGGTGAGTTGTGCAATGTACTCCTTTTCTAAAAACAATGGAGGAAAGCTCCTAGAACAAGAAGCCCTAGTTTTCCAATTTCTTCTGCAGAAATTCCTGATACTGTTTCTACGGTATCTCCGTAATTACTATTCATCTATGTCTAAAAATTTTCACTAAGGCATCATCACCTATCCCTATTCTAACACCACATGTTTAATCAGAATTGGTTCCACCAATTGGGACTTATGATCGTTTTCCCAAGGTGACATGTTTCAGGATTGTTCAGCATAGCGAAGTTATACAGACTTCCACGTGTCACTGTTTCATCTTCAGTGTCTGAAAATTATACCACATAAATTAGAGTCTGTTCCCTTTTTGGAACATCTTGATAAATATCATTTGGACCTCCATATCCCAATATATAGCAATTCTCCCCAGGTGTCCTTTTTAGGGATGAATCCTAGAAGAGGTTGGAACCCTAACTTGGAGGAATCATATCTTCTAGAATATAGAGAATTTGAGTCTGAAACTTGGATACAATGTACATCCATATTTTATCTTCGATCTGTGAAGTTTTCGGCCCTTGAGACTTCTGCAACCCCGAGATATAGTGAATTTACCAAAACTTATCAGTTTTAGTATTTAGGGTTTTTCCAGCTCAGAGTCAAACTAGGGTTTGAATTTCCCAGAGTTACACCCAACCAAAAATATTGACCCAGTTCTCTAAAATTCAATTTTTATGAGGAGACAAATCCTATTCCAGGCTCACTCAAAAATTCCTCTTCTAAGAAAATCCCTAATTTCCCGCACCAAAAACTGAAAATGCCCGGAATCGAATTTCGCTTCGACAGAAAGATGCGCCCTTCAATGGAGAGTCATCCTAGCATACTTTTGCTGATGGATTGTGGAGAGACCCAAAAATTAATAATCCCTAGATTATATAGCTACACAATGTCTTCTTCTTAGGTTAGCTCTGATACCATGTTAGATTTTTATCATTCAAGCTAGCATTATCTTAGGATCTTTAACTGAGAGAATAACACGCACAACAATCAAACACAAGAGACAATAGACACAAAGATTTTCCTCGAGGAAACCATAAAGGAGAAAACCCCGCAACTTCCTCAGAGATAGAATCAACACCAAAAGTAAAACCCAAAACAATAATATGATCTCCCGACAGCAGTAGTCTCTCTCTCTGATTCCAGCTTCTTCTCTCTCACTCATGTGCCCCAGTTGAGTGAGTGTGTGTGTAATAAATAGAGAGTCTCACTCTCTATTTATATTATTTCGTTCACTTAACCTTTAAATATGTTATGTAGGCTCAATTAATCCTCACTCAGTTATGTAGGATCGAGTAACCACAACTGGGGTACTAATGACCTTACTTACATTAACTCAACTAGGGTCGACTTCTCTACGAGAGTCTAATAACCCTAGTTCCTCACAACTGTGGGGACTTTAACCCCTGATCAACAGGAGGGTTACCCACAATGACTTCACATGACTTATTTACATTATTAAATCTCCCATTAGGAACATCGGATCATGAAATGACTCAAATACATTACATACACTTCCTGGAAGAAACATCAGGGTACAATACATAAGATATACAAGTGAATACATTTCGAAGTTACAAATACATCAACATATATGTTTTAACCTAGTATGTTCTTAGTGGTTTGTATATGATAGTTCTTTTTCAACCTAAGACGTGAGTTCTTATGTTCTTAGTGTTTTGTATATGATAGTTATTTTTCAACCTAAGACACGAGCCACTATCATATTTTTATTTAGAATTGTAAAGAAGGTTTATTATAGGTCGTGACTGTGGCTTCCTATCGGTAATAATGGTTGATTAGAAGAATGGTTTATTGGTTGATTAGAAGAGTGTCTTTTGGATCATCGTATAAGTTTATCATATTGATCCATCTCATCATTTTATCACATCAATCCCTAATTTTCATTTAAAAGCGAAGAGCAAAAATTGCGATAGTTTTATTATGTATTAGATAAAAGAGCAGAAAGATTATATACTGGGTTAATGGTGTTTTCTTTAACCTGACTATTCAATCTCTAGTCGACACTATTATTACACTAATTCATGAGCAGTAAAATTTACTAGTGGTAAGCCTTAATTTGAGTAGTCACCCTGGACTATGGAATTTGGAACACCATTACAAGAAAGATGGCCATGTTTTACTTATAGAGAGCTTCTAGACTTTATGAAGTTTTACTATAACTAAGCACATGAATATTAGGATGAGCTCGTCATGCTACAACTCGAGCTAATTCAATAAGCTAACTAGACTGCCTATAAATAATGACCTTTATGAAACACATCTTGGAACAAACAAATGAATTTAAAAATGTGGTTCGAGATATCTACTTAATAGCAGGAGATCGATCGAATAGAAGGAAGAGACAGGAAACTCTATTGACTAAATAAAGCGTGAAACCATTGGAATGTCGGGAATAGGTTCCAGAACTTATAAGTAAATAGTATCTCTTTGATTAGCTTCATAGCTACAGTAAGTTCATTTTATTTTATGACAAATGAAATCCACTATTTATATAGATAATGCATTATAGATAGCTAGGTGGAAGGAAGATCAGACGCTATGTGTGTATAAGAGTATAGTAGTTTGTGTTACACTTGAGGCCGAATAGTGACTACGTGATTTAAATTACCTATGTCATAATTACAGTTGAGTACAGTGGTACAATAGTATGCTTGTTAGTAATACAATGAGTAAGCTTACCTTTGTTGTTTTCCTTACTTCACGCAAATACTTGATAGCTGCAACACATATATAAATATGGTGGTTTATAATAATTGGGGATATTAAAAGAAATATAGAAAGCATGTTAATTGAAAGTAAAGCAATAAAAAAGTAGAATGTGGTTTCCTTTAAGTTTTGTATGCACATTTACATCGAGTGCACATAGTCAATATGTACAAACAAGTTGATCATATCCCCTAAAAATATGATGGAAAAAAGGAGAAATAATGATACACCTTTAAACAAAGCTACACCAAATCCAAACCTAGGTTCAAAAATGGAATCTCTCTTTGTATACTTTTGGAAAACTGTATCAAACATCCAAACTTTTTTTTTATATTTCCATCTTCCTTGGCACCCGTAATGATAAACACACTATCTTCATTGTAACCAATAGCGGCATGGTCTGTTAATTCACCTGTAAAAAATCACAGGTAGACATCATGAAAACGAGTTTATAATTATCTTGAGTAAATGACCATTGAAAAAGTCATATATGCAGCTAGAGAATCCAGGTGCATTATAAATCTCATGTAGAGGAGGATAAGGTATTCAAATAGAAGGAAATACGATCAACACATATATTTTTTGTCTCCAGTCATGGCATGGTTATGTAAAAACAATGTCTCTAAAAGATATTTCGTTTGATATCTGCATTCTTCCTGGATTGCTTTAATCGATGAAAGAATGCATGAATCTCATGATTCGTTTATGGACTTCAAAAATAGTATGGCATGGATGGAACTTGTGAGTGGTACAAACCCCATATTCCACAATTGGTTTCGCTCATCCTTTTTAGGAATCAAACCCTAGTTGATGGACTGTCATTTCCTATTTCAGCTCTTTGTCAAGCCATGGCAATAAGAGTAAGCTGGATTCTGGCTCAAAACCCATTAACCCTACTACCCAATGAGAGTAATAGTAAAATATGAAAAATATATTGAAGCATGTGGGGAACAGGTCAAAGACATGGTGAAGACTCTGCAAAAGGAATATCGACCAGATGTATGAGTCTGACTTAATGACATTATGACCTAGGATTAGTATATCAATCGGGAGGTTTGGGAATTGCTGGTGTTGTTGTTGTTTATGTGTGTGTCTTGGTCCTGCCAAGGGGTAACCAATATGACACGAGGTTCTCCTATTTCTATTCCTCTTCTCCATTCATTTTGTGTCCTTTGATATTATCAAATATAAGTTGCAGCTAGTGCATGGATTTATTCATCCAAGAAAATATATTATACCCTCCTACATCCTTTCCATGAAGGTGTTGGTATTGTAGATGATTTTTTGGTTTAAAGAGAATATATAGTTTCCCCTAGTTCTTATTAAACTAGCATCTATGTTTTAAAGAGAGTACATATTTTCCATCCATATCAACCTTTAAACAGTTTATATTAACTGAAAGGTGTTGTACTCTGCTATCACCAATTTCTTGGTCCCAACTAGATAGTATGACCCCCAACACACAAAATAGATTTCATGCCAAACATGAGATGGATCAATTCAATCAAGCACGAATAGGAATTACCAAAGAAATATTGGTGTGGTTTGGGTTAGTCGATCGAAGGTGTGAAGCGGTGTTCCGCATCATTCCTTACATCCCTATGTCATTGCAAAGTCAACCAATATAAAGCTTCTGCTACTGGATATGCTACCAGTGCTAGATTTCCTAACATTTATTCCCTCCTACTTCCTATTCGGGAAGGTGTTGGTATTGTAGTTTTTTTTTTGGCTTAAAGAGAATATATAGCTGCCCCTAGTTGTTATTAAACTAGTATTTTTGTTTTAAAGAGAATATATATCCTCCATCCATTTCAACCTTTAAGAATTTTATATTAACTGAAAGGCACCGTACTCCACTATCATTGATTTCCCAGTCCCAACTAGATAGTATGACCCCCAACACACAAAATAGATTTCATGCCAAGCATGAGATGGATCAATTCCCCAAAGAAGTATTGGCGTGGTTTGGGTCAATCGATCGAAGGTGTGAAGCGGTGTTTCACAGCCTTCCATTCCTCCCTATGTCATTGTGAATCCAATCAATATAATGCTTTTTCTACTAGATATGCTGCCAGTGCCAGCCTTCCTAACATTTATTCCCTCCTACTTCCTTTCCGTGAAGGTGTTCGTATTGTAGCTAATGTTTTGGCTTAAAGAGAATATATAGCCACCCCTAGTTCTTATTAAAATAGTAGTTGTTTTTTAAAGAGAATATATATCCTCCATCCATCTCAACCTTTAATCATTTTATATTAATTCTAAAGTGTCGTACTCCGCTATCACTGATTTCCCTGTCCCATCTAGATAGTATGACCCCAACACGCATAATAGATTTCATGCCAAGCATGAGATGGATCAATTCAATCAAGCATGAATAGAAATTCCCCAAAGAAACATTGGTGTGGTTTGTTCCAATCGATTGGAGGTGTGAAGCAGTGTTCCACAGCCTTCCTTACTGTCCTATGTCATTGTGAAGCCAACCAATATAAAGATTCTCCTACTGGATATGCTTCTAGTGCCAATTTTCCTAACATGTATTCTGTCCTTCTTCCTTTTCATGAAGGTGTTGGTATTGTAGTTGATGATTTGGTTTAAAGAGAATATATATATGCCCCTAGTTCTTATTAAACTAGCAGTTGTGCTTTAAAGAGAATATATATCCTCCATCCATCTCAACCTTTAAGAATTTTATATTAACTGAAAGGCATTGTACTCTGCTATCACCGATTTCCCTGTACCGACTAGATAGAATGAACCCCAACACGCAAAACAGATTTCATGCTAAGCATGATATGGATCAATTCAATCAAGCATGAATAGAAATGCCTCAAGAAATATTGGTGTGGTTTGGGTCAATCGATCAAAAGTGTGAAGTGGTGTTTTGCAACCTTCCTTACCTCCCTATGTCATTGCAAAGCCAACCAATATACATATTTTTCTACTGGATATGCTACCAATGCCAACTTTCCTAACATTTATTCCATACAAATAAATTTGTATCGGTGTGCCAAACCAATCCATTGAACCAAACTAATCCATAGCTCCATTGATGTCAATCTACATTCAAGCAAATAGGAAAACATGGAGCGTGGAAAGATAGAGATCAAGAGGATCGAGAACACTACCAATAGGAAAGTAACCTTTTCTAAATGTAGGAGTGTCCTTCTGAAGAAATTCCACGATCTATTTATACAATGCGATGCAGAACTAGGGCTTATCATTTTTTCGAGCTCAAGCAAGCTATTTGAGTACCCAACAACTACTTATGTTCTAAAATTGAAAAAAGGGTGGAGAAGCATTTTATCCCATTAATCTTATCCATTAATTAAAGGAAAAATATAATATATTTACAACCCTTGCGTACCTTAGATATTTGTAGCCTTTGCGTTTTTGGGAAATTTTCCTTCTGGTAAACCCTAGGTATCTTTTGGAAAACCCTAGCCACAGAAACAATGTTCAAGAAATACCTCAAACGAATTGGAGCAATATTTATAGCCCTTACAAAGTTTTCTTGATTTACCTCTTAAACCCTTGTTTTGAAATTATTCACAGGCTTCAAAAAAATTTCTCCCCTGCACATATATAAACAATTTTTTTTTAACAATATAGAACATAACCATAAAATAATTCAAATGGTTGGGTATTTATATTATTACATGCGTGAGATAGAAACTAACTCACTCCTCTATGAAAAATGACTAGCTACAAAACCCTCAATTTTTTCCCCAAATTTTTCTTTCCCTCCTTACAATTTTTGCCCCTGATTTCTCTTTCCCTCCTTATTGAGTTTGTTTTTTTTTAATTTGTTAAATATTTATATTATTATAACATTTACATTATTATATTATTATATTATTATTTATATAATAATATTTATTTAATTAAAATATTTATAATAATATTTATGATTTTATTTATTTATAATGTTTCACCTTAATATATTTATATATTAAGAACATGTTATATTAATATTATATGTATTAAATATTTAATAGTAGTTATTAACATATATAAAATACTATATAATAACATGTTTAAATATATTATTAATATAGGGTTTTTTCAAATGGAGGATATAGGCATTTTTTCCCACAATAACATCAAGGTAGTATTTCTAACATTCTAGACGTAGGTGTGATGACTTGGCATCCATAGACAATATCGACAAATTAATCGGGAGGTGCAAAATAGTAGGATTTCAACTAATGAGATTTAAAATACTCTTATTTACCGAAACTTCAATCGAATACCAAAAGGGTCAAATGATGATGATTTTGTCCAAATGAAATATGAGCATGATAGTGTGATAAGCTGAACACAATGGTATAAAATTCAAGACATGGTGATGATTTTAACAAGAAACGACCAATCTCCAAGACACGACGCTAAGTGGATTATCAAAATAACCCACTGAATCCATGAGGGGGTCTATAATATACTAAATTTTAACACTGCCCATTTGCAATGTTAAAAATTAGTAAATTGTACAAATTTATTGTCAAAATTGCAATTTTCCATTGTCAGAGTGGCACAACTAAAAATGACCAAATAGATGACCAATTGTTATCTAGTCATTTTTAGTTTAAATCTTCTCTTGTGACCAATTGGTCATTTTTAGTTTAGTTCTTATCGCATGACCAAATTGGTCATTTATCTTAGTCATTTTTAGTTATCTCACTTAAAATTTCTCAATCTTGGTCATTTATCCCTTGAAAAAACCATGGTGACCAAATTTTCTGGTCTCCTAGTCACTTTTTTCTCATTTTTTACTAGTGCCCGTAGCCCCTAAACCCATAAAACCTCCAACCCCTAAGCCCTTAACCCTTAACCCCTAAACCAGTAAATGTTAATCCCTAACTCTTAACCGCTAAGGCCTTAACCCCTAATCTCTTTACATCAAATATCATATGATTTAATATATGGATGAGGTGTTCATATGATTATTTTCCCAACCAAGATGCACTTCTAACCCCAAATCCTATTACATTAAACATTATAAATGGAATATACCTCACATATTTTACTCGTATTTAATAATTATCAATTATATATTGTAAATAAGTACTGATGTAGTTCAATATCATATATAATATTACAATGCAATTATTAATGGTTACACCCTTTACTCAAGGAGATGTGACTTATTACTTATGTGTATTATATATACACACCAAATGTATATAAAAAATACAAGATATGATTATGTAAATAAGAAATATTTATCCTTTATTTAGATTATATGTTTATTATGGATGCAAGGTCAAGTAACCCATTGAGTTGCTTGCATTTGGTATCCTAGTGGTTGTCCCATTGACCCATGTTATATTTTTCCTTGTGGCAAATATATTCAAGGCTAATGGCCCAATTTTAATTTTTATTGATGGAAATATATCTCAAACACTCTTGAAATAAGTTATTTAAAAAAAAATCGAGATGGTGGCCCTTTATTCAAGAGAATTATTTTGGGTTTATGGCCCCACTATTCCACCTCCACACATCACTCCATTGACATCTCATCTCTAGTCTGCTTGACTCTCCCATATTTACGCTTTGGTATCCTTTCTCAGCCACACGCCCATATCCAACCCTCTCTACATGCTCATACACTCCCTTAATCTTTGCATACCCCCTTCAAATATCACGCAATCATCTTCATTCCACCTTTGTCTCTCAATTCACTTGAGTTCTATGCCCCTCCTATATTTAATCCACCATCGCACCCATCAATGCCCTTCTATCCATCTATATCTTCACTCCCCACTCTCCACTCCAATGCAACACCTCTTTGCTACTCTTTTTATCACCCCCTCACACCCAACTAATTGCCATCCCAACCTCCCCCCTAGCATCGGAACAGAGGTAGAGATAGAGACGTCGGTGATCGAAACAATGCTCGGAAATTGGCTTGGAAGGGCGTGTAGGAACTAAAGTAAAAAGAGGAAAGTGACCCAAGTAAAACGACATGTCTCTTGGTCCCAGGTATTCAGTTCTGCTCTGTCCCCCACTTTTGTTTTTTCTTGTCTCCTATAAAAATGGAAACACACTTGGCATCACACATGAAGCATGGGTTAGAGGTACCGTAACTAACAACTTAGGTCAAGTGAAAATTGCCTCCTCGAGCAAAACAGGGAAGTGGGTTTGGGTTAATGCCAAGCAATTTCAGTGTATTTTAAAATGGAAGCTTCCAGTCTAAAGTGGGCAGAGACAAGTAAAACACGGTTTCAAAGGAAGACTAATAAACAGTCAAATAAGTCTTTATGGCAAGGATGTGGTCAAACAAGGATAAAAGAAACACTCATCCTTCTCTATACAGTCCCACATCCACACCTCTCACCTAGTCATCTTCCCTATATGTAGAAGAGCTACCCAATAACAAGAGGATATTGGAGGTCTTGGAAGTCAAAGAGCAGGAGAGGGACCTTAAAATCCATCTGTTAACAGTAGAAAATCAACGTTTAGCAAAATTCAACAAGGTTTTAAAAGGTCAAGTGACATTGTTGCAAGAAGCTATTCTGGTAGGAAAGAATGAGTGGCAAGACATGAAGGTAGACTGGAAAAGAATGAAAGAATAAATAGGGGAAGATAGAGGGGTGTTGAATCATAAAACATCCAATGTTGAAGGGAAAATAGATGAACAAACAAATAACCAGGGAATGAAAGTAAGAGAAGCAGAAAATGGAGGTTCCACTGAAAATTCCCAAACATGGGCACAAGTTATTAGCAAGCCTGCTAATATGGAAAAGGAAAAAGAAGCAAGCAACCAAGGAGACATCAAACAAGGAAAGGAAACCAAAGAAATACAATGCAAAGAAACAAACATAATAATTAAAGGATTGAGAGATTATGGTAAGAATGAATGTATCGTGGAGCTTGCAAGAGACTTTTTAAAGGACAAGTTGCATTGGCAAGGCCAAATTCGCCAAGAATGGAGGGTGGGTAAACCCAATGATGAGAGATTCAGTCCCATAAAATTCATCATGGAAAGTGTGCATGAAAAGCAAACTCTTCTAATTAAGAAGCATCTCTTAAAGGGCTCTCTCTTTTTTCAAGAGAAAGACTTAACTATCATGCAACAAGAGGAAAGAAAAAAAGAGTTGTCAAAGGTCATAGCAGCAAGAGATGAGGGAAAAAGAGCATGGTTATACAAAGGAAAAGTTGTTATTATTGTTTTTGTTCCTCCTTCTAAAGAAAGATAGCGAAACAATAGTCAAGAAGTGATAGCAAATCCCTTAGCAGAAAATATCGCAGCAAGGTCGGGATGGGGAAATACGGGTGTAGACTCAACTTTGAGTCTTATATGCCAAATAAAATAACAATCAAGGTCTACCTAGGTTCCCTTAAGATTAGTATGTTCGAACTGCAGATGATACCCGTGGAGGCGTGGACCTGGGCTAGGACCTATTGCGGAAGATAGGGACATAATATGTCTCATGGAAACACATGAACATGAAGGGTGCAAGACACCCCTTTTTGAAAAATATATGAAGTTGACAGTGTGGAACAAGGCAACAGAGAATGGAAAAGGTCACAGAGGTATCATGGTCTTAGTGAAGAAAAAGATAGATCATTGCATTCAACTAGAAAAATAAGACTCAAATAAACAATGTATATGGTTTAAAATATCATAAAATGGAAATGTCATCAGAATTGCAGCATGCTACTTCACCCCACAAATTTCAAAAATTTACAAAAGGAGGGGGCTCAACCATAAAGACCCTTTTGTAGCATAAAAAAACGATATTGTGAAGTTTTCTCAAGTCGGTGAAATCCTTCTAGTAAGGGATTTCAACGCCAGGACTGCAAGTGAACAAGCTAGCGTTCTTTTTCATAGGGAAGATTGCAACCCTACTTGGATTACAGAAGAAAGAAATCATCAATGGACAAGAATTTCAAAGGACTGCAAAAGTTGCAATCTCTTTGGAGAACAGTTTCTTGCCTTATGTGGAACTTTTGATTTAGTAATTTGCAATGGTTTTCCTAGATGGACAAATTCTGGTAATTTCACTTGTAATACCTACAATGGATAAAGTGTGGTGGATTATGCAATTTGTTCACATGGATTGTCATGCGAGAAAATGGAGGAAGTTATGATTGGTGAACAGCTCTGGGTTTTAAAATCTGATCACAAACCGATCTATCTCAGTCTTTCTTGGACTGATAAGCAGTAGGTTGGGACAAAAAATCAGCACATTCAACAACCTTTGGCAAAGGGAAGAATTCTTTTGACTAAAGAAAACTATAATATCTTTAGGAATGCATTAGAGAGACTTTATAAGAGGGAGGAAATTTTGTCCCAAGGCCTTAATAATCAACAGCTAACTAATTTAATTCAAATGGCACTCACAAAATGCAAAAGAGAAAAGAATAGGAAACATTAAACAAATTGTTTTCCTGTTAATTCTTGGTTCAACGAGGAGTGCAAAAAAGGAAGGAGAAGGTGGAGAGAGTCAAACTCGAAAGAAAAATAATTAAAAATCTACAAGAACATTATAAGAAAGAAAAAAGGTTTATTTAATGGTCTCAAGGAGGGAAGAGCTAATCTTCCTTGGGAAAAATAACCCCAAACTATTCTGGAAGGAACTTCAAGTGAGTAAGAAGCACTGAAAACAATATTACAGTGTATCAATGGCTTGAATATGCAAGGCAACTCTACAAGTGGAATCCTAAGGTTGAACCCCCTCCCCTCTTAGTCAACATGGCCACCATTACTAATATTTTCACTGTGCAAGAGATCAAGGTGGGTATTAATAAGTTGGGTGTTGGAAAAGTCAAAGATTTATTAGAACTTCAAGCTGAATATCTAAAGTGGGGTTTGAAAACTCTTGCACCTCACATTACGGAAATCTTCAACAACATCATTCAGTAGGGATTCCCTACAGATTGGACAACTAGCCTCGCAATACCTCTTTTCAAGAGCGGAGATGTCAACGATCCCTCCAATTATAGGACCATAATGATAAACCCCTTGTTTGCAAATCTATTTAGAAGCATGCTAGAAAATAGAATTAGCAAGTGGTCGGAAGAAAGGGACAAGCGTGCTAAAGGGAAAGCAGGTTTTAGACCTAAACATTCCACGGTGGACCATGGTATTACTTTAAGGCATGTCATTGAAAAAGTGTGCAAGAAAAAAGAGGAAGCCTTTTGTTGCTTTGTCGATTTCAAAAAATATTTTGACACGGTTCCTAGGGACAAGCTATGACACAAAATCTAGGAACTTGGGGTTCCTATACATATTAGAGCAACTGTTCATAGGCTATATGAGGAGGTCAAATTCAAAATCAGAACATCAGATGGTATCTCTGAAAGTTTCAGAAGTGATATCAGGTTCAAGCAAGGGTTCCCATTATCTCCTACCCTTTTTGGCTTATATATTGACAAACTTGAAGAGTGGTTAAACTTAGAGGGCGGGAATGGCACCCTCATTGGTGAGTATGCAATAAGGATTCTTTGTTGATGTGTTTGTAACTTCAAAATGTATTCATCTGTATATATTATGTATTGTACCCCAATGTTTATTTCGGGAAGTGTCTATAATGTATTTGAGTCATTCCATGCCTCGATGTTCCTATCAGGAGATTCAATAATTTAAACAAGTCATGTCAAGTCATTGTGGGTAACCGTCCTATTGATCAAGGGTTAAATTCCCCGCAGTTGTGCAGCCCTAGGGTTATTAGACTCTCCTAGAGAATTCGTCCCTAGTGAGTTATTGTCAAGTTGGGAATTGGTATAAACAGAGAGTGAGCCTCTATATTTATCACACATTCACTCACACTCAGTTGTAGTGCATAATTGAGAGAGAAGAAGTTGTTGGGACAAGAGAGAGAGAGAGAGACTACTGCTGTCGGGAGATCATCTTACTGTGTTTGGGGTTTTGCTTTTGGTGTTGATTCTATCTTTGAGGAAGTTGCAGGGTTTTCTCCTTTATGGTTTCCCCAAGGAAAAACATTGTGTTCATTGTCTCTTATGTTTTATTGATGTGCTTGTTATTCTCTCAGTTAAAGATCCTAATATAATGCTAGCTTAAATGATAAAAATCTAACATGGTATCAGAGCTAACCTGAGAAGAAGACACTGTGCAGCTACGGAAACTAGGGCTTCCTATTTTTTGGATTTTTCTCCATATATTTTCAGAAAAAGAAGGTTGGGATGACTCTCCTCTCCAAGGCGCATCTTTCTGTTGAAGCAGAATCTAATTCTGAGCATTTTCAGTTTTTGACCCGACACTACTGCCGAAAATTAGGGCTTTCCACAGAAGTGGAATTTTTTAGTGAGCCCAGTCCTGGATTGATCTCCTCCTCAAAATAAAAGTTTAGAGATCAAGATCAAAGTTTTTGGTTGGATAGAACTCCAGGAAATTCAAACCCTAATCTGCTCCTGAACCAGCTCTGCAGAAATTCAGCTCCAGATCCAGTTCCGACATCTTAACTGGGTAAGATATAAATATTTTGTATTTCCATTTGAGGTTCTCAATTAAGATGTCTCATCATACCAAGCTTGATGAAAAGCTTGAGGGAGATGATAACGTTTGAGCCTGGAAGTATAGGATCTCCCTAGTCCTGGAAGAAAATGAGTTGGACTCCTACATCAATGAGGAGGTTCCAGTCCTAGAGGTAGATAAGGCTAAGGCCTTACACAAAAATAAATTGGTCATGGCTAAGAGGATTATTGCTTATTCAATCAAGGATCACCTCATACCACATGTGTCCTCCCTAAAGACACCTAAATCTATGTTTGATGCCCTGACCAAACTATTTGAAGGAAAGAACATAAAATGGAAGATGACTTTGAGGAACCAGTTGAAGAATGTGAAGATCCAGAATGTGGAAAGCATACATTCATACTTCACACAGGTCTCCCAAATCAAAGAACAACTTGAAGCAGTGGATGAAGAAGTGGAGAACGCAGAGATTGTAATGACCACCTTGAATGTTCTCCCTAGATCATGGGACTCCTTTATTCAAGGAATCTGTGCCAGAAAGAAGCTAATCAAGTTCAACATACTATGAGAAGAATTCTCTCAAGAAGAAGCTCGGATAGAAGCTCGAGAAGAAAATATGGGAAGTGAAAATCAAGCTCTCATAGTACACTCCAAGAAAAGCAGAAGAAGCTCTCATCACCCCAAAGGTAAGCACTTCCACAAAGATAACACTAGAAAATATTTGTCTAGAATCAGATGTTATACATGTGACAGGAAAGGACACTATGCTAGAGAATGTCCTAGAAACAAAAATGTCTCTCACAAGAAGAAGGGAAACAAGAGAAGACATAATTCTCATGCTGCAGAGGATGATGAACCTTCCACAAAGAGAATCAGACAAGAAAGTGATGATTCCTAAAGTGATGAAGAATATGTTTTGATTTCCACTCTCACGGGAAACATTACACATGGAAACAATGATTGGCTTACAGACAATGGGGCTTCCAAACATATGACAGGATTCAAAGAATCCTTTGTTAAACTATCAGAACATGAATCACCCCACAAGGTGAAACTTGGAGATGACTACCAATATCCAATAAAATGTAGTGGGGAATCCTCCTATAAGCTAGACTCTGGAAAATATATGACGATGAAGGATGTATTGTTTGTACCAAGACTAAAAAATAACCTCCTCTCCTTATCTGCATTAGATGCAAAAGACATGAGGATTGCATTTGTAGATGGCCAAGTTCTCATGTGGCCAAATGAAAAGACTATCGATGATGTAGTAGTGATTGGGGAACAAGAGGGAGGTCTATACAAATTGAAGGGCCATTAAGAACAAGCCTTGGTCCATGACATAGTAGATCCAAATGAAATTTGGCATAGAAGGCTTGCACATGTGCATTATAGAGTACTACCACTTGCAAGCAAAGCTATTGAAGATCTTCCAAAAATTCAAGAAAAACATGATGGAGTCTGCAAAGGATGTGCGAAATTAAAGAACACAAAGAAGGAATTACCATGTAGTGAGAGCAAGGAAAAATGAATCTTGGAAATCATCCACTCTGATGTGTGCAGTCCAATGTCATCTAGATTATTAAGCGGGTATGTATACTATGTTTCTTTTATCGATGATTTTTCTAGGAAGACGTGGATATACTTCTTGAAGAACAAAGATGAAGTATTCAGCAAGTTCAAGGAATTCAAAGCCTTGATCGAGAACCATACAGAAAAGAAGATCAAAAACTTTCGATCAGATAATGGTGGAGAATTCACATAAAATGAATTCAAAGAATTATGCAAAGATTCAAGGATTAAGAGGGGGTTAACTAGTCCATATAATCCACAACAGAATGGGGTTGCAGAAAGGAATAATAGAACGATTATGGAAGTTGCAAGGGCCATGCTTCATGATCAAGATCTTCCCATGCATCTATGGGTAGATTCTGCCTGAACAGCGGTGTATGTACAGAACCGTACTCCACACATAGTACTCAAGAACAAGACACCTGAAGAAGTATTTTCCGAAAAGAAACCAGAAGTCAACCATATCAGAATATTCGGTTGTCCAGTGTACATACACATTCTGAAAGAAAAGAGGAAAAATTTAGATCCTTCAGGAAATAAGGGTATATTTGTGGGATACTCTAAAAGATCGAAGGCTTACAGAATATACTTCCCAGGATTCAAGAAGATTGACATCAACAGGGACGTAACATTTGACGAAGACTCAGCTTACAACAAATTCAGAAAGAGACCTGCTGAAGAACCTGAAGAAACAAGAGCACCCAGAATTCATGACACAACCATGAAAAAACAAATTCAAGAAGAAGATTGAGAATTAGAAGAACCTCAAGAACCTGTAGATCCACCTCAGGAGAAGAATCCTCATAAGAGGAATCTTGCTTGGGTACGAGAATCTATCCAAGGTGCAGAAAGATATGGGGCTCTAGAAGAAAATCACAGAGAAAGGAAAAGAACCAGGTCCTGCTCCGGTTATGTAGCCTTATTATGTGATTTCATTGATAAAGAACCTTCCAACTATGAAGAAGCAGCAGAAAGAAAAGAATGGAAGGATGCTATGATCGAAGAGTATCAATCGATCATGAAGAATGATGTCTGGGATATTGTCCCAAGACCAAAAGAGAAGTCTATTCTAACTTCCAAATGGATCTACAAGATCAAACATGTTGCAAATGGTAGCATAGAGAAATATAAAGCAATATTTGTAGCTCGTGGCTTCTCCCAGAAAGAAGGAATAGATTATGAAGAAACTTTTGCACCTATAGCTAGATACACTTCCATCAGATCAGTACTTGCTCTGGCTGTAGTGATGAAATGGAAGATACACTAGATGGATGTCAATACTGCTTTTTTGAATGGTGTAGTGGAAGAGGAAGTGTATGTGGAGCAGCCACTCAGTTTTGAGACACATGACAGGGAGACTCATGTGTGTAAATTGAAGAAAGCCCTGTATGGTTTGAAACAGACACCCAGAACATGGTACGGTAGAATTGACAACTTTCTATCCAGTTTTGGCTTTACCAAGAGTAAAGAGGATTCTAACCTTTACTACAAGGTTTAAGATGGTAACCCAGTGATACTCCTACTGTATGTAGATGATCTGTTTGTGATAGGGATGGATGGGTTGATTTCTGATACGAAGAGGAATCTTGTTGTCGAGTTTGAAATGAACTTGGGTATGATGCACTATTTCCTAGGCATGGAGGTGTGGCAGAATGCAGATGGAATTTCCATGGGACAAGGGAAGTATACAGTAGATATCCTGAAGAGATTCAGGATGATGGATTACAAGGCCATGACCACACCTATGGCATCAAACCTGAAGCTATTGAGCGATGCTTCATCGGAGTTGGTTGATGCTATGATGTATCATCATATGATTGGGTCCTTGATGTACCTAATGAATACAAGACCAAATATTTGCTTTGTTGTGAACACCTTGAGCCAGTTCCTGGCAGATATGAGACATGTTCACTTGATTGTTGCAAGGCATATTCTGAGGCACCTGAAGGGTATAGTTGATTATGGGCTCAAGTATGAGGCGAATCAGAAGATTAACCTGGAGGGTTATGTTGATTCAGATTGAGCAAGTAGTGCCATTGATAGGAAGAGTACTTCAGGGTGCTGCTTCAGTATGGGATCAAGTGTGATCTCTTGATTTAGTAGGAAACAATCTTGCATGGCATTGAGTACACCTGAAGAAAAGTATGTCGCAGCTTGTTCAGCTAGTTGTGAGTCAGTATGGCTGAGGAAGCTATTGTCTAATTTATTTGATCTCCAATTGGAGGCTACTTGTATATATTGAGACAACCAAAGTTTTTTGAATTTTTCGGAAAACCTGGTGGTCCATGACAAGTCGAATCATATCGAGATCAAATATCACTATATCAGGGATATGGTGCAGAGAGGAGCAGTGAAGCTCCAATATGTTGCGACAGATGAACAGATAGCTGATTTGTTGACTAAGCCATTGGACAGAGTGAATTTTGAGTACTTCAGGGAGAAGCTTGGTGTTCTCCAGATCGAGGTTCCATCCAAGGGGAAGTGATGAGTCTGTGAGCCATTCTGTCATGGTGAGAGGATTGGTTCCTTCCATGGTCAAATGTAAGGGCTGAGCCATTATTTCATGGTGAGAGGATTGGTTCCTTCCATGGTCAGATGTGAGTACTGATCCATTTTGATGTGATTGAGGGATGTGTTCCCACATGATCAGATATAAGTGCTGAAGGCCATTCTCTGGGAGAATGGAGGAACTTGGTCCGTTATCAGGAATCCTCATCCTGGGACTAAGAGCCATTCTGATGTGACTATGGTATTGGTTCTCACATGATCAGATGTAAGTGCAAATCCTTTCCACAGATGATAGTAGGTGTGTCCTATCATGCTGGTGGATGTGAGTGCTGTGCCTTTTCACAGATGGTAGTAAGTGTGTCCTATCATGCTAGTGATTGTAAGTGATGTGCCTTTCCACAAATGATAGTAGATGTGTCCTATCATGCTGGTGGTTGTAAGTGCTGAGCCTTTCCACAGATGATAGTAGGTGTGTCCTATCATACTAGTGGTTGTGAGTGCGGTGCATTTTCACAGATGATAGTAGGTGTGTCCTATCATGATGGTGAATGTAAGTGCTGGGAATTTCTGACATGGTTCTTATATTTGTTCCTCCCATGGTCAGATGTGAGTGTTGGGCATGCCTTTCTGACATGGTGTTGGATGTGTTCCTCTCATGGTCAGATGTAAGTGCTGGGCAGGCCATTCTAACTTAGGGTCAGATATAAGCGCTAAAGAAGACCTACATGGAGGCTAGGCCTACAACGAGCATGAAAAAGGGTTGGCTCTGTAGAAATTCCTGTGACAAGAAGAATCATGAGATAGCACCCGTGATGATGATCTAGTGATGATCATCCAGCAGTGATGATGTTCCAGTGATGATCTAGATCCGGTGATGAAGATGACTTGAAGATGAAGATAAATTGAAAATGGAGATGACTTGAATATGAAGATGACGAGAACTCGATGATGATCCAAATGATACAGAGAAGAAGACCAGTGCTGACAAATTGTGTCGAGAGAATACCTTCCTAGTTAAGAGGGAGTGTTGATATATTTGTAACTTCAAAATGTATTCATCCGTATATCTTATGTATTGTACCCCGATTTTTATTCCAAGAAGTGTTTGTAATTTATTTGAGTCATGTCATGCCCCAATGTTCCTATCGGGAGATTCAATAATGTAAACAAGTCATGTCAATTCATTGTGGGTAGCCCTCCTATTGATCAAGGGTTAAATTCCCCACAGTTATGGTGCTCGAGGGTTATTAGACTCTCCTAGAGAAGTCGGCCCTAGTGAGTTATTGTCAAGTTTGGAATTAATAAATAGAGAGTGAGCCTCTCTATTTATCACACATTCACTCACAGTCAGTTGTAGCGCATAACTGAGAGAGAGACTACTGCTGTCAGGAGATCATCTTACTGTTTTGGAGGTTTTTCTTTTGGTGTTGATTCTATCTCTAAGGAAGTTGTGGGGTTTTCTCCTTTATGTTTCCCCGAGGAAAAACATTGTGTTCATTGTCTCTTATGTTTGATTGTTGTGCTTGTTATTCTCTGATTTAAAGATCCTAATATATTGCTAGCTTAAATGATAAAAATCTAACATGGTATGAGAGCTAACCTGAGAAGAAGACACTATGCAGTTGTGGAAACTAGGGCTTCCTATTTTTTGGATCTCTCTCCATATATTTTTAGAAAAAAAAGGTTGGGTTGACTCTCCTCTCCAAGGCGCATCTTTCTGTCGAAGCAGAATCTGATTCTGAGCATTTTCAGTTTTTGACCCGACACTACTGCCGAAAATTAGGGATTTCCATAGAAGTGGAATTTTTTAGTGAGAACAGGCCTGGATTGATCTCCTCCTCAAAATCTAAGTTTAGATATCAAGATCAAATATTTTGGTTGGACAGAACTCCAGGAAAGTCAAACCCTAATCTGCTCCTAAACCAGCTCTGCAAAAATTCAACTCCAGATCCAGTTCTGACATCTTAACTGGGTAAGATCTAAATCTTTTGCATTTCCATTTGAGGTTCTCTATTAAGATGTCTCATCATACCAATCTTGATGAAAATATTGAGGTATTTGATAACTTCCAAGCCTAGAAGTATAGGATCTCCCTGGTTCTAGAAGAAAATGAGTTGGACTCCTACATCAATGAGGAGGTTCCAGTCCTAGAGGGAGATGAGGATAAGGCCTTACACAAAAATAAATTGGTCATGGATAAGAGTATTATTACTTATTCAATAAAGGATCACCTCATACCACATGTGTCCTCCCTAAAGACACCTAAAGCTATGTTTGATGCCCTGACCAAACTATTTGAAGGAAAGAACATAAACCGGAAGATGACTTTGAGGAGCCAATTGAAGAATGTAAAGATCCAGAATGCGGAAACCATACAGTCATACTTTACAAGTGTATCCCAAATCAAAGAAAACTTGAAGTAGTGGATGAAGAAGTGGAGAATGCAAAGATTGTAATGACCACCTTGAATGGTCTCCCTAGATTATGGGACTCCTTTATTCAAGGAATCTGTGCCAGAAAGAAGCTAGTCAAGTTCAGCAAACTATGGGAAGAATGATCTCAAGAAGAAGGTCGGATAGAAGCTCGAGAAGAAAAGATGGGAAGTGAAGATCAATCTCTCACAGTACACTCCCAGAAAATCAGAAGAAGCTCTCATCACCCCAAAGGTAAGCACTTCCACAAAGATAACACTAGAAAATATTTGTCTAGAATCAGATGTTATACATGTGATGAGAAAGGACACTATGCTAGAGAATGTCCTAGAAACAAAAATGTCTCTCACAAGAGGAAGGGAAACAAGATAAGACATCATGGTCATGCTGTAGAGGATGATGAACCTTCCATAAAGAGAATCAGACAAGAAAGTGATGATTCCTCAAGTGATGAAGAATATGTTTTGATTTCCACTCTGACGGGAAACATTACACATAGAAGCAATGATTGGCTTATAGACAGTGGGGATTCTAAACAGATGACAGGATTGAAAGAATCCTTTGTGAAACTATCAGAACATGAATCACCCCACAAGGTGAAACTTGGAAATGACTACCAATAACCAATAAAAGGTAGTGGGGAATCCTCCTATAAGCTAGACTCTAAAAATTATATGACAATGAAGGATTTTTTTTTGTACCAGGACTAAAGAAGAAATTCCTCTCCATATTTGCACTAGATGCAAAAGGCATGAGGGTTGCATTTGTAGATGGCCAAGTTCTCATGTGGCCAAATGGAAAGACTATCAATGATGTAGTAGTGATTAGGGAACAAGAGGGAGGTCTATACAAATTGAAGGGCCATTCAGAAGAAGTCTTGGTCCATGACACAGTAGAGACAAATGAACTTTGGCATATAAGGCTTGCACATGTTCATTACAGAGCACTACCACTTGCAAGCAAAGCTATTGAAGGTCTTCCAGAAATTCAGGCAAAACATGATGGAGTCTACAAAGGATGTGCGAAAGGAAAGAACACAAAGAAGGCATTTCCAAGTAGCGAGAGCAAGGAAAAAGGAATCTTGGAAATCATCCACTCTAATGTGTGCAGTCTGATGTCATTGAGTTCATTAAGAAGGTATGTATACTATGTTTCTTTTATTGATGATTTTTCTAGGAAGACATGGATATACTTCTTGAAGAACAAAGATGAAGTATTCAGCAAGTTCAAGGAATTCAAATCCTTGATCGAGAACCATACAGAAAAGAAGATCAAAACCTTTCGATCAGATAATGGTGGAGAATTCACATCAAATGAATTCAAAGAATTATGCAAAGATTCAGGGATTAAGAGGGAGTTAACTACTCCATATAATCCACAACAGAATGGGGTTATAGAAAGGAAGAATAGAACGATCATGGAAGCTGCAAAGGCCATGATTCATGATCAAGATCTTCCCATGCATATATGGGCAGAAGCTGTCAGAACGGTGGTGTATCTATAGAACCGTACTCCACACAGAGTACTCGAGAACAAGACACCTGAAGAAGTATTTTTTGGCAAGAAACTAGAAATCAACCATCTTAGAATATTCGATTGTCCATTGTACATACACATTACGAAAGAAAAGAGGAAAAAGTTAGATCCTTCAGGAAAGAAGGGTATATTTGTGGGATACTCTGAAATCTCAAAGGATTACAGAATATACTTCCCAGGATTCAAGAATATTGACATCAGCAGGAACATAACATTTGACGAAGACTCGGCTTACAATAAATCCAGAAAGAGACCTGTTGAAGAACCTGAAGAAACAGGAGCACCCAGAATTCATGACACAACCATGAACAAAGAAATTCAAGAAGAAGATCAAGAATTAGAAGAACCTCAAGAACCTGTAGATCCACCTTAGGAGAAGAATCCTCACAAGAGGAAACCTGCTTGGGTACGAGAAGCTATCCAAGGTGTAGAAAGATATGGGGCTCTAGAAGAAAATCACAGAGAAAGGAAAAGAACTAGGTCCTACTCCGGTTATGTAGTCTTATTATGTGACTTCATTGATAAAGAACCTTCCAACTATGAAGAAGCGCTAGAAATAAAAGAATGGAAGGATTCTATGATCGAAGAGTATCAATCGATCATGAAAAATGATGTATGAGATATTGTCCCAAGACCAAAAGGGAATTCTGTTGTAACTTCCAAATGGATCTACAAGATCAAGCATGTTGTAGATGGTAGCATAGAGAAATATAAAGCAAGATTTGTAGCTCGTGGCTTTTCCCAGAAAGAAGGAATAGATTATGAAGAAACTTTTGCACATGTAGCTAGATACACTTCCATCAGATCAACACTTTCTATGGCTGCAGTGATGAAATGGAAGATACACCAGATGGATGTCAAGACTGCTTTCTTGAATGGTGTAGTGGAAGAGGAAGTGTATGTGGATCAGCCACTCAATTTTGAGACACGTGACAGGGAGACTCATGTGTGTAAATTGAAGAAATCCCTGTACGGTTTGAAACAAGAAACTAGAACATGGTACGGCAAAATTGAAAGCTTTCTATCCAGTCTGGGATTTACCAAGAGTAAAGCAGATTCCAACCTTTACTACAAGGTTGAAGATGGTAACCCAGTGATACTCCTACTGTATGTAGATGATCTGTTTGTGATAGGGATGGATGGGTTGATTTTTGATACGAAGAGGAAGCTTGCTTCTGAGTTTGAAATGAAAGAATTGGGTATGATGCACTATTTCCTAGACATGGAGGTGTGGCAAAATGCAGATGGAATTTCCCTGGGACAAGGGAAGTATACGGTAGACATCTTGAACAGATTCGGGATGATGGATTACAACACCATGAACACACCTATGGCATCAAACCTGAAGCTATTGAGCGATGCTTCATCAGAGTCGGTTGATGCTACGATGTCTCATTAGATGATTGGGTCCTTGATGTACCTAACGAATACAAGACCAGATATTTGCTTTGTTTTGAACACCTTGACCCAGTTCCTGACAAATCCAAAACGTGTTCACTTGATTGCTGCAAAGCATATTCTAAGGTACCTGAGGGGTATAGTTGATTATGGGCTCAAGTATCAGGCAAATCAGAAGATTAACCTGGAGGGTTATGTTGATTCAGATTAGGCAAGCAGTGCCATCAATAGGAAGAGCACTTCAGGGTGTTGCTTCAGTATGGGATCAGGTGTGATCTCTTGGTTTAGCAAGAAACAGCCTTGCATGGCACTGAGTATAGCTGAAGTAGAGTATGTCGCATCTCATTTAGCTAGTTGTGAGGCAGTATGGCTAAGGAAACTAATGTCTAATTTATTTGATCTCCAATTGGATGCTACTTGTATATATTGCGACAACTAAAGTTGTGTGAAGTTGTCGGAGAACCCATTGTTCCATGACAAGTCGAAGCATATCGAGATCAAATATCACTATATCACAGATATGGTGCAGAGAGGAACAGTGAAACTCCAATATGTTGCGACAGACGAATAGATAGCTGATGTGTTGACTAAGCCATTGGCTAGAGTGAAGTTTGAGTACTTCAGGGAGAAGCTTGGTGTTCTCTAGATTGAGGTTCCATCCAAGGGGAAGTGATGAGTCAGTGAGCCATTCTATCATGGTGAGAGGATTGGTTCCTTCCATGGTCATATGTAAGGGCTGATCCATTCTGTCATGGTGAGAGGATTGGTTCCTTCCATGGTCAGATGTGAGTGTTGAGCCATTCTGATGTGATTGAGGGATGTGTTCCCACATTATCAGATACAAGTGTTGAAGGCCATTCTCTAGGAGAATGGAGGCACCTAGTCAATTACCTAGAATCCTCATCCTGGGGCTAAGAGCAATTCTGATGTGACTGTGGGATTGGTTCCCACATGATCAGATGTAAGTGCAGAGCCTTTCCACATATGATAGTAGGTGTTTCCTATCATGCTGGTGGATGTGAGTGCTTTGCCTTTTCACAGATGGTAGTAGGTGTGTCCTATCATGCTGGTGATTATAAGTGATGTGCCTTTCCACAGATGATAGTATATGTGTCATATCATGATGGTGGTTGTAAGTGTTGAGCCTTTCCACAGATGATAGTAGGTGTGTCCTATCATGCTAGTGGTTATGAGTGTTGTTCCTTTTCACAGATGATAGTAGGTGTGTGCTATCATGCTGGTGAATGTAAGTGTTGGGCCTTTCTGACATGGTTCTTGGATGTGTTCCTCCCATGGTCAAATGTGAGTGTTGGGCGTGCCTTTCTGACATGGTGTTGGATGTGTTCCTCTCATGGTCAGATGCAAGTGCTGGGTGGGCCATTCTAACTTAAGGTCAGATATAAGCACTGAAGAAGACCTACATGGAGGCTAGGCCTACAACCAACATGAAAAAGGGCTGGCTCTGTAGATCTTCCTGTGACGAGAAGAATCATGAGATAGCACCCGTGATGATGTTCCAGTGAGGATGATCTACCAGTGATGATCCAGATCAAGTGATGATCCATATCCAGTGATGATGTTCCAGTGATGATCCAGATCGAGTGATGATCTAGATCCGGTGATGAAGATGACTTGAAGATGAAGATAACTTGAAGATGGAAATGACTTGAAGATGAAGATGACGAGAACTCGATGATGATCCAGATGATACAGAGAAGAAGACCAGTGTTGACAAATTGTGTTGAGAGAATACCTTCCTAGTTAAGAGGGAGTGTTGATGTATTTGTAACTTCGGAATGTATTCATCCGTATATCTAATGTATTGTACCTCGATGTTTATTTCGAGAAGTGTCTGTAATGTATTTGAGTCATGTCATACCCCGATTTTCCTACCGGGAGATTCCATAATGTAAACAAGTCATGTCAAGTCATTGTGGGTAACCCTCCTATTGATCAAGGGTTGAAGTCCCTGCAGTTGTGGGGCCCTAGGGTTATTAGACTCTCCTAGAGAAGTCGGCCCTAGTGATTTATTGTTAAGTCAAGAATTAGTATAAATAGAGAGTGAGCATCTCTATTTATCACACATTCACTCACACTCAATTGTAGCGCATAAATGAGAGAGAAGAAGTTGTTGGGACAAGAGAGAGAGAGACTACTGCTGTCGGGAGATCATCTTACTATTTTTTGGGTTTTGCTTTTGGTGTTGATTCTATCTCTGAGGAAGTTGTGGAGTTTTCTCCTTTATGGTTTCCCCGAGGAAAAGCATTGTGTTCATTGTCTCTTATGTTTGATTGTTGTGCTTGTTATTCTCTCAGTTAAAGATCCTAATATAATGCTAACTTAAATGATAAAAATCTAACATTCTTTTGTGTGCGGATGACCTTATTTTGGTTGCTAAGTCTGCTCTTAGATTGCAAGAGCACTTGATTTCCCTTGACCATTTTGGTAGAACAATTGGGATGCAAGTAAATACTAGTAAGACGAAAGTAGTAGTTTTCTCTAACAAAAGAAAACATAAAGAACATAAGTTATACTTTGAAGACAATATCCTTGAAGTAGTGGAAGATTACAAGTACCTCGGAATTGAATTCAATAAAAATTTGAGTTGGGAAGGCTGCAAGAAAAAAAGAACTCTTGGAGGTTGGAAATCATTTTATGCTTTCTAAAATAGTTGCAGAGAGGAAGAGTTATGGGACTGGAAAACTATGCAAACCCTTTTTTGTCTCTTAGTGATCCCGGTTGTGAATTTTGGGACAGCAGTACCTCTGACTTACAGTGGAGGAAAATAGTAAAGATTCAAAAACACATGATCACAAGAAAGTTCAAAATTAAGAGTTCAGTTCCATATGAGATCATGCTAAGTGAAATGGGGGTGGCTTCTATTGAAGCAATCGCTATGGTGAGACTCATAATATATCTAGAAAGAGTTGAACAAATGGAGGATGGTAGATGACCTAAGGTTGTATTCAATGGCATATTGTGCAAAAGAAAGAAGACTTGGATGCGACAAAATATTAAATGTATTAGTAAGTAGGATATGTGCTTGAGCATGTGCCCCACAAATAGTAAAGAAATAAAGGCTTTTGTTATCAATAAGTTCCACAAGCGAACTTGGGATAAAGAGCTAGGGAGAAAGATAAAGTATTATATTGAAGAGTTTAACCCTACCTACAATCAACATCAAAAGGCATACATAGGGGCCAATTTACCTTTGAAATCCAAAATTCTTATTGCTCAATTAAGAACTAATTCTCATCAACTCTGTTGTGAGACTGGGTGTTGGAAAAGGCCAAAAGAACCTTGGGCAGAAAGAGTGTGTATTTTTTGCACCATTGGTTAGGTGGAGACAGAAAAACATTTCATTTTAGAGTGTGAAGCCTTTAAGGACAGTAGGGACAGGTACACAAATGTATTGACGGATAAATATTAGGATGATTTATTTAACGAGGAGACTATGAAAAAATTAGAGGCACTCATCATCAAGTTGAACAAGCAAAAGATTGAATTGCAAAAAACAGCGTGCGAGATGGTCTATCCCATAAGGTATTCTCACCCTCTTATGCCCCTTAACCCTACACCTTATTCCCTCACATGCTTTTCCTCCACGATTTGTACCCTCTCCCTAGTGATCAACCATGCTTCCTACCAGTCATCCCTACTCCATTCCTTCAACTCCCCTACACCCCAACGCCAACTCTCATCCCTTCCACATGTCTCATCTCTATTCCCCATGGTGCGCACCTTCAACGATATTCCTCCCCCCATTTCTTAGCTCCTACCGCGCCTCCCTCATCCTTCCCACCACACTATCTAGTAGACCAACATCATCCCATAGTAGCAAACACTTGTACCCCTCTTGCAAGCTTCCAGCGACCGACCATCAGATAACAATCGTTCTTCAATCCTTCCTTTTATTTCATGCAATCTTAGCTTCAGATTATTACATTCAAAATTTTACAGACTCTTATATGCAGATCGCCTTCGGACTGCGAAGGTCGTCACTGCAGACACTTATGAAACCTAACCAAAGCTTTTGATGAGATCTTATAGCTCAGGGCCAAGTCTCAGAGCATACGCTTTGTTATAGACGCTTATCTAAGACACTTCAGAACTTTTTGATGCAGTGTTTTAGCTCAAGGCCAACCTGCAGAGCATACTTGTGTGAGTACTGACTATTACAGACTAAGATACTTGAGTTTATGGTGCGATCTTATAGCGCAGGGCCAAGTCGCAGAGCATAATTCTCATACAGACGCTAATGAGCAGAGCGAACTACTTGCTCAATACCCAGACTCAACTTGCAGACACTAGACTTGCAGAGCGGACTACTTGCTCGATGCAAACAACAACAATCACAAATGAGGCTCGGGCCTTTATTTATAAAAACTTGAACCGGTGACCCGGTAAGCTACAACCGAAAGTCACAGGTCAGTCGGTAGATCCTGTAATAAGACAGACATCTATAGGTCAAAACCGAATCATCCGGGGCGACAAGTGGGGACTACCATTTGTCGTTATCTCATCCCTTAATTAGCCAGTGGCATTACGGGGACCTGGAATCTTCTTATCTAACAGACGCTAAAACTTTACAGGGTGGAGCAAAAGCTGGCCCACGGTAGCAAGAATCCTAACTATTACACGGTGGAGCTTTAATCTGGCCCACGATGGAAACAATGTAGGCATAGCTGGCCTACTCAACTTTCAGGTATGGCCCACTGCTGCTTCCACTTAGTCATAGCCATCACGTCCCTGGAAACAGGCGCATTCTCTGTAGCCATCAATATCAAGTCCGCCACATGTACAACCGAGCATTTTATCCCCATCGGAATCATAGTAGAATTGGGAGTCCTCCATGTAAGGCGGTTGTTCGACAAATTCTGGTGGATTATAGAGCTAATCTCTGAAGCAATGCTCTATGTCGGAGCCATGAAATAAGGGATTTGGTCCATACAAATATTCACTTCTAAAATGAGATTCGACTTGGTAGTTTAGTGGGGTATGCCGAGTTATAACTTTAGAATGCTTATCTTTTCCATTTTCATCTTTCATGATAAACTTTTGAGTGACATATATCTCATGACCAAGCGGTTTATAGGATCCACCTTCATGTATGAGAAGGAATTTGAACCATTGATGGTTCTGATCTGCTACTTGCATATCTGCTTCCATATGTGCTATGAAGTTAGCACGTCTATTACTCCAGTCTACTCTTGGACAGAAGCGATCCAAGAGTATCTCAGTCCAACCGGTCCAGGCTTGATTCCTCATATTTGAAGGATCTACACAGATTACAACCTTCCCTTATTGTCTGCAAAGCTGTAAAATAAGGTTGTAAGTATACCAAGAGAGCCTTCCAAAACCAATATCAACGTACCAGATTTCTCCTTCTTTTTCTGGATTACAGTCAATCCAGACATCCTTATCTTTAATGAGTTTTTCTCTGGCATCATGAAAGTTGAGAAAAGCTGCTTTCTCCCATCTTTATAAAATATCTAACTTTAATGGGGAAGACCGAATCCTCTGGATGGTGCAGAGTTCAAGGAACCTTTCGGCTTCCTCTCTTGGAGTTTCTTCCAGAAGCTTTCTTCTTTTTTCTTCAGGTAACACATCTTCCAATGGATAAATATAGACTCCGCCTTTAGGTGTAGGGATGATGGAAGTTGTTAGCTGATTGGCTGGAGCTTTGCTGCTACATGGTCTGGAGCTTGAACAGGAAGCTCTGGCAGAAAACATGTTTAATGCAGAAGGCTCAGGCTGGGCTATTTCTCTGGTTAACATATCAGCCAAACAGTTAAGATATCCAAGCTTATAAACAATTTCATAATCAAAATTACTAAGCCATAAAAACCATTTTAATATCCTACTGTTGTTTTCTGCCATTAAACTTTCATTCTTCAGAATACCAGGCATGGTATTAAGGTCTGTTCGAATGGTAAATGCTACAGGCTTTAAGAACAGACGAAAGTGCTGGACCATCTTTTTGACAGCCAAGATCTCTTTGTGACTTGATGGATAGTTGACTTCTGATTCCTTAAAAGATCCTGATCCGTAGCCACAAATGAATTCTCTGTCTTCTCTACCTTCAAGTAAAAATCCGCCCCATGTCTGGGATGAAGCATCTGTTTCAATTATTAAGCTACCAATTCCAGTAGGTAATGAAAGAGGGGGTAAGTCCAGTACTTTCTTCTTGATTTTCTGTACTACTTCAGACATAGCCGCTGACCATTTCGGTGGATTCTTCTTTAGCCTTTGCTGCAAAACAAAAATGTCAGCAGCTTGATCTTTATAAAAAGGGCTGATATAGTTCAGAGATCCAAGGAATCTCTGCAACTGGGTCTTGTCCAATATTCCATTAGGAAAATGCTTAAAACATTGCAAAACATGTTCTTGGAGAATAACTTGACCCTTTTGGATTTTAAATCCATGAAACTCAATTTTTGTTTTCCCTATTTCCATCTTCGGCTCGGACAAAACCAATCCATGTTTGAAGACTAACTCATAAAACTTCTGCAAGTGTTTCTGATGCTCTTACAGCTTCTTAGAACAGATGAGTATGTCGTCAATGAAGACTAATGCCCAACTGAAATCTCGAAAAATGTCCTCCATCCGTTTCTAAAATTCAGAAGGTGCATTATTGACTCCAAAAGGTAGTACCTTCCACTGGTATTGACCATGAGGCACTACAAATGCTGTCTTGAAACGATCTTTAGGTATAATGCCAATTTGATAGAATCCTGACTTAAGATCAAATATACTAAAGATCGTGCAACCTGTTATTCTCTGCAACAGGCTGGCTTTATCTAGCAGAGGATACCTTACCTTTTGTAAAGCTACGTTGAGCGGCTTATAATTTACAACCAATCGAGGTTTTCCTCTTTTCTGCTCAGAGTGTTTGTTGACAACAAATGCCCTACATGCCCACGGGCTCTTTGAAGGTTCTATTAAGCCTTTTGCTAACAGTTCTTTTATTTTTGAATCACATAACTATCTTTCTGTAGGCGACATGAGTGCCGCAGAGGATTTCATAGGCTTTATGCGCTGAAGAGGGTCATATGGGAGAGAAACGAAATACTTCTCTCTAGTCCAGAATGCATTGGGACTATCTGAGCAGTAATATTTTTTAAGCTTCTCTAAAATGTATTTTAATGCTTTTTCCCCATGGATATCAGAGAAGGTTTTACTACGCTCCATTTTCATGAGCATAGCTCTGTTAGGAGTATGTACAGGTTTTACCTCGTCTATTTTACATTTAGGGATTGACCTGAAGGATATAGGTAAGGAAATAGACTGTCCATTCAATACACAGGTAAAGGTCATTTTTCTATGATCGACAGAGTAAGGCTTTACCCTATGAAGAAATTATGCTCCTAGGACACAGTCTTCGCTTAGGCCATCCATTCTATAAACTGTTAGTTTATCTGGTATGCCATGGAAGTTTACTGGGAATAACTCATCTTTAGCCTGGAGGGGAACTGGGGTTCCATTTATTGCTGTCCCACCATCAGTGGTGTCTTCCCAATAGAAGGATGGTAAAGCAGAGCCTCAGGCTAAGTTAACTTGGCATCCCAAATCTATCATGCAACTGAGGAAATAAGGTTTATATTCACAAGGATGGAACTGTATAGGAATATACACTTTAGGGCCTGAAAGCATAGAGAGGCTAGGATTAGGAGGAGGTTCGAAGGATTCTTCTCTGGTGCCTTCAGTACTCAATGCACTTTCATAGTGCTTGCTTAAATCTTCATCTGAATATTGATCACGCTCTGTCTGAATTACTTTTACTGCATTCTTTAGATCTTCAATTTCAGCACAGAGTTGCTTCAGCTGCTGTTGTTTTTCTCTTATCTGTAACCTGAGCTTAGCTTCTCTATCCAGACGAAACTTCTGCCTTTCTGAGTGTCCTGCAGGATAGTTATGATATAATTCAGCAGGGCTGTAAGAGAGAGGTTACATATTCTACTTTCTCCTTTCCTTTGGATTTCTCAAGCTGTCTGAGCAACTGTTTCTTAGTGTCTCTGAGATTTTCTCTTTTTTGGTATTCATAAGGTTCGATGTCGGAGAGTTGTAAGTCTATTGCAGCAATCCTCTTTTCGATCTCTTGATGCTGTGACAGAGAGAACATGTTAAGAGTAGAATGAAAATCAGGGACTTCATACCCCCCCAAATTTGGTTCTGACTCAGAATCGGATGAAGAGGAGGAAGGAGAAAATTTGTTTAAAGTAGGCTGATGCTCACAATCTGATTCGCTAGAAGAATCAGAGTCTTTAGAAGGAAGAAAAAGGACTTCACCGGATGGGGATTCCTCTTGATCAAGCTGATCCCACCATTTAGGGTCCAAATTATCACAGAAAGCTGCTAACTTGGGCTTTTTCTTTTTCTTTGGACATTTATTAGCCCAATGACCATATTTCCCACACAGAAAACAAGCTTTGCTACCGGCTTGATAGGGGCGGCGTTTGATGAACTTACGAGGAGCCTTCTTGGGAAAAAATTTGTGGGATTTGTGTTTAGGCTTTCTGGTAAATTGCAAGGGTTTATCTGGGAAGTGATACCGTGGAGTACTGGAATAAAACCCTTTGGAATTTTTCTTACTATGGCATTTACAGGAAGATTGTAAATGTCCTCGGTTGTGGTCTCCACAACCCCAATCTGGCATCTATGCTACATTCTTGCAGAAAGACGGAGTATACATACTTTGATGCCTTTTGAAATCTTTGGAGACTCGTTTCTCCAAACAATGTTCACGCCAAGTTGCAAGAATATGATGATGAAGCTGTGCTATAGAAAGATCTCTGTAATTAATGTTTTCGTCTTTCAGATACTTTTCTACAGCGTCAGGAACACGGCCTGGAAATCTACACAGATAGTGTTTCAGAAAAGCAGGATCAGTAGCTTTACCAGATTGTATTAATAAATTCTGCATATAGCAGAAGTAGGCTTCGGCCTGTTAAAGATTACACAGCCTAGATGACATAAACAGTGATGATAAATGTTCTGTATCATCTATCTGATCAACACCATGAAACTGTTTTCCAAGAGCCTTTAAAATTTGTTGATCAACATCATTTGCTCTCAACATTTCATTTCTTGCCTCAGCAGGGAGAAAACGCCACCAATCAGACACAAGGCCTAAGAGTCCTGCAACTATTAAACTCCCTAGATATTGTCCAGTTAATGAAGAATTCTTTGTTCTCTAGGCAATTGTCCAATGAAATAACAAAGTGATTGCAGTTTTTATTTCTTCTCTAGACTGGCACTGGATGTTCAGAATAGGATGTTTTGGCATCTGAGATATAATGTTACTGACTGAATTGATACCAAAACTTGTATTAAACTATGGAGCAGTTGAAGCAGAAGGCATAGAGGTATCATTCAGGGTTGAGGGCTGAGGAATGTCAGGAACTTCCATTTTCATTGTATGTGCTGACATCATTTGAAGATATTTGGGCTCAAGGGCAGGTTTGCAGGATTTAAAAAATCCTATCCAGTCTTGGACTTCTTCCAAGTCCGCTTCACTTCGACCAAAATCAAATTCTAGCCTATCATCTTCTGTGTCTGTGCTAAACATCCCAAAAGAAAAACTTCTTTCAAGCTGTGGTTTGGCATACTTCTTCTCATATCCCTTAGTGGCGAGGGCAAAATCCATGGGACTTACCTTTGGAACTCTAGTTTTGATATTAGTCATTTGAACTATGAGTTCTTCAATTCTCTCCAATATTTTTTCTATCTTGACTGCAACTGTAGAGATAGCAGTCTTAATTTCCTCCGAATCAGATAAAAGATGGTTAAGAAGATCCATCTTTGTTTCTAGGAGGGAGACCTTATCTTTTTCATCAAGAATGTTTTCTTTGATTTTCAGTAAATCTAGAGCCATGTCATCTAGATTTTGGGCCATCAGTTTATGTTGCAAATTCCCCCAATTTGCAAGTTTAATCTCATCGAAGGTAGATTTATCTACTCCAGCCGATTTATGAGGGAGGAATTCTTTTTTCGTATTCCCATCAGAAGAGTATTGTCTGAAGGGTACATCGGGCAAATTTCTTCCTTGATGAAAATACTTTCTGCCTTGAATGGTTGCTTCTATGGCAGTGTTTTGTCTAGGTAGGGAGAACATTCCTAGACTGGGTCTCTGATGTTGATGTTGTATTTTTTGGAGAGTCTTTCGACAGGCAGGGAAGTTTTGGTGCTGACCTCTGTGCTCATTATCATTTAAACCTGTGAAAAAGGTAGTCTCGGGAAGAGAAATAGAAGGAGTTCTTTGGATCATTCATCTGTTGTCAGTCTGAACAGAAGAAGAGGTGGAAGTAGAACGAGGAAGTAAAGAGAAAGCAGGGGCAGGTGTAGAATCTAGTTCGGTATATCTGAAAGAACTAGTTTGTCTGTTGAATCTAAGAGGCTTAGAGCTCAAGGAACTTCATGCTGCATCTACATTTATAAGCTCATTGTATTTGATCTCCCAGTTTTGTGGATACTTGATTCCAGTCCAGTCAAAAGTAACTGGCTGGGCTTGTTTTGATTTGTCTTGTTCCACCACGCTCAGTAGGTGTGAACTCTGATGAACATGAGAACGGAGAGGTGGAATGGTGTCATTACCAAACCGGACACAGACCAAACTTTTGAGTTGAATGATTTTAGAACCAGTCATCATGGAAAAGACCTGGGGTAATATGTATGCCTTAAGTAAATCATAGATGCGTGGATCATCAAGGCTAACACTATACTTTGGAAAAATGGTACCAAAGGCTGGTCCATCATGTAGGGGTGCTGTAAATCCGTCGATAATGGCGTTTGCAAACTGAGTATGACGGGTATCTATGGCTACACACAGAGAGGAAACTAGAAGGTATGGGCGTACTAAAGGACCAAGGCCAAGCTTGATAGCTCCAAGATGTGCATATTTGTATCCTTGTTTCTTAGCCCAATCTATTTGTCTTTTTTCTAATAAGTTAATATGAACTGGCTCTTCCGAGTCAATGAAAGAAATATCAACTGAAGAAACTTTAATATGTGTACATGCTATATATTCCCAAAAATATATTCTATATACGTCTTTAGGCAAGATTGCAGGAAGTTTCCATTCAGATGAAGGATTTGTAACCGACAGTTACAGGTCAGTCGGTAGATCCGGTAATAAGACAGACATCTATAGGTCAAAACCGAATCATCCGGGGCGACAAGTGGGGACTACCATTTGTCGTTATCTCGTCTCTTAATTAGCCAGTGGCATTACGGGGACCCAAAATCTTCTTATCTGACAGACGCTAAAACTTTACAGGGTGGAGCAAAAGCTGGCCCACAGCAGCAAGAATCCTAACTATTACACGGTGGAGCTTTAATCCGTCCGGCCACAACGGAAACAATGTAGGCATAGCTGGCCTACTCAGCTTTCGGGTATGGTCCATCGTTGCTTCCACTTAGTCATAGCCATCACGTCCCTGGAAACAGGCGCATTCTCTGTAGCCATCAATATCAAGTCTACCACATGTACAACCGAGCATGTTATCCCCATCGGAATCATAGTAGAATTGGGAGTCCTCCATGTAAGGCGGCTGTTCAACAAATTATGGTGGATTATAGAGTTGATCTCCAAAGCAACGCTCTATGTCAGAGCCATGAAATAAGGGATTTGGTCCATACAAATATTCACTTCTAAAATGAAATTCAACTCGGTAGTTTAGTGGGTTCTGCCGAGTTATAACCTTAGAATGCTTATCTTTTCCCTTTTCATATTTCATGATAAAATTTTGAGTGACATATATCTCATGACCGAGCGGTTTATAGGATCCACCTTCATGTATGAGCAGGAATTTGAACCACTGATGGTTCTGATCTGCTACTTGCATATCTGCTTCCATATGTGCTATGAAGTTAGCACGTCTATTACTCCAGTCTACTCTTGGACAGAAGCGATCCAGGAGTATCTCAGTCCAACCGGTTCAGGCTTGATTCCTCATATTTGAAGGATCTGCACATATTACAACCTTCCCTTGTTCTCAGCAAAACTGTAAAATAAGGCTGTAAGTATACCAAGAGAGCTTTCCAAAACCAATATCAATGTACCATATTTCTCCTTCTTTTTCTGGATTATAGTGAATCCAGACATCCTTATCTTTAATGATTTTTTCTCTGGCATCATGAAAGCTGAGAAAATCTGCTTTCTCCCATCTTTCTAAAATATATAACTTTAATGGGGAAGACCGAATCCTCTGGATGGTGCAGAGTTCAAGGAACCTTTCGGCTTCCTCTCTTGGATTTTCTTCCAAAAGATTTCTTCTTTTTTCTTTAGGTAACACATCTTCCCATGGATAAAGATAGACTCCGCCTTTAGGTGTAGGGATGATGGAAGTTGTTAGCTGATTGGCTGGAGCTTTGTTTCTACCTGGTCTGGATCTTGAACTGGAAGCTCCGGCAAACAACATGTTTAATGCAGGAGGCTGAGGCTGGGTTGTTTCTCTGGTTAACATATCAGCCAAACAGTTAAGATATCCAGGCTTATAAAAAATTTCATAATCAAAATTACTAAGCCATAAAAACCATTTTAATATCCTACTGTTGTTTTCTGCCATTAAACTTTCATTCTTCAGAATACCAGGCATGGTCTTAAGGTCTGTTCGAATGGTAAATTTTATAGGCTTTAAGAACAGACGAAAGTGCTGGACCGTCTTTTTGACAGCCAAGATCTCTTTGTGACTTGATGGATAGTTGAGTTATGTTGCCTTAAAAGATCCTGATCCGTAGCCACAAATGAATTCTCTGTCTTCTCTACCTTCAAGTAAAACTCTGCCCCATGTCTAGGATGAAGCATCTGTTTCAATTATTAAGCTACCAATTCCAATAGGTAATGACAGAGGGGGTAAGTCCAGTACTTTCTTCTTGATTTTCTAGACTGCTTCAGACATAGCCACTGACCATTTCGGTGGATTCTTCTTTAGCCTTTGCTGCAAAAAAAAAATGTCAGTTGCTTGACCTTTATAAAAAAGTCTGATATAGTTCAGAGATCCAAGGAATATATACAACTGGGTCTTGTCCAATATTTCATTAGGAAAATGCTTAAAACATTGCAGAACATGTTCTTGGAGAATAACTTGACCCTTTTGGATTTTAAATCCAAGAAACTCAATTTCTGTTTTCCCTATTTCCATCTTCGGCTCGGACAAAACCAATCCATGTTTGAATACTAACTCATAAAACTTCTGCAAGTGTTTATGATGCTCTTGTAGCGTCTTAGAACAGATGAGTATGTCGTCAATGAAGACTAATGCCCAACTGAAATCTCGGAAAATGTCCTCCATCCATTTCTGAAATTCAGAAGGTGCATTATTGACTCCAAAAGGTAGTACCTTCCACCGGTATTGACCATGAGGCACTACAAATGATGTCTTGAAACGATCTTTAGGTATAATGCCAATTTGATAGAATCCTGACTTAAGATCAAATTTACTAAAGATCGTGCAACCTGTTATTCTCTGCAACAGGCTAGCTTTATCTAGCAGAGGATACCTTACCTTTTGTAAAGCTACATTGAGCGGCTTATAATTTACAACCAATCGAGTTTTTCGTCTTTTCTGCTCAGAGTGTTTGTTGACAACAAATGCCCTACATGGCCATGGGCTCTTTGAAGGTTCTATTAAGCCTTTTGCTAACAGTTCTTTTATTTATGAATCACAGAACTGTCTTTCTGTAGGAGACATGAGTGCCGCAGAGTCTTTCATAGGCTTTATGCGCTAAAGAGGGTCATATGGGAGAGAAACGAAATACTTCTCTCTAGTCTAGAATGCATTGGTATTATCTGAGCAACAATCTTTTTTAAGCTTCTCTGAAATGTCTTTTAATGCTTTTTCCCCATGGATATCAGAGAAGGTTTTACTACGCTCCATTTTCATGAGCATAGCTCTGTTAGGAGTATGTACAGGTTTTACCTCGTCTATTTTAGATTTAGGGATTGACTTGAAGGATATAGGTAAGGAAATAGACTATCCATTCAATACACAGGTGAAGGTCATTTTTCTATGATCGACAGAGTAAGGGTTTACCCTATGAAGAAATTCTGCTCCTAGGACACAGTCTTCGCTTAGGCCATCCATTCTATAAACTGTTAGTTTATCTGGTATGCCATTGAAGTTTATTGGGAATAACTCAGCTTTAGCCTGGAGGGGAACTGGGGTTCCATTTATTGCTGTCCCACCATCAGTGGTGTCTTCCTAATAGAAGGATGGTAAAGCAAATCCTCGGGCTAAGTTAACTTGGCATCCCGAATCTATCATGCAACTGAGGAAATAAGGTTTATATTCACAAGGATGGAACTGTACAGGAATATACACTTTAGGGCCTAAAAGCATAGAGAGGCTAGGATTAGGAGGAGGTTCAGGGGATTCTTCTCTGGTGCCTTCAGTACTCAATGCACTTTCATAGTGCTTGCTTAAATCTTCATCTGAAGATTGATCACGCTCTGTCTGAATTACTTTTACTGCATTCTTTAGATCTTCAATTTCAGCGCAGAGTTGCTTCAGCTGCTACTATTTTTCTCTTATCTATAACCTGAGCTTAGCTTCTTTATCCAGACAAAACTTATGCCTTTCTGAGTGTCCTGTAGGATAGTTATGATATAATTCGGCAGGGCTGTAAGAGAGAGAGGTTACGTATTCTACTTTCTCCTTTCCTTTGGATTGCTCAAGCTGTCTGAGCAACTGTTTCTTAGCGTCTCTGAGATTTGCTCTTTTCTGGTATTCATAAGGTTCGATGTCGGAGAGCTGTAAGTCTATTGCAGCAATCCGATTTTCGATCTCTTGATGTTGTGACAGAGAGAACATGTTAAGAGCAAAATGAAAATCAGGGACTTCATACCCTCCCAAATTTGGTTCTGACTCAGAATCGGACGAAGAGGAGGAAGGAGAAAATTTGTTTAAAGCAGGTTGATGCTCACAATCTGATTTGCTAGAAGAATCAGAGTCTTCAGAAGGAAGAAAAATGACTTCACCAGATGGGGTTCCTCTTGATCAGGCTGATCCCACCATTTAGGGTCCAAATTATCACAGAAAGCTGCTAACTTGGGTTTTTTATTTTTCTTTGGACATTTATTAGCCCAATGACCGGATTTCCCACACAAAAAACAAGCTTTGCTATCGGCTTGATAGGGGCGACGTTTGATGAACTTACGAGGAGCCTTCTTGGGAAAAACTTTGTGGGATTTGTGTTTAGGCTTTCTGGTAAATTGCAAGGGTTTATCTGGGAAGTGATACCGTAGAGTACTGGAATAAAACCCTTTGGACTTTTTGTTACTATGGCATTTACAGGAAGATTGTAAATGTCCTCGGTTGTGGTCTCCATAACCACAATCTGGCATATGTGCTACATTCTTGCAGAAAGACGGAGTATACATACTTTGATGCCTTTTGAAATCTTTGGAGACTCGTTTCTCCAAACAATGTTCCTACCAAGTTGCAAGAATATGATGATGAAGCTGTGCTATAGAAAGATCTCTGTAATTAATGTTTTTGTCTTTCAGATACTGTTCTACAGCGTCAGGAACACGGCCTGGAAAGCTACGCAGATAGTGTTTCAGATAAGCAGGATCAGTAGCTTTACCAAATTGTATTAATAACTTCTGCATATAGCAGAAGTAGGCTTCGTCCTGTCAAAGATTACACAGCCTAGCTGACATAAATAGTGATGATAAATGTTATGTATCATCTATCTGATCATCACCATGAAACTGTTTTCCAAGAGCCTTTAAAATTTGTTGATCAACATCATTTGCTATCAACATTTCATTTCTTGCCTCAGCAGGGAGAAAACGCCACCAATCAGACGCAAGGCCTGAGAGTCCTGCAACTAGTAAACTCCCTAGATATTGTCCAGTTAATGAAGAAATATTTGTTCTCTGGGCAATTGTCCAATGAAATAACAAAGTGATTGCAGTTTTTATTTCTTCTCTAGACTAGCACTGGATGTTCAGAACAGGATGTTCTGGCATCTGAGATATAATGTTACTGACTGAATTGATACCAAAACTTGTATTAAACTGTGGAGCAGTTGAAGCAGAAGGCATAGAGGTATCATTCAGGGCTGAGGGCTGAGGAATGTCAGGAACTTCCGTTTTCATTGTATGTGCTGACATAATTTGAAAATATTTGGGCTCAGGGGCAGGTTTGCAGGATTTAAAAAATCATATCCAGTCTTGGACTTCTTCTAAGTCCACTTCACTTCGACCAAAATCAAATTCTGGCCTATCATCTTCTGTGTCTGCGCTAAACATCCCAAAAGAAAAACTTCTTTCAAGCTGTGGTTTGGCAGACTTCTTCTCATATCCCTGAGTGGCGAGGGCAAAAGCCATGGGACTTACATCGTATCTGATGTGGTCCATCCCAGATCTATTTTTATCGGAGCTCTGAGATCATTTTGTGGGATGATTCGTCTCAATTTTTGCTTAGTATGTCGATATTTTCGCAAGTCCACATAAGTCTTCTGTGAATATTCATTTTGACCCTATCATTGGTCAAAATGACGATTATAATTAGGATCTCTGTAAGGTGTAGGTGTTGTTTGTTCTTCTTTCTTTTGGACTGCGGCGAGGACTGTCTTCACTTTCTCGATTTGATTTTTAGGTGCATTTTCCTGGATTTGTGCTTCTTGGTTCTCCAGTAGTTTGTTATGATTCTGAATCTTTTCGATTCTTTCATCTTGCGACATTTTTTTAATTTCTAACTCCTTGATTTGATTCGGTAGTTGCTAATTACGATTATTGAGAAACTGTTTTTCTTCTTTCTTTTCCAGTATTTTTCCTTCGAGGTCTTCACCGGAGTGTTCCCTCTTACTACTATTTTTCAATTTTTTAATCTTTGTAATCAGTGTTTTGTTATGATTTCGTAGTCGACAAATCTCTTCAATATTGCTTGATAATACCTTGTTGACTTTTGTCAATTCCAACTTATGTGTCTTCTTACTATCGTCATGTTGTTGATGATGACGTAATTCTGTTTCCTGATTTCCTAACTTTTCATGTACTTGCGCCAATTCATCTTCTTTGTTGATGACGGCTTTGTTAAGACGATTAATTTCTTATTCCAATTCGATAATATACCGATACGGATGTTCTTCGACTTTTTTTGACTTTATTATCTGGTCGTCAAGTTTTTGAATGATGCCTTCCAGACGTGATATTTTCTCATCTTTATCTGCTAACCTTTCTATGAGTTTTCTTTTACTATCTTCCAAAAATCCAATATTCATTTCCGAGGTAGTAATCCTTAGTTTCTGTTTGTCGATTTCGAATAGTAAACTATTATTGGCGATTTCGCACTCTTTTAGCTCATTCGAAACTACCAGTAACTGTGATTGTAATTTTGGTATCATAGTCGCCATGACTTCTTGAATTCCAATTTTTCGAATTGGTCTTCTTGTTTGATAGCGGATTTCGGTTGATTGTCTAGCCTTCTTTTCTTTCGCTTTTTTAATGATAGAAGATATTCTTTGATTAGGTTAAATAACCCCCTTTTTTTTTCTTTTTTTCCAAAAATAATATTCAATAATATTATTTCTTTCTATTTCTTTTCTTTTTTTGTTTCTTCCCTTTTTCTTTTATAATAATAATTATTAATTAATTAATTAATAATTATATTAATGTTTTTATAAACTATATATATAGTTTAATATATAGTTTTTTTAAATAATAATTAATTATTGTATTAATTATTATGTAATAAAAAACTTTATTTTATTAATTTATATAATAAAACAAAAAATTCAACTATTATAAATATATTATAATAATTCAAATCAAAGTAAAACCTGGTTGAAGTTGGAAAGCAAAACCATGTGCTTGTTTTACCTTATCTTTTCTTTTTTTTACTTTTGTTTTTCCTTTCATTTGTTTTTTTACCTTTTTTTTTCTTTTATCTTTTTTTACATTTTTCTTTTTCTTTTGGACAATGTCCAATATTTTAGGGAAACCCTAAAATAAGGCTATAAGCCAAAAATCAGACAAGGTCTGAAAATTAAGGCCAAAGGCCCAAATCAGCCAAACGAAGCTCTGATACCACTTGAAAGTAACAAAGTTCCTCAATAATAGAATAACCAGTATAAGTAACATATAAATGCCATAAATGGCAAGTAATGTAAAATAAGATGTATGATAGATGATAGATTACAGCAGCCACCCTTATATATTGTATGGACAGCCATGAATGAAGGTCCACGTCCCTTAACCTAGTATTACATATCACTAGTTAATATTTAATGTATTTATTATTATTGTTACATTTCATTATAAACCCAATATTATTTCTAACAGGTTGAAAGCGATAATATTGTTTGGCGGAAATATCCATCTTCTCCGCCATTATTCATAATGGTTGAAAGCGATGGATTGAAATGTTTAGTTCTGCACTTGTAAGCCCTCCATTATGAGTACCATTATCACTTTGAATATAACATATTTGAAACTCTGTAGAACGAACCTAAAGGCTATATGCGGAAGCTACGCGTAGGCACTGGGCCCCACTGCCAACTAGCTCTAATCCCTCTTAAACTTATGACGGTTGAAAACGTTACAATGCCCATAACCCCTTGCCCCGTGTGCTTTATAACGGTTGAAAATGTTAAAACGCTAATTGAAATGTTTATTTGTACGCTTGTTTACCATGCCTTTTTTTTATGTTCCCCGCGGGGACATATATATTTGATGAGGGTGCCATTTTAAAGAATATTATAATATGTCATGGCTTATGTGCGTTTATAGTTCAAGGTGGCAACTCTAATTTTTGGTATCCTTATTTTCATTACATTGATTTAATAGCATATTGATCTAAGTAATCAAACGTTTTGAACTCAATACAGTTTTTCCTTGTACATAACGTAGCATTAATTCCTTCATAGTCCAATATGGCAACTTTAACTAACCACTAAAAACAAAATCCAACATCCTTTGCCGTGCTTTGATTTAATAGCCTATGGATCTAAGTAATCAAACATCCTAGAGATGCAACAGGTTTTTAAACTATAAAAATCTATGGTAGGAAGCCATTTTTTACCAATTAACGTTATTCATTGATTTCTACTATTAACAACAGACTATTGGATCTTATAGTTAGTCATGGTGTGTCACCATTTTTTCTGAGATCAACTATTTTACCAAGTAGTAAGAATTGGTTAATTAACTTGGCTATTAATCTTTATTAACTTGGTTAATAGCCTTGATTAACTTGGTTGTTTATCATATATTTTAATCAATGGGAATTCCATTTTCTTTTTACAACAAATAAATAACATAGTGGGGTACATTGCCACCTTATGGCTCTTGTTATTTTAAATAATAAGTATTATTATTATAAAAAAATTACATGCTAATCATTATTATTTTAAATAATAATATTATTCAATATTTTTTCCATTATCCTTTTTAAAAGAACATTAATAAATATTATTATCATTACTACTAATAATAATAATAATTTTTTATATTTTAAAATTTTCATATATATATATATATATATGGAAAAGTATATTATAATATTAAAAAATATATTTTTAAAAGAGAAAAGAGTTATCTAATTGTCAAGCTCACCCAAAATGAATTATACAAAAGATTATTTTGTGTGGAAATATCCATCTTGTGCAAATGATTTTAAATGGAGATTGGAGGTTAAAAATAGAAATTGTCCTTGCCCCAATTGTGGAAAAGTATTTACTCTAATAGAACATCAAGATATTCCACAAATGAAGTCACATATTAAGGAACTATAAGATGAAGTAGCTAAACTACCATAAAACAAATATAGAGATTTTGAGAAAACTTCTAGAGGTGAATTATCAAAAAGAGAAGAAATTTCACACTTAAAAGATCATGGCAAAAAAGTGCTATCACAAATCAAGAAGTAAAAGGAATAAAATCAATGTAATCATAAAATAGAATAGGATAACCAAGAGCTCGACGAGAATTTCACAGAAATAAAGAAACTAAGGCATAAGGATATACAAATCTTTAAGGCCGATAAGGAAACTTTCACCGATCTAGTGGAACCAAAGAGGTTCTTAGAATTTGAAGTTGTAGATAAAGGGACCTCAATAGAAGGACTCAAAACTCAAAATCAAAACGACTTTATGAAGGAAGTTTCATTAGTGAATGAACGTCCATAAATTAGGTTGAATCAAAGTGACATTACAAAGGAAGTTATGTTATTGAATTAACATCTAAAAATCAAGTTGAAGCCATAATTATTGGACATGTAAACATCACTAGATTTAGTGAAGGGTGAAGTGCCATCACTCACTACTAGTATAGACATCTTGACACCAATCAATACACAAATGTCAAATTCAAACATGTCGACCCAAGTACATGATGAAAATTTTAACCCAAAGTTTATGAAAAATCAATGTATTAGTGCATCACATTGGCTCCCTAATTACAAGAAATGGAGCACAATAATCGACATACACATGCCAACAATGTTCCCACATATCACAACATCTGAACATCTATACATCTCAAAAGCAACGTCAAAGAAGACCGAATCACGATTTTTTTCACCAGATAGTTCCAGAGATTAATCATTTAGGATGAAGTGATCCTTATTTGATGCGATGGTATTGTTCAAGTCTTAGAACAAGATATTGTTTTGTGTCCTCATCCTTATTACACATGTGAAGATATTACAGAGGTGATTTATTTAATTAAGTACTTTCTTGATACCATGCTTTGAGGAAAAATCCTTTTGGTAGAAGGAAGACTTGTACAATACCTAACACATATTACTAGTATTTAATAATGATCAATTATATTTTGTTGATAAGTACTTATGTAGTTTAATATCTTAATTTTATAATGTAATTATTAATAGTTGCACCCTTTACCCAAGGGGATGTGACTTATCACTTATGTGTATTATATATACACACCAAATGTATACCGGGAATACAAGTTATGATTATATAAATAATAAATATTTATCCTTTATTTGGATTAAATGTGTTATTATGGATGATAAGGTCATGTAACCCATTGGGTTCCTTGCAATAAACCCATACTTTTTATTCCATAACTAATGATTATAAGTGTAATACATTAGAGTGTGTAGCGATTATGTGGATTAAGGGTTAGAGATGATAATTAAGAGGGATGATAAATTTTACAAGCTAAAGGTATATGGGTTATGATTTAAGGGTTATGGGTTGTGGTTGTCATGGGTTTAGAAGTTATAATGATTAGTGTTTATAGGATTTAAGGGTGAGATGGGTTAGGGGTTATAATGGCTAAGGGTTAAATGGGTTAGTGTTGGGGGTGAAGTCAGTATCCATGATCTCTGATGGTGGATATACTAAGGCAAAGATTCCTAGTGTCTTATTGTATGCTCCATGGTTCTTTGGATTCATTTTAAGGTTGTTCAGATTAAGCATAGTATAAAATACTAGTTAAGGTTTGTAATGGTTATTAGTCATATGTCATAATGATCAAGGTTTATATTAGTTATGATTATATATATTTTGGGTTAGTGGCAATAAGGGCTAGATTTTTTATAGGTCATGAGTCCAATAAAATAATATAGGGGTTAAGGTTTATCAATTAGAGATTAATAATGGTTAGTTTTATTGATGATAGGGATCGAAGGTTAATGATTATGAAATTGGTCATTACAAGTTGGATGTCACAAGGGTAATTATTAGGTATGATATGGTTAGTATTTACTAGTTATAAGTGATAATATTATAAGCTACTGGGGTTATAGTGGTTAGGTATTGTAAGGGTTACTCTCTTTATAACTCTCCTAAAACCCCTAACCCCAAGACCCTTTCACCCCTAAACCTGAAATACCTTAACCCATAATAAACCCTTAAACCCTAAATACCTTAAGCCATAGCGAATCCTTAAACCCTTAATACCTTAACCCTCTAACCCTAGTGACCCCTAACCCATGAATCCCCTAACCCCTAAACCACTAACTCCTAGTCCCCTAACCCACCCCTAACCCTCTAACTCATAGCTTCAACATTATTTTATTGCACTTACTTGCTGTCACATAAAGTGTTTCCTCAGTTACAACCTATAAGCGAAGGAAGAATTGCTCACCATTGAGCCATTTTCTCACAATAGAATTGGCAACTCCACTTTGTATTTTATTTTTATTTTTCACATCTATAATTTTTTTTTAATTAACTGATTTGGGGATCTTACAAAGTCTTAATATTGTTGTTCATAGCCCTAAATAGTGATTTTTTTAGGCCAAAAGACTATGCTTCTTCGTTTCTTAGGTTGCATGGATCCCATCATATGTTCCATGTGCATCAATGTGGCTTCTCCTTTGGAAATTGATGTACTATAGTGTGACCTTTGTTTTCACCTACTTGGATTTTCTATGTGGGAATTATAACCTTAATATCACATTGTCTCTCATGTTGCAAGTGATATTTCCCACATGTCTTTATCGTGTAACCTATTAACTCTTTAGATGTACCATAGTGTAACTGAGAGGTATGTAACACATGCAACTAAGGCAATTTGAGTTTTTCTAACTTTCCTTGATTCATAATTGCAATCCACATGGTTGTCCACACTTCTTAATAAATTAACCAAACAACCACATCTTGTTTTTGTTTTCCTAGGCATTAAGTCGCTTAGTTTAAGTAGGGGACACAGTCATTTTGCAACTTTATTTTTCTATGGATTGGAATTTGAGGTTACCAACAACCTCCTTTCTTACACTAGAGTAGGTTACACAACTTCTACATTGATTTCCAAGTTATAAGAAATTATTAATCTAGGCATTTTCGGTTAACTTGCAATAGTTTAAACTATTATCACTTGCATATTTATTTTTAAAGAGATTTAGATTAATCCACTCTTCACATAAACAAGGGACCTACAAGATTTTGGAATCCTAGTATTCTCTTTGTCTTGTATCCATAAATAAATCTTAGCAAATAAAAAAAGACTACAAGAATGAAGTACCTCCATTAGCATATTTCTTGTTTTTAATTGTTCTTTGCAAACTAATCTCACTTTGAAAATTCACTAAGAGTAATGAACCAATACATGTTCATATCTCTTTTCTTTACTTTATTATACATTATTTGCATATTCACTTAAAGGATTCAATAACATGTGTTTTCTCACTTGAAGCACACACCAAGGGATCTAAAGGAACCTCTATTTAAATTTTGATCCTAATCTTGCACTCATAAAGTGATCTATATGAATCATAAAAATTGAGAAGTTTGAAATACCTCCCTTATCACACCATTAAATCAAGTTTCCCCCTAAAACCAAACAAAATATCAATCCTAACCAACTTACTTCCTATACCAAGAGGCCACAAAACAATTTAGAGTTTAATTTAGTATTGTTGGGTTAGGAATACAAATAATTCCCCTCAATCTTTCTCATGGGAAAGGATAGTGGTTGTTTACTTTTAGGGGAATTTTAAATCCCGCTACACCAAGTGTGAATAAACCTGGATAAGAGGGTGTGGTGACCAAGTACAGTAAAGATGAGGATGAGGTCGTGTTGTTTTTGTTCACCACACTGAGCTGTCTAACTCTTTATGGAGGTGACACTTAACCATTCAAGATTGAACCTCGCATCCAATCTTGAGGCAGGTATCTTAGTAGCAAAAAACTAAGATTTTCACCAGGTGGAATTTGTAGGATGCATTTTCATCCGAGTAGTATTTTTTTGGCTATTATAAATTATCCTATTCCTTTCATACATAGCCCCAATGCCCCTCATTATGATTGATTCATTCATACCTTCACTAGCCATCTTTGGTGGGTTCATAACCATCCAACAAGAGAGCTATTAGAAGGGCCAATTACACATTTTGAGAGGAAGGACGTTAGGTAAATAAGATAAAATAATGTGTTTTTTTTACATTATAAACAACCTTGCATAATTAAAAACAAACATAAGTAATCCTAACTTTTCTCCTTCAAAAGTCACACTTGAACCATTTTTACATTTGTAATACTTTCTATCATATTGTTGCATTTTCCAACTTTAGTTATTTCATGTTTAACACTTTATCACTTTCCCTTTTTGATAGTAGGAATCATATTGAACTCACCACCACTTTGACATTCCTTAAGGATTCAAGGCCTTCCTCCTATAAAAGGAGCATTCCTACCATCCAATCCCATAATCTCAAACATGGATGACCATCTCTCAACACCCACACACCTGCTCCATGATAGAACCTATTTTTCTTATACATACCTTACTCAAAAATCCCACTCACATACCTTTTTTATCCCTCTGACATCAAGTAGGGGTACACCCCATCCCCACATAATAGAGGATCTTGTTACAACCACTTTCCATTCAAGGCTAGTTTAAACCTCCCCAATTTATATACATGCATAAACAAATCTTTCAACATGACCCAACATCACCTAACATGCCAGGAAATTTACCTTCAAACATACCAAAATTTAGAAGGAAAATAAGGGGACAATCCCACCAACCATGTAGTGTCCTTTCACTTATGGTGCTCTACCAATAACATAATTGAATATTTTGTTCATCTTCAGCTATTTCAAAGGACCCTCATAGGTATACCAGCTAAATGTTTCAATATACTACCAAGAACACATGACCACCTTCGAATCCATAGCCACTCTCATCTTGGCCTATTTTTAGCTCCCCATTCACTATGACCTTGGATTGGATATTCTTTTTGAATTCATGAAAAACACATCGACACATATCACTAGCCACATCCATGCATGGCGTTGGTAGTGCGCGTTAGGTAAAATAAAAATAATAACCTAAATTATTATTGCATTGGTTCCTTAAGTCTCTCCTTCCCATGATTTATAAATATGTTGTGATCACCAAGCCCAAAACTAAATATGAGTCCATGTTCAAAGCATGAAACTTTGATTTGTTTTATGCCCGGTCAAGGTATTTGTATATAGTCATTCTTGATGCCCTACTGATAGGTATTTTAAATAAACCACCCTTGACACCTCACATGATTCCAATGGGATCATCGAGGACATTCCCCATGAACAAAGCACCTCTTCCCCATATGGTTTTTTCCACCAATCCCACCACATGGTGGTCCTTCTCCACTGTAGGGACATCAAAATTCCTCAAAGTAGAACCAACCCAAATTTTGGTCAAATGACATACTGACCATATGATCATACTTTTCCCAACATGGGGGGAGAAAAAATAACTCTGCATCCCATCTTTATGGCACCGCCATCACTTACCTCAGTTTCATATGGAACACCTAGTCCTTATGTAGTACTCATGCCCCCTAATAACGAATAGTTTTCATTTTCCAATCCTCCTAGTTCCCACCCTATTACAGATGATGGGTTTCAACCTTCTCTAGTTCAATAGGTTTAAGCATTTGAATATTTGAATGCATTAAAACCCCTATTCCACAAAATTAAGGGAAGAAGAAAGGAAAAACAAACAACAAAACTAAGCTCAAGTGAAAGGAGGAAGCCCACAAAAATAGAAAAATCGTAATGAAGACAACCAAAACCAAAATATTAGTATTAAAAACCCACCACAATGTTGGAAATGCTATATTAGTTTCATTTGAACCAACTAGAAAAGTCGATAGTCGATTGGTGTAAGTCAACTAAAGTCATATTCGACATATGGTGGAGATCTAGTTAGCTGACCAAATGAAATATTTTTTTGGTCAAAGGAAAATGATTGGTCTATGAGAAGTCAATGGAATGACCAAATCTCAATGGTAAATCGACAAAATTTCACCTGGTCAAGTCGACTATAACAAGATAAATGAAAGTGTTTAGGAAGTTATGGATTGTCATTAATGAGAAGGTTGGTGTATTGCATATATAAATAAGATGTAATGGATATGTAAGGACTGTACAGCATAATCATATAATGAAGTGTGATTTGTGGTCTAGCAAGTCACAAATGTAAACACCTGTTTTGAGTGTTTAATTAATATATGAGAGAAATCTCACTGGTTTGTTTATTTCCTCCAGGAGAGGGGTTTTTAGGATAATTTCTAAGTAATGTGTTGATGTGGTGTGTGCCATTGTATTATGTTTAAAGTGTTTAACTATATGAATAAATTTTCAAACCTATTGTAATTGTAATTTAGAACCAACAATTGGTATCATAGTTGTATTTGGTTTCAAGGGGATGCCTTTGTTGCTGAGGGTTTGGCTTGGTCCTAGATCTAGTGAATACTTGTTATAGTGGGAGTTTTCTAGAAACATTAATTTATACTTGGAATGGCTAACATGTTGAGGATATAAAGTTGGAAAGTTTAATGGATTTTTTTATACTTGGAAGCTTAGAATGGAGGATCTCCTTGTGGATTGAGAACAATGGGTTGCATTCGATCCATGAACGAATCTAGATGGTGTGTTGAAGGGAGATTGGAATAAAATTGATAGAAAGGAAAAGAGTACAATTCGAATTCATTCAACATATTTTGTATCAGTGAATTTTTCTGAAGAAGACACTATAAATAAGTTATGGGAAAAGTTGGGGAACTTGTACCAGTAAAAATATTTGACAAACAAGTTGTTTCTTTGGAAGAAGTTATATATTCTAAGGATGGGTGAAGGTGACTCGGTTGTAGAGGACTTGAATGTGTTTAACACTATGATCTATCATATGTTGTCTATCGATATTAAAATCACTTGGGAGGTCAATCTGTTATGTTATTTTCTAGATTCATAGGATAACCTAGTCAAGGCTATTGGAAGTAATAGTACCAGATTGAATATTAACAATGTGGTCACATATTTGTTGTTAGAAAATTTGAGATGAAGGAACATGGAGGGTTCAACCCACGATTCCTTGATGGTTAGAGGGAGACCAATAGATAGAGGGAAAGGAAAAACCTCTAGTATAACTTTGAAGTCAAGGAGTATATCTAAGATAAGATCCCCTTGTCCAAAGATGAAAACATATTGGTGATGTGGTAAAGTGAGGCATTATAGAAGAAACTATAAGTCAACAGAAGTCAAGAAAGGAAAATTGTTTGAGGAAGGTCAATCAACTAATGGTAAGACTTTGCAAGAAGAGAGAAGAGATGTGTGTTTGGCTTCCACAAGTGAACAATCAAATCGTGACTCTTGTCTTATTGACTTTGATGCATTATATCCTATGACACCTCACAAGGAGTGGTTCTATGAGTATGAGAAATTTTATGGAGACGATTTCTTATTGGGAGATGAATCATTAACCAGGATAGTCAGACAAGGTAAATTTCAATTAAAATTGAAATATGTAAAAATAGGAACACTTCTAGGAGTACTATGTATCCCAGGTTTTGGATCAAAACATTATCTCGGTAAGTAAGATGGGGAATTTTGGTGTGTAGTATTTATTTGAGAAAGATACATGCATGATGGTGTGTGGAGCAGTGGTATTGGTGAAAGGAGTTCAAACTAGAACCTTGAACAAGCTATTGGGAAGGATAAACACCGAAGAATGTGCTAATTGTAATCTATCTTGAGTTCGAAAGAACATCTTCATGTCTAGTCGACTTGACCATGTTGTGGCGTTAGCGGATGGGACATAAAGGTGAGAAAGGTCTTTGTGTTATGCATGATAAAGGTATGGTTGAAGGTATCCCTAATTTTTTTGAAGAATTCAACTTTTGTGAACATTATATCTATGGTAAACATAGTCATGTAAGGTTCTCATCGGATGCTACTAGGAATGAAGAAATACTAAAGTTAATACATAGTGATGTGTTTGGACCTATGTTGGTCCCTTGACTAGGAGGATCTCATTATTACCTTTCTTTCATAGATGATTTATCCGGAATGACATGGTTGTATTTACTAAGAAATAAATTTAATTTTTTTGAGAAGTTTCAAGAGTTCAAATCTCTTGTGGAGAATCAAATTGATAAAAAGATTAAGGTTCTGAGAACTGATAACAAAGGATAATTATATGGAAATGTGTTTGACTAGCTTTGTAGACAACATGGTATAACTAAATGAATAAAATCCTTACACACCTTAACAAAATTGATTTGTTGAAAGAATAAATAGAGTGTTGATGGATAAAGCAAGGAGCATGTTAATGGTGTAGGAGTTGCTCAAGAATTTTGGGAAGAGGCAATTGACACAACGTGTTACCTAGTTAATATGTCGTCATTGATAACTCTAGTCAACAAAAATCCATATGAGTCATGGGATGGTACAAATCCATCTCTTACTCATCTAAGAGTAGTTGGGTGTGGTGTCTTTGTGCATATCAGGTTATAAGGATGGAGTGAAAGGGTTTAAGCTGTGGAATCTAGTCACAAGGAAGGAAGTTTATAGTAGAGATGTGATCACTAGATAAGTCGGAAGCACTTCCATGGATGAATAGGTTAAAAGAGAAAACCATAAAAGTAAGAGTTTGAAATGAACAAGAGAATTCTAAATTTATATGATTTGACTAAATTCGACAAAAAGGTGGAACAAGAGACTTTGGATGTCAGGAGGTCTAATAAAGCAAGGAAAACTAGAAAGGTGTAGTACACCTGAATTTTTCTCTAAATTTGGGTTATCATTCATATAAGATGATCCCTGGATGGTAAAGGAAGTGATTAAATCAACAAAGAGTAAACTTTGGAAAAGTTCCATGGAAGAAGACATGGAGTCCTTGAAGAAGAATGAAACTTGGGATCTAGTCACATTCCCAAATGGAAGGAAACTCATCAGTAGTAAGTGGGTGTTCAAGAAAAAGTTGAATGCAACAAGAAGGCTCAAATGGTAGCGAAAGGATATTCCCAAGTTGACATAGTCGACTTTGGTGAGATTTTCTCTCTTATTTATAAGCTAACTTCCATAAGGGTACTAATGTCTTTATCTACAACATTTGATATTGAGATAGAAAAAATGGATGTAAAGACAATTTTCTTCATGGTGATATTGAAGAAGAGATTTATATCAAGAAGTCTGAAGGCTTTATAGTGGAAGGAGAAAAGGAGATGATATGCACGCTCAAGAAGTCTCTCTATAGTCTAAATTAATCACCCAAGGTGCGGTATCAAAAGTTTGACATCTATATCCAACAATTGGGGTTTATGATAAATTAGGTTGATCACTATGTGTATGAAAATAAAGTTGATGGTCATTTTATATATTTTGTTTTCTATGTCGATAACATTTTGTTGGTAAAAAATAACATGGATATGATAAAGGACTAAAAACTATAGTTATCAACCAAGTTTGACATGAAGTATCTCAAAGTACAAAATTTCATTCTTGGAATGGAAATCACAAGAGATCAAGCAAGTAGAAGGCCCTAGTTAAGTTAGAAGAAATATGTTGAGGCACTTCTAAAACATTTCAACATATAGGAGAGAAAACCGGTAAAGGTCCCTATTCTTGCAGAAGTCGAGCTATCTACCGAATAGTTTCCAAATACACAAAAATAAATAGACTCACATGTCACATGTTCCCTTATCTAGTGTTGAAATTATTTTGATGTATGCTATGGTAAGTACTTGACCATATATTTCCCATGCAGTGGGATCATTAATTAGGTACATGTAAACACATGGAAAAGAGCATTGGACCACAATCAAGAGATTATTCAGGTATTTTCACAGCACAACAACTATGCAATATGTTATGGAGGAAAGTGTGAGGGAAACAAGGAAATCAATGTACATGGATTTGTTAATTCCAAATGGGCTAGAGGTGTCGACTACAGATGATCAACCAACGAATATGTGTTTATTTTATTTCATGGATAAGTTAGTTGGATGAGTATAAGGTAGTCAGTTTCTGCATTGATGACTATTAAGGTTAAATACAAGACAACTACTCTTGCATGTAAGGAGGTTGTTTAGTTGTAGATGTTGTGTTTAGATGTTGGGTTTGGTCAACATGCTATTAGGTTGGATTGTGAAAATTAGAGAGAAATATTATTGGAAAACAATCCAACATATCATTCAAAGATGAAACATATTTATGCTCAATACCATTTTTTGAGAGAGATGGTAGAGAACCAAAAGATGTTATTGGAAAAGGTAGACGCATTACAGAATGTTGCAGAATCGTTGACCAAGTCAATGAACACGAAGAATTTTTCACTTTGTAGGGAAACAATGGGCTTGTTAGCCATGCTAAAGTGAGGTAAAGTTCTAAATCTCATGTTTATGCAAAGAAGACAACAAGTGGGAAAATGTTGGGATTGTTATATTCTTTGCATCTGAATCGACTGGAAAAGTTGACAGTCAACTAGAAAATTCAATAGTCGACTAGAAAAGTATGGCAAAGTCAATAGTAGACTAGAAAAGTTGATAGCCGATTGGAAAAGTTGATAGTTGACTAGAGTCGGAATCGAAAAATAGTAGAGTTCTAGTTGGTTGACCAACCAGAATAGTTGTTTGGTTGAAGGAAAATGATTGGTCAACGAGAAGTCAAGAGAAAAACTAAAGCTCAAAGGGAAATTGACCAAAGTTGACCCATTCAAGTTAGTTGTAACATAATATTTGGAAGTGGTTAGGAAGTTACAAATTGTCATTAATGAGCAGTTCGTTGTATTGCACCTATAAATAAGATGCACTGGCTATGCAAGGAGTGTGTATCATGATCATATAATGAAGTGTGATTTGTGGTCTAGCAATTAATGGTTGCAAACACCCATTTTGAGTGTTTGATTAATAGATGAGTGAAATCTCACTGGTTTTCTAGTTTTCCCCCATGAAAGGGGTTTACAGGGTAATTTTTATGTAATGTGTTGATGTTTTGTGTGTTTTTCTCTTACATTTAATGTGTTTGACTATAGGAATCAATTTGTAAACCTACTTTAATAGATATTTAGAACCAACACAAAGGAAGGAAAGAGCACTAATCTTCAGACTAACTTTTCTTACACCATGTGTGGTAATATGACCCAAGGGGGGTCATATATGGGGTCATTTCATGTAAATTTGACCCACTATTATGAACCAATATCCTTAAAATAGAGAAAAAGACAAGAAGTACGAACCATGTATAGAAATGTGATCATGGAGCACAACTCCAACATATATAAGATAGATAAGTTACATAATAACTCATTAAATAATAGGAGATACTTCTTTCATTACCCAAATACATTCACATAATCCTTTCATGCATTCTCTACAATGACTACATTACATCTATATATACTTATTCACTCATTACACATGTGGTTCCTTCATTAGGTCCAACCACTATTACATATACATATACATCAATATATATACATATATACCCATATAACCCCATATCCTTCCCTCAGGGTTATATCATGTACATTTAACCCCATATATGACCCCCTCAAGTCTTAACATGTGGTGAGTACAACCATTAGAATCCAAATTGTTTGTTGATCCATGATTGTTAGCAACTTTTAGAGGCCAAGAAATAAACTAGCATGAACCCTCCCTGGGTTAATAACACCATCCCACCCCAACATGTTATGTTCCAACACCAATTTTTCAATCCAAGAGCTATTTTCACCACCAAGAGGCTCACCTAGAAACTAATCCTTCCCTAAAATAAGAGGGATATTACCATAACATCTACATGAATTCCACATACATTCATCTTTAGACCCATAATAAATCCTATGGAATACCAAGATACTTTACCATGCAATGTGAGGATGCCCCAACTTCAACTATTGGATCTCTTCATATTGCACATCATAGTAATGCCCCTATCATCAATATACCAAATACACCTCTATGGTGTATCTCTCAGGATCCTCATGTGAGAGAGGCATACAACTAACATTGTAGATGATTTGGCCTAATCCCCAACCACTATGTCTACATTCATTGTTCTCCAGTCCTACCCTTCCCAAAAGAAGGAATTACTGGTAGCACTAAATTCCATCAATCCATATGATTCATGTCTTATGACCATTGAACTTGATAGCAATGAACCATGAATGTCGTCATCTGTCACCTTCCAAATCCATATCACAATCAAGAACATATTTATTCATTGGTGCATCATTGTTAAAGGTGTCTCCACTTGTGTCATGTCCACAATAGTTTGGAAAAATCTAGGATACCTATATCTCATCCCTTTCTCTATCTCTGTCCGAGCCTATGATGTTCATCCTTTTCAACCACATTTTCTTTACCAAAATTTTTCTATCTAACTTGGGGGAAAGATGGTTATTCTCAATCTTGAAGTTATTAATGTAGAACTCGAAAACAACATCCTCTTGGGCCATATTTACATGTACGTCATGGAGGTTGTTGCCTCCTAAGTCTCTCACATCATGATATTCCCCCATAATGGGAAATTGGTCGCCCTTGACCAACAAAAATGCTATAAGGTACACCCCATGGCCAACCTAGAGATTATCTTACCTATATTTGGCACACAACAACCCTGATCTCTTAGTGATATAGGAATGAGAGTCTATAATATTCTTCCCTACTAGGGGCATATACTAGACATCCATTAAGCATACCTATGTCAACTAACGGTCTCATGTGAACCATATTTTCCTCCAAAATTAAACCATCGTTATCTTCTTCCACCTTTAAGTCCTCATCATAAACCAAGGGCCATGTTGAGGAAGGAACCATTTCGTCCCCTCCTTCATTGATGCCAATCATAGAAGTACTTTTCATTTTCCATCCCTCAGAAATACAAGGAACGTCATTAATGGCCACCCACACTTTTCCCAGCCTGATCGTTAACATCCTTGTAAGGTACTTAAAACCCCCAAACCAAGACTTAATCCCAAAACCATACACACATATGAATTTTATAGCCATCGATCTTATCAATTCCTCACCATATGAGATCCCATAATCAAGTAGTGACTATGGAGAGACCATTGGTAAAAAACAATCCCATGTAAGGGGGAATCAAGCCTCAATTATTGAATATATCCTCCCCTAGTAATCCATCTATGCGAGTCCCCCCTCCATGTGCCTTATGAGACATAACATGTCACCCTACTAACTTTTTCTCAACATTTCCTGAACTTAGAAATATGTTATCCACACCTATAATCACTAGCCCCATGTCAAACTCATCAATAAGGGGCATACTCTCTACTTCATAAGAAGAGCCTCTTAAATCAAAGAAAAAATTATTAACACAAATATTTCATGTGTCATATGTTCTTATTTTGGTCATTACACTCATCATTTCCATGATCTCCCTCGATTATGGACTACCCTCACTGCAAACCCCCTTTAGTTTGTCACCATCAACTTTGTTTTGACATCTAAGGAGACAGCTCACCCCCCTCAATGTTTGGTATGTACACATAATGATCATATGATTTCCCCAGACATTAGGATAGTTCATACTACCAAAATGACTCGATCTCCCACCCACATGTTAATCACATCACGAGCTACTCACCCATGTTGATATTGTGAGTTGATGACAAAATTATTATTCTTCTTGTGAGTTGAGAAAATAAAGAGCAATGTGCCTTTAACAATTAAGGAAACCACATAGCATATCACCCCCTAGAATCCCTTTTGGTCCTACCTAAAGATGAGATATTGACTCCATCCCATGATATGACTGGACATGTTGCCATGTTTTACCTTTCATCATCCATCACTTCTATGTCCAATGAACACATGTCGTCATCAACCAAATTTTTCATTTGTACATTACTAGTGGCATACCCTAGTGGTGATCCCCCAGGCATATATTCTACCGTCATATGCAATCTATGAATCCATGGTCTTGCATGTCTTGTCAGACATGGCTCCTACACGCAATGTTGCCATTTCAAGATCTTAGCTCTAAATCCTACCCTCTTTAGACCTAGTGTTCTAAATAACTTCCTCAATCACCTCTTCCACTCAGATGAGGACATCTTGGAAGCCATGATTTTGCTTGAGACATAGTGGGAATATTTGCATAATCACTCTTCTTTCCTTACAACACATTCTAATATACCAATATGGTTAAGCAATACATTTAATATCAAAGCCAAGGATTTTTTCCCTCTCTACCATGTTGATTGGTTAAAAAATCACATACCTATACTTAATGATTTCAAGGAAGGAAACAGGGCCAATATTTCACCTACCATCAAGGTGGACATTTCCATCACTCCTGGAGTCATTGAAAACAACCCCATTCAAGCCTCTTGTTCCCAATAATAAGTCATTGTTTACAAAGCATTGCTTGACCAAGAGTTTTGATTATTTTCACCTTTTCATATAGAAAAATACCAGGGATTGATCTCACCATTTCCAAACATACTATAGACACATGGCTTGACACTTTTCCAGTATAATAGAAACAACGAATGGTACACCCCTCAAAATTACCTGTCGTTAAAGTAGATATGGAGAAACTCCATCAAGATGGGCTTATATATCCTATTGTGTACACATCTTGGGTATACAATCCCATCCCCATTAATAAGAAACAAGGAACTATTCAAGTATGCACTAGTTTCAAATACATGAATCAAGTTTGTCCCAAAGGCAATTTTGCAACCCCCTTCATTGAGAAAGTTATCAATGTTTGTGCTAGAGATGAAGTCATATATTTTATGGACTCATTTCCTAGATACAACCAAATACAAATTTGTTATTAGGACCAATATAAAATTACCTTCACTATGCCATGGGGTACCTTCACCTATCATATCGTGTCATTCATACTTAACAATGTTGGTTCCACATTTAAACACATTATGTCCTACATACTTAACAACCTAGCACACATAATCTTGGCCTACCCTGATGACCTTACATCCAAGTCTAAAAAACACATCAACCTTCTCAACAACCTTCATGCCATTATTTTGGATTTTGATAAGAACTAACCTTTATCTCGCAGAATTAAAATCTATTTGTCCAAACTTTCAGAGTCTACAAACCTAGTTCTACGGAATCCAAACTCGAACAATAAAAATGAATTTTGAAATGTGGGACCTACCCCTATTTATAACCAATTAACCCAAACATTAAACGACTCGCTCAAGATTTCTAGAGCTCTGTTCAACACACTATCATCAACATCACAATCAGGATCACAATATCTTCATCATGGTACCTTTTTTTCGTCCTCCATTGAACTTCATATGTACTTATTTTTTGACCATATTCCCAGGTAAAATGATGCATTTTTAATACCAATTGCACCATTGAATTTCTTATCACACACACTATTATGATATGGTATTTGTTTCATGTTTGTATCATTTTTGTTGGGTAGCTTCTATTTTTCACTCATCATCCCACCACTGCCTTAATAGTTATATATCTTCTCAATAATGCATATAAACATTGTATCCCTTCTATAAAAATTTTATGATTCTAATTATTCGGTTAATACCCTTAAGGTTTTCATCTCTCGACAATTCCCATTAAAACCTCCATTTCACCATGCATCTGCTAGGCCATATAACTCTATTGTCATGGGTGTACACGCCATTACAATCCCTTATATCAGGGAATCCATGGCGCTTCACCCTTAGACCGAAGAATTCATTCATTCACCATATCACCCAAAAATCCACATAATTATCTGTTGATTCATTTTGCTAACCACCCCCTTGTATTCCCCAACACTTTATGGTTACAGTTCATTAATGGAATATGATCCCCACCATGATCAACATACTATTTGTGTTCATTTCCATCTCATCAACGCCTAGGAAAACTCACAATTTGGTCCTACCTGTTAAGTATGACACCAATGTCACCTAACCATCCATGTAGGAACACTCTACACGGTATTTACTCATTTGACACTTATCTTCTCATCTATAAGAATTCCCCTTATTATTTTATTCATTTCTAAAAGGGGTTCCCCAACACACTAAAATGTGGGAACAATGCCAGTTACATTATTACTTTTGGTAGCATAACCTGTGGTCACCCTTTATCAACATATTTGCACCATGGTACTCACCTGTCAACACCATCATCACTGTCACCCTACTACATCATCCTTTTACTCATCCTAGTTTGACATTACAATTTGATTCCCAACTTATAGTTTGTTCAATCCATTGGCCCCTTTTGACCCTAATTAATCTTATACAACTAGTTGAACATTGTTACCTAGAGTCAGTTACCCAATTTTTAATCCGATCAAAGGAATCCATGAGACTTATGCTTACTAGCTTGTCTCATATTAGTTTATCAGAATCATATTCAACTACACTATGTTCTTGGTCCTCATCAAAAAGATCATTATTTTAGAAGTATCCCTAAGTCTCATCGACTTCAGTCCAACACATTCTGAGAGTTACAGTTGTAGTGATTATACCTTGGTTACTCTTCTCCTCAATAAATGGTTAACCACAAATTGAGAAAATATATTCATCAATGCTCTCTACTTATGCAATCTCCCCTATAATCAAAACCAACTCTTATATCACATCAAAGGGATTCATATGTTTTGGCAGTTGCAACATTCCCATTTATGATTGAAGACATATAGATCTGGTAGATCAAGTTTCCCTCCCAGCGTATTCACCATTATTTAGGTGTACCCACCCTCGTGGGTTGTTTCACATCATTAGCGGTTCTCCCCCTCCGACCTCTTTGCCATCATATTAGTGCACCAAGTATATATACTTGGGCAAGGACCGAATCCAACTTTAGTCCTATCTAGTAGTGTAGAGATTCAACCCCTTGGTCATCCTTTACTGTAATTTTCTATGACATAACATCAAAATAATATGGATTCCTATATCATTTGCAAATCCTTATTTATGTGTCATCTATCAATATACCCCTTCACTAGTTACTAATAGCACTCCCCTACAAGACATATTTTCTCTCAAAAATGGCTTGTTGACTATCCCCTTGTATTTCATATATATGGGTCCCTCCTAACCTCACATGGGGGGCATCTATTATCACCTAAATTTTGTACAAATGTGACATTTCGATTCACTACATATATATGACATCGACATACAACATCAAACTAACTTTGGTCCACCCACACAAGTTCATAAATGGAAACCCTTCCAACATCTCATGGAAAAACCTTCAAAAATCACACAAATGTACCAACACACATACCATTGAATTCCATGGTGTACTCAATGCTTTGCAACCAAATTTTGGCTCCAAGGAGTTCCTATTAGCCTCCATCACAACCTTGGTTATTAAATAGCCATCACATGCTTTGAATTGGCCTCCATATCTTGTACTTTGAGGGCACTTCACATAATGAACTAGTTATTTGAGTACCACCATTTGGCCTATAAAAGGAAGCCATTGTTGGGCCCAGAAATGACCCCTTTTTTACCACCTTTACCTACCTCTTTTTGCCTCATCCTACTCTATTATGTACACTAAACAGATGTTTTTCCTTCACTCGGTCCATAAATTCATACATGTATGGTTAATCATTGTCTTATTTTATTAATGCTTAGGATTGTTCTAATTAGGGCTTTACATCTTAAATTATGCTAACATATGGTGGTTTTATAAAGATAATTCGAGATGTAAAGGATACAGGTGTAGCGGGCCGAACATGCCAATAGAGGGATGAACATTCATTGCTGAGATGATCGCCATGCATTCCATCATTGCCCAAAGAACACGGTCCAAGGATACTATTCCACGTGAGATGTACAAAGGTAGCTGCAACATGCTGCAACAGATTCAGAGGCAATAGTGTGTTGCTGCTAAAAAATAGATGCAATCCACAGAGTATCTTCTCAATTGATCATGATCATTATTTCCGGCTCGAGTAACATCCTTCCTATATTTTCTGCTTTCATCTTGCCACGAATGTAACAACTTATCGTAATTAGGACAGCCTGAAGATCAGAGATCTTCATGGCTTCCCGATAATAGTGGGAAGATGTTATGATTGTAATTGTATAAATACTGGGAACTATTCCAAGACAAGGGTTGAAAAATTAATCAAATTATTGTATCAGTTGTGACTAAGGTTGTGTGCTCATCTGCCATTTTAATAAAAGGAGTTTGATTCTTCAGATCTCGGCATTCTAACATGTGTTACTTCCAGCATCTCTGTGTGAAGGTTGGGCCCGCCTTGCCACAAGGATTGCTGATTTAATTAGGTATTTTATTTATTCTATTGTGTGGTTGGATTTTGTGATAATTTCCTTTATTTACAGTAAGCTGCAATAGTCATTGATTTGCTTTGTGTCATTTGAATAATCAGTAATTGCATCCTCTATAAACTACAGTGGTGTGGTGTACCATTCGATTGTATAGGTTAACTTTCTTTTATGCAACTATGTGATAGCTGTGACAGCCTTGTTCATCCCTAGTTCTTTCAATTGTTGTTTTCTTTAGATCTTTGCAGTTTGTTTCTTCATATTTATAATTGCAGAATTTAATTCCTGTACTTTGAATTTCTAGAATAATCAGAATTAAGATAGTTGAGATGGATCTTTAGATGGTTTGGTAATTAAGAATTTAACTTTCTACAAAATTAATCTATATGTTATTTCCTGAATCTTTCAATTCTAGATTAAAGATCACAAGAAGGTACTTGTGATTGCATTCTTAAGAAGGTAAACTAGATTAAGTAGATTATGGGATGAGTTCGGCTGAACAAGAAAGTAGGGTCATTCATTTACAGCATCAACTACTTAGTTTTTAAAGCATATACAATGCACATTATCCTTGAAATAAGAGACTTCCCTGGGTTGACAATCTATATTGAACACTTTGTATGTTGATTTTAATCAACTTGCATATAGGGTGCCCAACATTTTGGCGTCGTTGCCGGGGAGGATAATTATTAGACACCATAGTAGTTGCATCCAGTAATTATATTTATTCATTCTTCTTCGGTTTTTAAGTTTGCATGTTTTGGGTTGCATGAATACAAGAAGGGTGCAACATGACCATCTTATAAATCCCAGAATCCCATAGAACACAAACTTTGCAGGTGATCGAGGCCATGGGATAAATCCAGCATTGGGAAGAAGAACATTCATTAACGACCTGGTTGATAGGACCAATTCTTCTACTGGGGCTCTCTATATGGAAACACCTATTAGAAGAAGTCCAGTTACCCCTGGAGTGGCAGTGTCAGTCTCTATAGTGGAGAACACACGAGGAGCTACAACACCCTCGGATATCCCTGCAGAGGAAGACAGAGTTAGTACTGCGGGATCAGCTGACCGAGATTTGATCTATCACATTAACGGGAAGGTTTTGAATGGATAGGAGTGGACACAGTTCCATAAAAAATTTAACGATCAGTGGAAGGATGAAGAGGATAAAACAGAGGAATATATGAGCAACAGACGCGATCTTGAAGATCATGAAGAAGCAATGGGAGAAAATCATCATCATGAGGGTAACTTTCCGCCTGAAGAGACGGTTTCTACACTTTAGTTCCCAATTCAACAGCCAGAAGGGATAGCGCCCATGAAAATATATCACCATCGGTGTTGCCTCACTTTTATGGAAAAGCGACAAAAGATCCAGACGAATTTCTTTTTAAATTTGACATCCTCTGTCGCAGCTACAACTACACCACCAATGCATAGAAGCTAAAACTTTTTCCTGCCACTCTGAAGGACAATGCATTACATTTTTTTATGAGCCTGGGAGGGGGAACTTTCACTACCTGGGACCAGATGAAACAGGTGTTCCTGGAGAAATATCAGGAGTATTGCAATACTAAGGACAAGAGAGAAGAACTATTTAAAATGGGACAGAGGGATGATGAAAGTTTGGAAGATTTTGTTGAAAATATGTTATATAATGTGCAGAGAGCTGGACAAACTAATATGGGGTTATATGTGCTCAAAATAATCCTACTTCATGGGATTAGGGAAGACTTCCTAGACATGTTAAACCTGTTAGGAAAGGGGGATATCTCCAAGGAGTCCTTTGAAAAGATCATTGAACTGTACAAAAGATATTCCAGGGGATCTTCCAGGAACAACAAACGAGACAAACGGGACAAATTAGAACGTGATGTCTTCGACATAACAAAAATCCCATCTAATGGAGGAGCCACCCAGGAAAAAATAGGCAATCTCCTTGAAAATTTCAAGACAAAAATGATGAGCCCCATCTCCTCAGAAATAGATGTCCTGAGGGAAAAGCAGAAACAAGCAGTAGAGGATCTCATAGTTCATGTATTCTGCCCTAAATGTAGGAAGAACCACCCTCTGAAGGAGTTCCTGATAGACAAGGTAGAAGTGTGTCAGTTGTGCAAGCTAAACCATGACACAAAAGAATGCCCTTCGCTACCTTAAGTGAAGGTAGTTCTACAGGCATCAACTCCAGATGTGGAACCAGCTTACTTTATTACACAGAAAAAGCCCTAGCAGCCTCGAAATCAAGGTATGACTCCATACTTATTTCCATTTTCTAATAACATGAATAATTGGAATAATATATAGCACATGAATACACAATTCCCTTCATCTTATTCTAACCCTCAATGGTACCCCTCTCAACCTCCAATGCAAAATTTTAACTCTTGGAACCCTTGGACACAGCCACCAAACCTAAAAAATTCTTGGTCTCTTGGATGGAGGAACTTCCATCGAGGGAACCAGTTTCCCCATAACCAACCTTCTCAATAGCTTCCACATCAAACGTTTCCTCATTAACCATGCCCTCCTCAACAATATCCTCAGCCTTATTAGTAGTCGCAGCTGCAACTCTAGAATAATGATGTCCCCAATATGTCGATACGACCACAACTACCTGCTCAACCTAAACCCAACCCAAATAATAAAGTAGTCCATTAGTTTGATACTGCCAACATTCCTGCTTACTCCATTAATCTTGTACCCTGCAACGACATCCACTTACGATCAGGGAGGGTAGTGGAGCCTTTGATCATTGAGGATGTTCCATCCTCTTTGTGTGAAGAAAGGATGAACCCATAGTATTTATCCAATATAACTACCCCCATTATTGAAGACGTTGAACATCCTACTAATATGCCAACTAAAACACAAAAAAGACAAATTTATTGACACACAGCCTACACAATTGAATAGGGAACCACCATACCTTGAAAGATTAATATTACTTGGGACAACCTCAATTTAACCTCTTAGGAGAGTTAAAAAATCTATATGTTAAAATTCCACTCCTTCAGGCCCTTCAAGACATACCTATCTATGCCAGAATGATTCGGGATCTGTGTACAAGGAAACCAGGAAGAAAACCCAGGGATCCTCCCACTGTTCATGTCATATGGAAATTATCTGAATTAATAATGGGGAAAACCCTCTTGGCCAAATACGACGATTTTGGGAGTCCCACTATAACTGTGCAGATTGGGAGCACACAAATACCCAACGTACTGGTAGAATTAGGTGCAACAATTAACATCATGACCATTGAAACTGTAAGGAAACTTGAGCTCACTAATCTTAAGCCAACTCCTACCCTTTTAGAACTGGAAGATAGATCCACTATTAAACCTGAAGGAATATTGGATGATCTCGTTATCTCAGTTGATTCTTGGGAGTATCCTGCTGACTTCTTGGTTTTACAACCTAAGTCGCAACTAGGAGGACACCCATTGATCCTAGGAAGGCCCTAGTTAGCTACAGCTGATGCTTGCATCAACTGTCGGACCTCGATCTGGGTCTATGACCATATTAGATGGAACTGAGATAAAGAACCTCACTCTCTATCCTCCAGCTCTGTCGAGCTTAGAAGCTGAAACTCCGTTATGGATGGAGCCAGAGGAAGAATAGGGCGTTCAACCATTATTAACGATAGGGAAGGCCTTGACTTTTAAAGATGAAACTGAAGATGATGCCATTAATAATTTCATCAGTGAACCCACTTCTATCAATAAGAAAATTTATCAGATCCTGAATGCTACTCTAGGTGAAGAGGAACAATAAAATCTCACAGAGGAGACATTAATCAGTGATACTCACATAGTTCCAGTGTTGAAAAATTTGAAAAGTGTTCCTATCGAGGTAGAGTCTGGAAAAACCCTGAATATCAATCCCAGTCTTACCCCAGATGAACAGGAAAGCCTAATCACTCTCTTAAAAAAACACAAGGGGGAATTTTCCTGGGAGTACACAGACATGAGGGGAATCCCTTCTAATCTATGCACCCATCAAATTTACATCAAAAGTGACTCCTAGCCTATGTGCCAGCCTCAACGAAGAATGAATCCCAATCTTAGGGACATAGTGAAGGAAGAAATTTGAAAACTCTTGGAAGCAGGATTTATATATCCCATTTCAGACAGCGAGTGGGTGTCTCCACTTGTGATAGTACCCAAGAAGAATGGTAAATGGAGAGTCTATGTGGACTATAGAGAACTAAACAAGGCAACGCAGAAAGGTCACTTTCCCCTGCCTTTCATCGATCAAGTACTTGACACCTTATCCAGGAAGAATTTGTTCTCCTTCCTGGATGGGTTTAGTGGGTACAATCAAATCCAGATTGCTCCTGAAGACCAGGATAAAACTACCTCCACTTTTCCCTGGGAACTTTTGCATACAGAGTGCTTCCCTTTGGTTTATGCAATGCACCAGCCACATTTCAAAGAGCTGTGATTGGCATCTTTTCAGAATTAGTTAATGATGGTATGAAAATTTTCATGGATGATTTTACTCCTTATGGCAAAGACTTTGAAGAAGCATTGAAAATTTTGGAAAACGTTTTAACTCGCTGCGAACAGACCTAGCTAGCTTTGAGCACTGAAAAGTTCCATATGATGATGAGTGAAGGGGTAGTGTTGGGGCATTTTATCTCTACTGATGGAATCCAGGTAGACCCCTCTAAAATCAAGGTAATAAAAAATATACCTACTCCTGTAACTCAAAAAGAAGTGTGAAGTTTCTTAGGGCATGTTGGATATTATAGAATATTTATAGAAAACTTTTCCAAACTTGCCTCTCCCTTGTTTTTATTGTTAATGAAGGATGCGCAATTTACTTGGAATGAGGCATGCCAGACAATGTTTGTTAAACTTAAGGAGAAACTGTCCATATCCCCCATCCTAAGAGGGCCCAATTGGACCCTGCCTTTTCACATTTCTTCAGATGCCTCTGATACCGCCATTGGAGCAGTTTTAGGACAGCAGGATGGTCAAGCACCTTATGCAGTTTATTATATTAGCAAAAACCTAGCCCCTGGTAAACTTGATTATACTGTTATCGAGAAGGATTTTTTAGCCATTGTTTACTCCATTAACAAATTTCGACATTATATCACTGGATATCCTACCTTTGTGCACACTGACCACTTGGCCATCAAATATCTAATGAATAAACCTGTTACAAATGCTCGGGTAACTAGATCGTTGTTATTATTACAGGAATTTGATATCACCATTATAGACAGACCTGGAAAAGAAAATGTTTTCGCTGATTTCTTATCTCGTTTTACTAATAGTGATGATAATTTGCATGTTGAGGACTCTTTTCCAGATGAACACTTATTTGCAGTTTCAGCTCACTCCCCTTGGTATGTAGATGTCGCGAACTACTTCGTTGTAGGCAAGATTTTGGCACATTTTTCAAAAAGAGAAAAGAGAAAAATTATTCAACAAAGTGCTAGGTATTGTTGGATAGACGGTCATTGCTTCTACACAGGCCCTTATCTTGAGATCAGAAGATGTGTAAGAGAAGATGAAATATTCCATATTTTGAAGGCCTTCCATGACAAGCCTTGTGGGGGACATTTTGCAAACAGGAGGATAGGACACAAAGTGCTGAGAATGGGCTACTATTAGCTGACCCTTTTCAGGGATGCAAAAAGATATGTCCAGTCTTGTGACAACTGCCAGAGGATGGGCCAACCTAACAGATTGGATCAAATGCCTCTTCAACCACAACCGATGGTTGAACCTTTTGACAGATGGGCCTTAGATTTTGTTGGTCCTATCAGCCATCATTCCAGGCAAAAATCCTACATCTTGGTTTGTACTGACTACATGATGAAATTAGAAGCTATGGCTTTGGTGAAATCTAATGACCAGGCTGTGATCGATTTCCTGTATGCTGAAATATTTACCCGTTTTGGAGTACCCAAGGAAGTGGTTACAGATGGAGGACCTCAGTTTGTGTCACATCAATTTGAAGCTCTACTACGGAAGTACCATATTCAGCACTGGATAGCTTCATGATACCATACCCAGGCCAATGGCCAGGTAGAAAGCACTAACAAATTTATTGAAAACATCCTTACCAAAATGGTCAAGAGCCATCGTAGAGATTGGGCTGATAGACTTTCGAAAGCATTGTGGGCATACCGTACTACTTGGCGCAATACTACAGGTTTCTCTCCTTATGACTTGGTGTATGGGAAAAGTGTTGTCTTCCCCATTGAATTTGAAATCAAGACTTTAAAGATAGCTATGGAGGTAAACTTAGATGTGGCCGAAGCCAAGAAGAGAAGATTGAATCAATTGAATGAACTTGATGAGAATCGTTTAGATGCTATGGATCAGACAGTATTAATCCAGAAACAGAGATCCAATTGGCACGACCGATTCATCAAAAAGAAAGTCTTCTGCGAAGGAGACTGGGCATTATTATATGATTCAATATTCAAAAGGGACTTCAAGGGTAAGTTACACACAAGATGGTTGGGCCCATACCTGGTAGACAGAGTATTTGATAATGATACAATCCACCTGGTAACCATTGATGAGAATCATGCACCATTATTTGCTAATGGTCACAGGCTGCGACTGTACCATAAGCCCATTTCAAAATACGCATTCACTTCACAAATTGCAGCTGATCCAGAATACCAGTTAGAACAAGGATAGGAATGTTTCTCTGCCCCTGTCAATCCTTAGATAATCGTTGTAAATCTTACATAAATTTTTTGTACATAAATAAATTGATATTTTTACTATTATTTTTATCTTTTTCTTTTGCACTTGATACGTTTTTTTTAATAAATTGTGCAGGTAGGCACCTAAGGAGTAGTGGTCATTATCGGGCCTATCGACCAGGGTTATCCTTCTATAACTTCCTGCATCAGAATAAAATTCCTTGAACAAGTTTGTTATAGCTACAACACTGTAATACTTTGCCTATTTTTCTGTTTTCTGCAGCTGCAACACCATAAAATACCTCCCTTTACCTCATTCCGCACAGCTGCAACACCGTAAAACGTTGCCTATTTTTCCATTTTTCTGCAGCTGCAACACCTAAAATCCCTCCCTTTATCCCGTTCTGCGCAGCTGCAACACCGTAAAACGTTGCCTATTTTTCTGTTTTTCTGCAGCTGCAACACCATCAAAACGTTGCCTACTTTTCTGTTTTTCTACAGCTGCAACACCATAAACTCCTGCCCTTTACCCTGTTCCGCGTAGCTGCAACACCGTAACTTAATGCCTTTTTCCGATTCTGACAGCTACGACACCATTCCACTTTTGTCCATTTTTACCTTTTCCGGCATCTACGACACCGTTCCATTTTTACTATGTTTACCTTTTCCGGTAGCTGTGACTCTACCAAAACTGGCTGATTTTTCTATAATTCACGGCTACGACTCTGCCAAATTGCTTGATTTCTCTATGGTCCATGGCTGTGACTCCTCCATTATTGGCAGAACTCTTTGCAACCTTGGTTAGCGACTCCTCCAGATCTGGACCTAATTCCTAATGGAGACTATTCTGATTTACTTCACAGCATTCATTATGTTTCCGACAAGATTGACACGATGGTTTTGGTCCGCCGGCAGAAAAGGTCATTACAGCGTGCCTGCAATAATGATTAAATTTAAATGGCTGCACTTGACATGCTTTACTATTTTTCAAGGTCACCGTTCATCACATATTTTTGAAGGTATGGTTCTGATTATTTACTTGATTAAGCATTAACTAGATTTGACAACATTAATTATACCTTCCTTTCTGTGCCCATTATTACACCTGCATACCATTAACTGTCCACTCGTATGACTTAATGGCCATTTAAGTTACCTGATAACTGCCTCCTTTCCTAATTTGGGATAAAATTCCAAACATTTCCATGCTCTAAAACTTTTCTAATTTACTCAACTCCACTCTCAACTGTTCATGCATACTCTGTGCTTTAACCTCCATTGTCGAGACCTGTAATATTTCGGACTGATAAATAATTTTGAAGTCAAACAAACATGGGTATCCCAGCTCGACATGAACCTCCAAATACATGAGAACTGAGAAGAAATGCTGAATTTTTTGCTATTTTTGAAGCTGCGGGCTAGACTAAATTCTTCCAATGCCTGAATGGGTTTCATCGAGAGACAACTCTACAATTTTCCTTAAATATTACAGAAAACCACTCAGAGGTTCGGGGGTTACGTATAGAAGTATCTGAAGCAATAGTGGTTGAGGTCACTAGCCTTCCTTAGGTGGGAAGATCCTGGTTTGGTCGAAGAAGACCCAATGCGGCTGCAATACAGGATTTTCTGATAGAGGGGGAGAAAATTCGTCATTCAAGGAGAGGGATAGCTTTATAGTCACTGCCTCGGCCATGGGATCAAGTAGCAGTTTTCCTCAAGAAGTATATCACCTATGAAGGTAGGTATCAAACTGTTTATTACTCTGAACTTCCTCTATTAACTCATCTCCGTCATAGGGCCTTACTGAACATTCCATTTTATCTATTCAATGACCTACACCATATGGCGGGATTTGTTGGAACAGCCAAGCATCCAAACTCCTCCCTTACCCACCATGGCCTAATCAAATTAATAATTTTACAGGCCTTAGCTCAATGAAACCAAACCTGGGAGCAATTCATAGGTGAAATTCAGATAAACTAGGAACCTACCCTTTTTCCCGGCATTCCAATAGAAGAATTAGAAGTACCTATACTTGTGGGGGCTGTTCAAAACCAAGAAGAACCTGCAAATGAACAGTTGGGGAGGAATGAAGAGCAACAGGGGGAATGAGACTGGATCGGATGATCAGTCAGAAGACCAAGCAGAAGAATTGGAAGAAAATGCACGAGAAAACCCTGTAGAGAGATTAAATAATATGGAAGCTTTGACAGCATAGGCTGAAGCTGTAGCAACATTAGATGCTGCGACAGTTGAAGCTGAGGATGTTAGAGCCATGATAACAGAAGAAAACATAGAGGTGTTGACCATTGAATCTTCCCCTGAATGGGGAGGAACTCTGTTTGAGGAAGAACAAAAAAACCCAGAGCCAGAGGATATCCCTTCCACATCAGCTGCAAATCTGGAGATTCCAGCACCACAGAGGAAAATGAGCAGATCAAAAGAAGAAATACAGGCATCACCACCAATAAGACGAAAAAGAACCATGTCAATTACAGCAGCTGAAGCAGCACGGGAAAGATGGGAAGCAATAGAAGCATAGATCGAATTCCCCATTCTAATACCCAAAGCAAATGATTCCCCATAGGAACCGGCTACAGAAGAACCTTAAATTGAGGGACTTCAATACGAAAATGGTCTATTAAAGGAGGAAGTACAATCACTTTGGAAAGAACTAGAAAATTGGAAGGAAGCATGCAAGAAGCAGGTGAAAAGGAAGCTACACACACTGGTTGAAGCTGGAGACCAATTAGAAGGATCAAATCCTACTGAGGATGGTGAGGAGGAAGAAAGAGTGGTCTACCCTGTGTGTGGAGAAATCTTTAACCAGCCAGGATACAAAGTCATAGTTCGTGCCTTTGTGACACAACAACCCGTACCTATAGCTATGGAAGAACGAGGACAAACTGATTGAAAGGATGGTGAAGCTCCCCAAGAGAAACTCTAGCAAAGGGAAGTAACAGATAAATAGGGTGCTAATACACAAGAACCAACATTTCCAAATATTCCTATTGAAGTTGCCACCCAAATCGGGACAGGTGAACCAGAGGCTGAAATTATTCTTGATTTTATTGAAGAAGTCTGCGTTGTGACTCCTGAACCTTCTCAGGGCACAGAACTAATGGATATGGAGCCTCAACAGCAGAATGATGATGAGGTTGAACATGGTGCTGATACAAAGAACCAGCATCCTTGAATATTCTCGTTGAATTTTCCACCCAAATGGGGGAAGATGAACCAAAGATTGAAAATATTCTGGAATTTAATGAAGAAGTCTGCGCTATGACTCCTGAACCATCTCAGGACACAAAATTAATAGAAATGGAACCCCAACAGCAGGAAAATGAGGAAGTTAACCAGGATGTTGCTACATAAGAAACAACATCCCTGGAAATTTCTATGGAGACTCTCAGGAAGCAACAAGAAATCAATCCCGAAATGGAAATCATTCCTGATTTGGATTTAGGAGAGGATGAAGAAATGCAATCACAATCCTCAAAGGACACTAAAATCCTCGAAGAACAGCTCCATATTGCAAAAGACATGGAAACAACTCTACAACCCCAGCAGCATGAAGAAATAGAAGGGCAAGGCTCTGTTACATAAGAACCAGCGGCCTTGCATCCCCCTATCGAAGCTGCATCTGACAATCAGACAGATAGGGAGATCAAAATTCAAGAGGAGGTTGTCACACAAGAACCAACACCTTCACAATCAGCTGTTGAGGTTGCTATAGGAGAACTCCAAAGAGAGGATGATGTTACACAAGAACCAACATCCCCAGAAGTTGTTTCAGAGGCACCTATGGTTGAAGTTGATACAGGAGAAATTCAAGGAAGGGATGTTGTTACACAAGAACCAGCACCCCCAGAAGTGATTTCAGAAGTACAAGATGTTCAAATTGGAACATCAGGTGATAAGGTATGGACTCAACTTCCTCAAAATTTTGTCAATTTGGATTCTAATAATGAAGAACATGCTGAAGATGAAGAAATCCTAAAGCTGACAAAAGAACTCTCAATCCTGAGAATAGAAGTGAGGAAGTGGAGGATTTAGGTGGAGAGATATCAAGAAGGGATGCTTTCCCTTGTTAAACATAGGAATGCCATCATGGAATTGAAGGAAAAGTGGGCAGAAGAAGTCATGTCCCAGAAACTCCATGGGGAAGAGTTACAGAAGGAGCTAAAGAAGCTGAAAAGTTCAAATCCATGCAGGTGGAAAAACATTAGCTGTATAATCTTTCTCAGGAATTGTTGGGTACTAGAGTACCATCCTCCTCTTACCCTGTGTTTTTATTTGAGCAGTTCATTTGGTTTAAACTAAGGGCTATAAAAGAAGGGAGACCATATGAAATAGCGACCTCAGCTAAATTCCTGGAAACATTTCTGGAAAGTGAATTTGAGGAGCAGAATTTGTTGTGTAATCTTTATTTGCATGAGTTGGTTTGTCCGTTGGACCACCATTCGAATCCTATCCCTTTCTCAAGTGATGTTCAACTGAGGACTTTTTTCTCCTTTGTGAGCAATCATGTTTAGTGGGAAAGATCCTTCCAAACTTTCTCTCATAATGAGGCCCACTCTAACCTTTGGATTTGAAGTGAACCTCAGAATCCTTGTCTCCTCCTTGCTCATCATCAGAATGTACTCTCGTGTCCCATCCAAACTCAGCAGATAATGGAACTTCAAGAAAAGGTTATTTCTACCTGTGTCAGCCAGATTTCCAAGCATCAACAATTGGCTTTGGAAGGTAGCCAGCACAGATGGCAGGTTGCCTCTTCAACCCTGAGAAATAGGGATCCCTACTGTTACAGGAATTTTGAACATGCACTTTCCAAGGTTAAGGTATATGTTGGATGCATGAAGGAATGTGGGATTAATTGGCTGGGACTCAAATTCAAATTTCCTCTCATCTGTTGGATAGCAAAACCATATAGGGAAGACTTCTCATTAACAAGGGCAGAAGAGAAAAAGTGTTGGAGATATTGGGTTGTCCATAAGGGATTCTTGGAAAAATAGAGAACACCTAAATTCCCATACAACTTTTCTTCTCTCCATGAACGAAGTACAATGCCAGATTCATATTAAAAAATGACCCCCTTTTTACCACCTTTACCTACCTCTTTTTGTCTCATCCTACTCTATTATGACACTAAACAGATGTTTTTCCTTCACTCGGTCCCTCAATTCATACAGGTATGGTTAATCATTGTCTTATTTTATCAATGCTTAGGATTGTTCTAATCAGGGATTTACATCTTAAATTATGCTAACATATGGTGGTTTTATAAAGATAATTCGAGATGTAAAGGATACAGGTGTAGCGGGCCGAACATGCCAAGAGAGGGATGAACATTCATTATTGAGATGATCGCCATCCATTCCATCGTTGCCCAAAGAATGTGGTCCAAAGATACTATTCCACGTGATCTGTACAAAGGTAGCCTCAACGGGCCATAACAGATTCAGAGGAAATAGTGCACCACTGCTCAAAAATAGCTGCAATCCACAGAGTATCTTCTCAATTGATCATGATCATTATTTCTGGCTTTGAGTAACAACCTTCCTATATTTTCTGCTTTCATCTTGCCACGACTGTAACAGCTTATCGTAATTAGGGCTACCTGAAGATCAGAGATCTTCATGGCTGCTCGATAATAGTGGGAAGATGTTATGATTGTAATTGTATAAATACTGGGAACTATTCTAAGCCAAGGGTTGAAAAATTAATCAAATTATTGTATCAACTGTGACTGAGGTTGTGTGCTCATCCGCCATTTTAATACAAGGAGTTTGAATCTTCAGATATCGATGTTTTAACATGTGTTACTTCCAGCATCTCTATGTGAAGGTTGGGCCCACCTTCCCACAAGGATTGCTGAGTTAATTAGGTATTTTATTTATTCTGTTGTGTGGTTGGATTTTGTGATAATTTTCTTTATTTACAGTAAGCTACAATAGTCATCGATTTGTTGTGTGTCATTTGAATAATCAGTAATTGCATCCTCTATAAACTATAGTGGTGTGGTGTGCCAGTAGACTGTATAGGTTAACTTTTTTTTATGCAACTGTGTGATAGCTGTGACAGCCTTGTTCATCCCTAGTTCTTTCAATTGTTGTTTTCTTTAGATCTTTGCAGTTTGTTTCTTCACAGTTATAATTGTAGAATTTAATTCCTGTACTTTCAATTTCTATAATAAGCTGAATTAAGATAGTTGATATGGATCTTTAGATGGTTTGGTAATTAAGGATTTAACTTTCTACAAAAGTAATCTAGATGTTATTTCCTGAATCTTTTAATTCTAGATTAAAGATTGTAAGAAAGGTACTTGTGATTGCATTCTTAAGAAGGTAAACTAGAATAAGTAGATTATGGCATGAGCTCAGCTAAACAGGAAAGTAGGGTCATTCATTTACAACATCAGCTACTTGGTGTTTAAAGCATATATAGTGCACATTATCCTTGAAATAAGAGACTTTCCTGAGTTGACAATTTATATTGAACACTCTTTATGTTGGCTTTAATTAACTTGCATATAGGGTTCCCAACATCCATGAGCATGCATTTCATAAAGAGAAATCACAGAAAAAGTTATATTACAAGAATCAATTTGAGAGACATCTCGTTCATCCTCATTCTCACCATTGATTGGAATTTCAAGCTAACTTTGGTTCTTTCTCAAGAAGCAAGTATTTTCCCTTCATCATTCCAAGTTAGTTAGCAACCAATTTAAGAGAGATGAAAGGGCCCTCCCAAAGGGAGTGTTGGATCCCATTTTCAAGCAAGGTTCTCCTAGGTGACACCATTGTATTCCATATTTTCCATTGGACTTAAACATTTGGTTCAAGCTCATATCCTTATTATTATTTTATTTAATTTATGCAAGTTTTATTGTTAGAATATTTAGACACTTAGAAGTTAGTTAAGATCAACTTGTGTAATATATCTGTTAGGTAAAGTGTGTTTCTTTAGTATGCACTAGTATGCATTTGTAAATATTCCAATCCGATGGTCACGATATGTTCTAGACATAAAGTGATCTGACGGTTCAACTTCTCTTAGATCATACCTACCATTGATTTGTGGCTTAACACCCGATTGGTCCATGATCTCTATTTAAAGATCATGGAGGGTCCTTGGCTAGTTGATTGATTATGAGAAGCTCATGTAACTCTCTTTCTTTTGAATAATAAATTGCTCCAAGTAGCTATTTGGCTGGGGCCGTGGACTCTTTTCCTCTCGAGGATTTTAACCACGTGACAAATATCGGTGTATTGATTTATGATCTATTTGTGTGAAGTGGTTGCTCTAGGTGTTTAGTCTTTTGGGTGTACCATGTGTACCCGAACATGGTATCAGAGTGTTTATGAAGAGCCGCTTCCGGTTTTGATCAAGATATGGAACAGGTGTTACCGAAACTTTGAAAGGGTTTCTGGTTCTAAAGTTGTTATGCATTTGTGGGCTGTGAGAGCTATTCCATTGCGTCCATATCACTGTTTCCATTGAGAAATAGTTTTGTTTCATCGAAAACCAAACGAAAACCATTTCTGTTTGATCCAGAAACACCCATTTCGGCAAATCTGAAGGTATAATGTTACAGTGATGGATTTGTTTTATTTTTTTTAAATCTCTCATATTTTATCATTTTCATTATTAGATCTTTATTGTTTTAGTCTCGAACTGTTTCCTTCCCTGGCTACGTATGCTCTTTTCCGTGCACCTTGCGCGATCGCAGCGAATCAAAAATAGAAAGGAAAAGATTTTTTCTTGTCTTCTCGGCTACGTATGCTCTTTGCCGTGCCCCTTGTGCGTTCACGGCGAATCAGAAACAACGAGAAAACTTGAAAACGTAGACTTTCTGGATAAGCTAACCAAGATTTAACCCCATAGTGTGGAAATTTTTTTTTGTTTTTGTTTTCCATTTTTTTTGTGATTTGCAGGAAAAAAAGGTAAGCACGGAGAATGAGAGAGAAGAGTAAAAAAAAACCTTTCCTCCTTCCATTCTTTTACGTACCTTTTAAACTTAGCTCACTTGGTTCAAAGTTGTTTTATTCTTTAATAGGTCTTGAGTTCAAGTCTTAATAATTTACTTTTTAGTGCATACAATTTTTATTTTCAAGTTACTTTATTGTAAAAGTGCATCTCACTTAAATAAAATAAAATAAAAAGTGAGTCACTTAAGTCTTTAATTTATTGTGTCACTATTTAAAAGTAACATTATTAAAAAAGTGAACATCACTTATTTTACAAAAGTGATTCACTTAAAAGCAACTTTCTTGTAAGTGATTGTCAAAGGTTCATCTTGGGAAGAAAGGGGTTATTTTTTTTAGTTGGCCAAGTTAATATCTGCCACATCACTATTGGGGACATCTTCAACATTTTCTTTGATAAAGCATAACTTCATCATCCAGAATCAGTTTTCAGTGCCGTTTTTTTTAAACAGCCTGATTTTTCGAGCTCTTTGCACCTAGATAGTTAGTTTCTATTATTTTAGCCATTATTTTACAGTATGGCCACCCTTTGTGATATTATACTTACTAGTTCTAACTATTTCTCATGGAAATATCATATGGAGGATGTTCTACGAAGTAGGGGACATTTTAGAATTACTTTAGGGAAAGAAACAGAACCCACTGATGATGATAAGAAAAAAAAATTGGCAAAAAGATGTGATGAAGCTCATGGATTGATTAGGATGTCAATCTCTATTGATTTGCGATTCCACATATCTGGAATTGATGAACCTGATAAAGCTTGGGAAAAGTTGGAATCTGTGTTTGGTAAACACAATGAAATTCGAGGTCATCAACTTGAGAATAAGTTCATTTCTTTAAATCCAAGTGATTTGTCATGCATTCAAGACTATTTATCTAAGTATAAAACTCTTAGACTCTTATGTGAATAATGCAAGATTAAGAAAGAAGACAAAGAATGTATTTATCATATTATTTTCAAAATTGGACCTGCATATTATGGTTTTGTATCTACATTTTACTCCATGAAAGAATCCTTGACTGCAGCTAGCTATCAAGAGTCTAGTCTTGAATCATTTTTTTATTCCTTAATTAGAGAGCAATATAAGCTCATTCATCTTGGAATAATAAACAATGCAGATACATCTGGGAAAGCCTTATTGTCCCAATAGAAAGAAAAGTCCAAGCCTCCCAAGAAACAAAATTTTCGCAATAATAAGTCAAACAAGGGTTCCAAACCCTCTTAGTCAGCTCCTTCTTTAAAAAATGACAAAGGATCCAAGCCAAAAGGAAAGAAGACTGAGCGTCATTGCATTTTTTGTGGGAAAAATAACCATCAAGAATCTAAGTGTTTCAAGAAGATGGCAGCCTTGGAAGCTGCAATGAAGAAGCACCACATCAACCTAGATTCGTCTTCAGAATATACCTCTCATGGACATGTACTTTGTGCTTCTGGTTACTCTTATACTACATCTTGTTCTTCTACTTCAAATGAATGGTTCATTGATTTTGGAGCATCTTATCATATGGATAAGGATCAAGCCATCTTTTCTACTATGCATGAATATAACACCAAACAAATATTTATTGGTGATGATAGATCTCTAAGTGTTGTAGGATCTAGAACAGTTCCAGTAAAAAATGGTCATTTCAGTGATGTACTATGTGTTCCAAAAATTTCCTGCAATTTGTTATCAGTCTATCAAATTACTCATTTGGGTGAAGGTAAAACTGTGACGTTTACACCTCACCAAGTTGTAATCAAGGATTTTAAAAATCCTCAAAATGTCCTTGCTACTGGAACTATTGATGATATTACCAGGTTGTACAAATTTAACAACTTTGGGTCATCACCTTTTCCTTCAGTTTTTGTTTCTCATAGTGATAACTTGAGGAAACTTTGGCATGAGCGATTTGGTCACTTAAATTATCGCTGATTGCAACAACTATGTAAAGACAATATGGTGACTGGTCTTCCGATGGTATCTTGCAAGGATGGTGTTTGTTTCGGTTGTGTACTCAGAAAACATCATCGAGACAGTTTTGATAAACGTGCCTCTTGGCATGCCTCGATTCCCTTGGAGCTTGTGCATAGTGACTTGCGTGGTCCTCTTCCATCTGCTTCCTTTTCTGGTTTCAAATATTTCTTAACTTTCATTGATGGCTACTCCAGATGCACTTGGGTTTACTTCCTAAAACTTAAGAGCGAAGTATTTAGCATGTTCTTGGCCTAAAAGGCCCTTGTTGAAAAACAATCTGGTCATCAAATTATTAAGTTAAGATATGACAATGGAGGAGAATATGTTAACAAAAATTTCACTACTTTCCACACTGAACAAGGAATCCAACAACAACACATTGTTCCATATACACCACAACAAAATGGTGTAGCTAAACGAAAGAACCGCACTTTAAAAGAAATGGCTAATTGTATGATCCAATATAAGGGACTAAGTCTTCAATATTGGGATGAGGCCATAAATTGTGCAAATTACATATTTAATCCCACACCAACTAAATTTTTACAAGGTATAACACCGAAAGAATCATGGAGTAAAATTAAACCAGATGTAAGTCACTTCTGTGTATTTGGTTGTGAAGCATGGGCTCACATTCCGGATGAAAAACAGAAAGCATTGCATCCTAAAAGTGAAAAGTGCATATTTGTTCAATATTCTGAAGATGTAAAAGGTTATAGACTTCTTCATCCATATTCTCATGATATAATAATTAGAAGAGATGTTAAATTTGATGAAAATCTCTTGGCCTGAGAGCCTAACTTGGCGGCTGTGCCATCTTTGGCCTGCGAGCCTGATTCAACGATTGTGCCTTCTTCTTCTTCTTCTAACTTCCTTGACATGTTTCCAACTCCAATTTTTAATGATGATAGTGAGGATGAAAATCCACCTCCTCCTGCTCATGTTCCTCTAGTTGCACCAACACTAATGCTTCCTCGATGGGTCCATTCAACATGTGAAGTAGCTGGTGATCTTATCGGTGATCCTAGAGATCAACGTCGAACACGTTCTTAGTTTCAGTGAGCCTCTTCTCTTTTGGCTCAAGTTTCCAAGAATCATGATCTAGAAACTTTTGTAGAAGCTTCAGGAAATCCAGATTAGGATGCAGATATGGTTGAAGAATATTGTTCCTTAATGGTGAACAATACTTGGGATCTTATTCATCTTCCAAAAGGAAGAAAACTTGTCAGATGTAAATGGGTCTACAGAACTAAGTATACATCAGATGGAATTGTTGAAATACTTAAGGCAAGTTTAGTTGCCAAAAGTTTTTCCTAAGTTGAAGGGATTGACAACAATGAAACCTTTGCTTCTATCACTAAAATGAACTCCATCCGCCTTGTTCTTTCCCTTGCAGCCTTACATAACTAGGAATTCCAACAAATGGATGTCAAGTCTGCTTTTTTACATGGTGATTCACAGGAGAAAATTTACATGGAACAACCTCTTGGATATATTCAGGATAACTCTAGCCTTGTATGTCTCCTTAAGAAATCCTTATATGGCCTTAAGTAAGCTCCTAGAGCTTGGTATGCCAAAATTGATAGCTTTCTCCTTGACACTGGTTTTTCTAGATGCCATTCTGACCCCAATGTCTACACCAAGAAAGTAGGAAACCATCTCATCATACTTGTTCTTTATGTTGATGATCTTATCCTTACTGGTAGTGACCCTAAACTTTTAACCCATGTGAAATCCAGTCTTAAGCAAAATTTTGAAATGTCAGACTTAAGACATTTGCATTATTTTCTTGGTCTCCAAGTCTTACAAACCAAAGAAGGAATCTTTATTTCCCAGTCTAAGTATGCTTGTGACCTTCTTTGTCAGCTTCACATGGAAGATTGTAAACCAGCCCCTTCTCCCTTCTAGTCTAGAGTTAAAATTTCTGCCACTTGTACTTCCCCTAAAGTAGATGCCACCTTGAATCGACAGCTTGTTGGTAGTCTCGTATACTTGACTCATTCCTATCCTAACCTTTCCTTTGCCGTTGGCCATGTTGCCTGTTATATGAAAACACCTCATGAAAGTCACTGGAAAGCAACAAAAAGAATACTTCAATATATTCAAGGTACAATTCATTTTGGGATTCATTATAGTACAGGGGGGACACCTTTGTTGGTTGGTTTCACTGATTCAGATTGGGCCGACGATCCTGATGATAGAAAGTCTACTGCAAGTTATGTTTTCAGTCTGGGATCTGGACCTGTCACTTGGGCTTGTAAGAAACAACAAGCTCTTGCTCTTTCTCAGTAGAAGCATAATATTGAGCCGCAGTTAATTCCAGTCAGGAAGCTTTATGGCTTCGATAGATCCTATCAGAGTTTGGACTCGAGCAGCATCAACCTACTCCACTTTGGTGCAACAATCAAAGTGCCATCAATCTTGCTAAAGATCCAGTCATACATCAACGTAGCAAACACATTGAGCTACACATGCACTTCATCAAAAATATTGTTCATGATCGTGTTCTTGAAATGCTCTATTTCCCTACAGATGATCAAGTTGCAGACATCTTCACCAAGTCTCTTACAGAAGCGAAGCTTTCTAAACTTCGATCTATGTTAGGAGTTCATGAATGTGTCCTTAAGGGGGGATAGGCTCTAATGCCTCCTTCCTTCTCCTAATAGTGTCACTTTTGTATATTCTTCAATCCTATCCCAAGTTGTTCTTAAGGGGGGATGTTAGGATATTTAGACACATATGAGTTAGTTAAGATCAACTTGTGTAATATATCCGTTAGGTAAAGTTTGTTTCTTTAGTATGCATTAGTATGCATTTGTAAATATTCTAATCTGATGGTCACGATATGTTCTAGACATAAAGTGATCTAACGATTCAACTTCTCTTAGATCATACCTACCATTGATATGTGACTTCACACCCGATTGGTCCATGATCTCTATTTAAAGAGCATGGAGGGTCCTTGGCTAGTTGATCGATTATGAGAAGCTCATGTAACTTTCTTTCTTTTGCATAATAAATTGCTCCAAGTAGCTATTTGGCTGGGGCCATGGATTGTTTTCCTCTCGAGGGTTTTAACCATGTGACAAATATCGGTGTATTGATCTGTGATCTATTTGTGTGAAGTGGTTGCCCTAGGTGTTCAGCCTTTTGGGTGTACCCTGTGTACCCAAACATTTATATCTTAAGTAGCCTTTAAATGTGGTGTTATTCATTTCATAGCTTCAATATTGTTTTAATGGACTTACTAATCCTCACTTAATCTGTTGTCTTGGTTAAAACCTACAAGGGAAGACATAATTTCTCACCATTGAGCCATTTTTCTCACAATACTAGGATTATTAAGAGAGATATCACAACTCTTTTAGGTCACATTTATCATTCCCATAATGTCTATCTTTTTGGAAACATATAAAATCTTGTCATCCTTTCCATAGTACCCTAAATTTTAAAAGTGTCCAATGAAATAGACAGCTCCAAGCACTAAAAATGCTCTGAAACTTATCTATAAATATGAATTATTTCATGACATGCAATGGAGTTGTGATTTTAGGAGTCTTACCACTACAAGAATGGAAAACACAACTACTCCTATATCATATTCTAGATATCATATTCTAGTGTTTTTAATGTCTTTGGAACTCATCATGCTGATACCATGTGACCTTGGGATTGGTCTGAAGGTGTAAAAACATTGTGCATCCAGGAACATTCAAGAATCTACTCTATAGTCCATGTATTTTTGCAATTGTTAATATGGATCACATGATCCTTATTTCCTGGTAGGGTTCATGGAACTAAATTTCTTCACCGCCTAATAGGGACACATATTGTATTTAAATTAAGGATGGTGCACAATCCTACAAATTATCATAGATTATAGAGTAAGGTTGAAGGAAGGTAACCTATGATCGTCTCCAACTGTGTACTCATTTCTTTCAAAATATATTTGACGTTGCCAATCCATCATAAAGGTATTATAATGATGCATTATAGTTATTTTGTTAAATGAAAGTGGAAGGACTAAATCCCTTAGTTGTGATGGTAAATTTCAATGTCTACTCCCAATCAACATTTTTACAAGAGACAAAGAATACTCATTGATTATGTAATTAGAAATAGTTTCGAATCAAATGATTTTGTTACTAACATCGTCATAAACATGTATGATAAATGCATTGAAATGGGTCATGTACAAATTTTTTCTTTAAATACTCAAAGAGATATCGTGGCATGAAATAAAATGCATTGATTGCAAGGCATATTTAGAACAAAATTTTAGATGATGCCTTAAATATATTTTATCAAATTCCATTGGTTGCTATACAATGAACCTTCATTACATAAAATATCATTCATATAAATTGTATCCAAAATAGCCAAGGAGACAAGGTAGTGAAATTCTTTCAAAAATGTTTTTTCTAGTCATAAAAGAAAACATGATTTCATGAACTATGATAATAGCCAGATGTTCCTAGAATCGGAATCCTACAAAGGTATTTAACTCTATTGTTCTCACAAGAAATACTTAATTATCTTGTTTAGATTAACAAGGAAAGTAAATCCATGATCATATTTTTACACAAGGATATAGATAATATATTTTTGTGGAAAGTTTCTTTTTAGACCATAACCATATTAATATTTCTAATTAACCGTATTAATATTTCTAATTGCTATTTTCTTATGGTTATGTAGATATCAATGAAAAAACTATTAAACAATGTGAAATTAGATGCACCTAATTATTACTTGAAATTTGAAATAAATATGATGAGACGATTCTACAATTTTCAAAGACTAATTAAGAAAGCACACATAAAATGGGCATCATCTCAGAATGTTTCATCCACGAAACAAAATTGATAGGGAAACCAAAACCAATCTTATATATATATATCGATATATATATAATTTAAAGTGTCATATGTAGAGTTGAAATGCCAACCTCTTATCATTTAAGCAACATCACATTGACCTTGTAACGCCTAATGAATGTCACTTAAGAGACATTATATCAATGTTTGTTGGATGTTTGTAGAGTTTTTCATTTTAGGATAAAACTCTATGGAACGTCAAGAAATGAGATGTTAGAAAGGTGAAATATATGATGCATTTTTTTTATAGATGTTCTATCGATGTTGGGAAATTTACCGTTTGACATTTACTTGACTTAAAAAGTGTCAAACTAGCATCAAATTTGGACACCGAATGTAGTATTTTTTTTTGTGCGCTTGTGTGTGTGTGTGTGTGTGTGTGTGTTAGAGAGAGAGAGAGAGAGAGAGAGAGAAAGCAATATCATTATTTCTTACTATTCTTAAAGTGGAATGAGATGTTTCTAAACATTTTATTCCAATGGGTTTCTTAATTTATGAACTAATGTTGTTATGCATTTGGCTATTTCCACGTAGGTAAGTGCTCAATTCAAATTCCCTTTTTTAAATTATCATCAATTCCACTATGCGAGTAGTGTAAAATCCAAGTAAAGATCCTTATCAAATAGAGATAACGGGGAATGAGAGTAACACTCTAGTAGAAAGGTATGTTCGTTATAGAAAATAATCAATTTAACATATTTTTCCTTCCTCTGTATGGGTTACCATATATATAGGTAGGGTTAATATGGTCGAAATAGTTGAATTAGTTGAATTTAATCAATTTTTTTATGTTCAATTCTTACCCCATTGTTAATATTTAAATTTTCTCCTATGAATCATAAATCTATTGAATTATTTCAAGGGTAACATTCACAAACGAATGCCATGGGATGGACCCCATTAAATTGTCCTTATCAAGGTTCCAAGGTCCTTGATTGAAAAGATAATTATCCATACGGTTGGACCAAGGTTCTAATGCCCCTATTTCTCTCTTCTAGGTGCATGTTTCCTTTATTATCTACTTTTCTCTTAGAAAATAAGAGAAAAACATATTTATATGGAATTGCAAATATAAAATTACAATGTACGACCAAGTATGAGAATTCTAACGAAAAACCTAATTTATGTATTTAACTAAATATTATTATATTAATAAGAGAGGATGTTTTTAATCAACATTATTGCATTTTATAAGAGTGATGTAATGATGGTGGAAGAATTAATAGATGTTTGCAATAATATTTGTTTTTATATGCTATATTAAATAAAGGTTGAATGGCTTTGTCTATTTATGTGTTATGGTGATGTTGATGTGTGAATGTCTATGTTTTTAATTAATTAATTAAAAATGTTTGGTTCACAGAAAAGTTTGAATTAGACAATTCACACTTGAAGGTTTTTTATTTTATTTTTATTTTCTATACATTATATTCAATTAAAATAGAAAAGAAATTAGTCATATATACCTTAGAAATAAGGTGGAATAAATATTTGAAAATTTTAAGGAAAAGTCAAATATTATTAAGTTTAAATAAGTATTTCATCATTATTCCATTAATAAAAGAATTTTTATTTATTATTTCATTCATAAAAGAATGTTCATTTATTTTATGTTATAAGAATGATATCATTGATGGAAAAAGATTTGATGGAGGGCGTCATTATATTTGTTTTAATAGATTGTATTGAATAAATGTTGAATAATTTGGCTCTATTCTTTTGAAGTGTTAGGGTGGTGATGATGGAAGTGAATTTCATTATTATTAGGAAAATGGTTTAATTAATTTTTTTACAAAATCATTATATATTTGTATCTTTATTTTTATGTTTTAAAGAAATATATTAAATAAAATCCTAGGATATGATTAAGAAATAAGGTGGAATGTCATGCCTTATTAACATAGTTGGTATTTGAGAGTTTTTGTTTGTTAAGTGATTCTAAACTCAGTAGTGGTGGAAGGAGACACCTAAAAATCCAACCATGTTAAGGGTTGATGTGGCCCAAGTTGGGGGTGATTCATTATTGTTTCTTAGAACACACACTAGTCCTACAAATTATAAACACTCTAACTAACAAACAAAAAAGAAATAAAGTATAATACATCTTTGAGGAAGTCCTTGCATTTTCTTTGAGGAAGTGTATCTGGCTACAGGAGCAAAGTTTTCTTCATAGTCTATTCCTTCCTTCTGTGAGAAGCCACGAGCCACAAATCTTGCCTTATATTTCTCTATGCTACCATCCGTAGCATGCTTGATCTTGTAGATCCATTTGGAAGTTACAACTAAATTCCCTTCTGGTCTTGGGACAACATCCCAAACATCGTTCTTCATGATTGATTGATATTCTTAGATCATCGCATCCTTCCATTCTTTCCGTTCTACCGCTTCTTCATAACTGGAAGGTTATTCTTTGATAAAGTCACATAGTAAGGCTACATATCCAGAGCAAGATCTGGTTCTCTTTCTTTGTCTGTGATTTTCGTCTGGAGCCCCATATCTTTCCGCACCTTGGATAATTTCTCGCACCCAAGCAGGTTTCCTCTTATGAGGATTCTTCTCCTAAGGTGGATCTACAGGTCTTTTTGGTTCTTCAAATTCTCGATCTTCTTCTTGAATTTCTTCATTCATGGTTATATCATGAATTCTGGGAGCTTTGGATTCTTCAGGTTCTTCAGCAGGTCTCTTTCTGGATTTGTTGTAAGCTCTGTCTTCATCAAATGTTACATCCCTGCTGATGTCGATCTTCTTATATCCTGGGAAGTATATTCTGTAAGCCTTCGAGCTTTCAGAGTATCCCACAAATATACCCTTCTTTCCTGAAGGATCTAGTTTTGTTCTCTTCTCTTTTGGTATGTGTATGTACACTGGATAGCCGAATATTCTGAGATGGCTGACTTCTGGTTTCTTGCCGGAGAAGACTTCTTCAGGAGTCTTATTCTCGAGTACTCTGTGTGGAGTATGGTTCTATACATATACCGTTGTTATGGCTGCTTCTGCCCATAGATGCATAGGAATATCCTGATCATGAAGCATTGCTCTTGCAGCTTCCATGATAGTTATATTCTTCCTTTTTGCGACCCCATTCTATTATGGATTGTGAGGAGTGGACAACTCCCTCTTAATCCCTGATTCTTTGCATAATTCTTTGAATTCATTTGATATGAATTCTCCACCATTATCTGATCGAAAGGTCTTGATCTTATTTTATGTGTGGTTCTCGATCAAGGCTTTGAATTCCTTGAACTTGCTGAACACTTCATCTTTGTTCTTCATGAAGTAAATCCATGTCTTCCTAGAAAAGTCATCA
>LPNX011233956.1:841848-864614 GCA_001517045.1 Pseudotsuga menziesii
TTGCTTAGTGAACTTGATGACATTGGACCGCATACATCGGAGTGGATGATTTCCAAGATTCCTTTTTCCTTGCTCTCGCTACTTGGAAATTTCTTCTTTGTATTCTTCCCTTTCGCACATCCTTTGCAGACCCCTTCATGTTTTTCATGAATTTCTGGAAGACCTTCAACAACTTTGCTTGCAAGTGGTACTGGTAGTGCTCTGTAATGCACATGTGCAAGCCTTCCATGCCATAGTTCATTTGGCTCTACTATGTCATGGACCATAGCTTGTTTTGAATGGACCTTCAGCTTATATAAACCTCCTTATTGTTCTCCAATCACTATTGCATCGTCAATAGTCTTTCCTCTTGGCCATCTATAAATGCAACCCTCATGCCTTTTGCATCCAGTGCAGATATGGAGAGAAGGTTCTTCTTGAGTCCTGGTACAAATAGAACACCCTTCATTTTTATAGACTTTCCAGAGTCTAGCTTGTAGGAGGATTCACCTCTACCTTTTATTGGATATTGGTAGTCATCGCCTAGCTTCACCTTATGGGGTGAATTATGTTTGGATAGTTTCTCAAAGGATTCTTTGAAATCTTTCATGTGTTTGGAAGCCCCACTGTCAATAAGCCAATCTTTGCTTCCATGAGTGACAGTTCCCATGAGAGCAGAAATCAGAACATACTCATCCTCGCTTGAAGAGTCTTCACTTTCTTGCTTTACTCTCTTCCTTGGAGGATCATCATCCTCAGCGGTGTGAGCATGATGTTTTATTTTGGAGTTCTTCTTCTTCTTGGATCCATTCTTATTCATGGGACAGTTTCTACCAAAGTGTCCTATTTAATCACATGTATAACATCTGAGTTTAGATGAACCTTTCAGATGAGAATGCTTACCTTGGTGATGATGCTTTTCCCTTCTTCATTTCCTTGAGTGTACTGTGAGAGATTGATCTTCATTTCCCATCTTTTCTTCTTGAGCTGCTATCCAAGCCTCTTCTTGAGAGCATTCTTCCCACGGTCTGTTGAACTTGACCAACTTCTTCCTAGCACAGATTCCTTGGATGAAAGAATCCCATGACCTAGGGAGGCCATTCAATGTTGTCATCACAATTTCTGCATTCTCCACTTCTTCATATACAGCTTCTAGTTGTTCTTTGATCTGGGAGACCCTTGATAAGTATGATTGGATGGTCTCCTCATTTTGTATCTTTACATTCTTCAACTAGTTCCTTAGATTCATCTTCTGATTGATGTTCTTCCCTTCAAACAGTTTGGTTAGGGCATCAAACATGGCTTTAGGTGTCTTGATGGAGGACACCTGTGGAATAAGGTGATCCTTGATAGAATTTGCAATGATCCTCTTTGCCATAACCAACTTCTTCTTATGTAAGGCCTTGGCATCATCTCCCTATGGAACTGGAACCTCCTCCTGGATATAGGAGTCCAACTCATTTTCTTCCAGGACCAGGGAAATCATATACTTCCAAGCTTGGAAGTTATCATCTCCCTCAAACTTTTCATCAATCTTGGTATGATGAGACATCTTAACTGAGAACCTCAAATGGAAATACAAAATATTTAGATCTTACCAGGTCAAGATGTCGGATCTAGATTTGAAGCTGAAATCCTGCAGTACTGGTTCAGGAGCAGATTAGGGTTTTGCTTTTCCCGGAGTTCTGTCGAACCAAATGCTTTGAAATTGATCCCTAACTTCGATTTTGGGGAGGAGATCAATCCAGGTCTGGGCTCATTGAAAAAATCCTCTTCTGTGAAAAGCCCTAATTTTTGGCAGTAGTGTCGGGTCCAAAACTGAAAAACCTCAGAATTGGATTCTGCTTCGATAGAAAGATGCGCCCTAAGGAGAAGAGTTGTTCCACCCTACTTTTGCTAAAAATATATGGAGAGAGATCCACAAAATAGGAATCCATAGTTCCCATAGCTGCACAGTGTCTTCTTCTCAGGTTAGCTCTGATACCATGTTAGTTTTTCAACATTGAGCTAGCATATCATTAGGATCTTTAAACTGAGAGAACAACAAGCACAACAATCAAACACAAGAGATAATGAACATAGTGTTTTTCCTCGGGGAAACCATAAATGGAGAAAACCCCGCAACTTCCTCTGATATAGAATCAGCACCAAAGTGAAACCCAAAAACAGTAAGACAATCTTCTGACAGCAGTAAGCTCTTTCCTCTTGCCCGAGTGTCTTTCTCTTCCTCAACTATGCGCTACACTTGAGTGTGTATGAGATGTGTGCTAAATAGAGAGTCTAGCTCTCTATTTATACTAATCCTGACATGACTGAAACCCTACTAGGGCCAACCTCACTAGGAGAGTTTAATAACCCTAGTGCCCCAAAACTGCAGGGACTTTAACCCTTAGACAATAGGAGGTTTACCCACAATGACTTGACATGACTTGTTTACATTATTGATTCTCTCGATCGGAACATCGGGGCATGACATGACACAAGAACATCCCAGAATAAACATCGGGTTACAATAGATGAGAAATACAAGCGAATACATTCCAAAGTTACAATTACATTAACAGAGCTACTCACCTATGTTGATATTGTGAGTTGATGACAAAATTATTATTCTTATTGTGAGTTGAGAAAATAAAGAGCAATGTGCCTTTAACAATTAAGGAAACCACATAGCATATCACCCCCTAGAATCCCTTTCGGTCCTACCTGAAGATGAGATCTTGACTCCATCCCATGTTACGACTGGACATGTTGCCATGTTTTACCATTCATCATCCATCACTTCTATGTCCAATGAACACATGTCGTCATCAACCAGATTTTTCATTTGTACATTACTAGTGGCATACCCTAGTGGTGATCCCCCGGGCATAGATTCTACCATCATATGCAATGTATGAATCCATGGTCTTGTATGTCTTTTCAGACATGGATTTTACGCACAATGTTTCCATTTCAAGAGCTTAGCTCCAAATCCTACCCTCTTTAGACCTAGTGTTCCAAATAACTTCCTCAATCACCTCTTCCACTTAGACAAGGACATCTTGGAAGCCGTGATTTTGCTTGAGACATAGTGGGAATATTTGCATAATCACTCTTCTTTCCTTACAACACATTCTAATATACCAAGATGGTGAAGCAATATGTTTAATATCAAAGCCAAGGATTTTTTTCCTCTCTACCATGTTGATTGGTTAAAAAATCACATACCTATACTTAATGATTTCAAGGAAGGAAACCTGGCCAATATTTCACCTACCATCAAGGTGGACATTTCCATCACTCCTGGAGTCATTGAAAACAACCCCATTCAAGCCTCTTGTTCCCAATAAGAAGTCATTGTTTAAAAAGCATTGCTCGACCAAGAGTTTTGATATTTTTCACCTTTTCATATAGAGAAATACCAGGGATTGATCTCACCATTATTAAACATACTATAGACACATGGCTTGACACTTTTCCAGTATGATAGAAACAACAAATGGTACACCCCTCAAAATTACCCGTCGTTAAACTAGATATGGAGAAACTCCATCAAGATGGGCTTATATATCCTATTGTGTACACATCTTGGGTATACAATCCCATCCCCATTAATAAGAAACAAGTAACTATTCATTTATGCACTAGTTTCAAATACATGAATCAAGTTTGTCCCAAAGGCAATTTTGCAACCCCCTTCATTGAGAAAGTTGTTAATGTTTCTGCTAGAGATGAAGTAATATAATTTATGGATGCATTTTCTGGATACAACCAAATACAAATATGTTATTAGGACCAATATAAAATTACCTTCACTATGCCACAGGGCACCTTCACCTATCATATCGTGTCATTCATACTTAACAATGTTGGTTCCACATTTCAACATATTATGTCCTACATATTTAACAACCTAGCACACATAATCTTGGCCTACCTTGATGACCTTACATCCAAGTCTAAAAAACACATCAACCTTCTCAACAACCTTCACGCCATTATTTTGGATTTTGTATGACTAATTTATCCCCTAAAAATAGAAATTAAATTGCTAAAATTGAAAATTAGGTGATAAGAACTAACGTGTATCTCGAAAAATTGAAATCTACTTGTCCAAACTTTCAGAGTCCACAAACCTAGTTCTAGGGAATCCAAACTTGAACAATAAAAATGAATTTTGAAATGTGGGACCTACCCCTATTTATAACCAATTATCCCAAACATTAAATGACTCTCTCAAGATTTCTAGACCTCCGTTCAGCACACTATCATCAACATCACGATCAGGATTACAATATATTCATCTTGGTACCTTTTTTTTGTCCTCCATTGAACTTCATATGTACCCTATTTTTTGACCATTTTCCCAGGTAAAATGATCGATTTTTAATACCAAATTCACCATTGAATTTATTATCACACACACTATTATGATATGGTATTTGCTTCATGTTTGTATCATTTTTGTTGGGTAGCTTCTATTTTTCACTCATCATCCCACCATTGCCTTAATAGTTATATATCTTCTCAATAATGCATATAAACATTGTGTCCCTTCTATGTACATTGCATGTTTCTAATTATTCGATTAATACCCTTAAGGTTTTCATCTCCCGACAATTCCCATTAAAACCTCCATTTCACCATGCATTTGCTAGGCCATATAACTCTATTGTCATGGGTGTACACGCCATTACAATCCCTTATATCGGGGAATCCATGGCGCTTCACCCTTAGACCAGAGAATTCATTCATTCACCATATCACCAAAAAATCCACATAATTATCTGTTGATTCATTTTGCTAACAACCCCCTTGTATTCCCCAACACTTTATGGTTACAGTTCATTAATGGAATATCATCCCCACCATGATCAATATACCATTTGTGTTCATTTCCATCTCATCAACCCCTAGGAAAACTCACAATTTGGTCCTACCCGTTAAGTATGACACCAATGTCACCTAACCATCCATGTAGGAACACTCTACACGGTATTTACTCATTTGACACTTATCTTCTCATCTGTAACAATTCCCCTTATTATTTTATTCATTTGTAAAAGGGGTTCCCCAACACACTAAAATGTGGGAACAATGAGTTACATTATTACTTTTGGTAGCATAACCTTTGGTCACCCTTTAACAACATATTTGCACCATGGTACTCACCTGTCAACACCATCATCACTATCACCCTACTACATCATCCTTTTACTCATCCTAGTTTGAATTTACAATTTGATTCCCAAATTACAGTTTGTTGAGTCCATTGGCCCCTTTTGACCCTAATTAATCCTATACAATTGGTTGAACATTGTTACCTAGATTCAGTAACCCATTTTTTAATCCAATCAAAGGAATCCATCAAACTCATGCTTACTAGATTGTCTCATATTAGTTTATCAGAATCATATGCAACTACACTATGTTCTTGGTCCTCATCAATAAGATCATTATTTTAGAAGTAGCCCTAAGTCTCATCAACTTCATTCCAACACATTCTGAGAGTTACAGTTGTAGTGATTATGCCTTGGTTACTCTTCTCCTCAGTAAATGGTTAACCACAAATTGAGAAAATAGATTCATCAATGCTCTCTACTTCTGCAATCTCCCCTATGATCAAAACCAACTCTTATATCACATCAGAGGGAGTCATATGTTTTGGCAGTTGCAACATTCCCATTTATGATTGAAGACATATAGATCTGGTATATCAAGTTTCCCTCCCATCGTATTCACCATTATTTAGGTGTACCCAGCCTTGTGGGTTGTTTCACATCATTAGCGGTTCTCCCCCTCCAGCCTCTTTGCCATCATATTAGTGCACCAAGTATATATACTTGGGAAAGGACCGAATCCAACTTTAGTCCTACCTAGTAGTGTAGAGATTCAACCCCTTGGTCATCCTTTACTGTAATTTTCTATGACATAACATCAAAATAATATGGATTCCTATATCATTTGCAAATCCTTATTTATGTGTCATCTATCAATATACCCCTTAACTAGTTACTAACGGAACTCCCCTGCAAGACATATTTTCTCTCAAAAATGGCTTGCTAACTATCCCCATGTATTTCATATATATGGGTCCCTCCTAAACTCACACAGGGGGCATCTATTATCACCTAAATTTTGTACAGATGTGACATTTCGATTCACTACATATATATGACATCAACATACAACATGAAACTAACTTTGGTCCACCCACACAAGTTCATATATGGAAACCCTTCCAACATCTCATGGAAAAACCTTCGAAAATCACACAAATGTACCAACACACATACCATTGAATTCCATGGCGTAGTCAATGCTTTGCAACCAAATTTTGGCTCCAAGGAGTTTGTATTAGCCTCCATCACACGCTTGGTTATTAAATAACCATCACATGCTTTGAATTGGCCTCTATCGCTTGTACTTTGAGGGCACTTGACACGATGAACCAGTTATTTGAGTACCACCATTTGGCCTATAAAAGGAAGCCATGAGCATGCATTTCATTAAGAGAAATCATACGAAAAGTTATATTACAAGAATCAATTTGAGAGACATCTCACTCATCCTCATTCTCACCATTGATTGCAATTTCAAGCTAACTTCGGTTCTTTCTCAAGAAGCAAGTATTTTCCCTTCATCATTCCAAGTTAGTTAGCAACCAATTTAAGAGAGATGAAAGGGCCCTCCCAAAGGGAGTGTTGGATCCCATTTGCAAGCAAGGTTCTCCTAGGTGACACATTGTATTCAATATTTTCCATTGGACATAAACATTTGGTTCAATCTCATATCCTTATTATTTTTTTATTTAATTTATGAAATTTTTATAGTTAGGATATTTAGACACTTAGGAGTTAGTTAAGATCAACTTTTGTAATATATCCATAAGGTAAAGTGTGTCTCTTTAGTATGCATTTGTAAATATTCCAATCCGATGGCCACGATATGTTCTAGACATAAAGTGATATGACGATTCAAATTCTCTTAGATCATACCTGCCATTGATCCATGGCTTAACACTCGATTGGTCCATGATATCTATTTAAAGAGAATGGAGGGTCTTTGGCTAGTTGATCGATTATGAGAAGCTCATGTGACTTTCTTTCTTTTGCATAATAAATTGTTCCAAGTAGCTATTTGGTTTGGGCCATGGATTGTTTCCCTCTTGAGGGTTTTAACCACTTGATAAACATTGGTGTATTGATTTGTGACCTATTTGTGTGAAGTGGTTGCTCTAGGTGTTCCATCTTTTGGGTGTGCCCTATGTACTCGAACATGGTATCAAAGCATTTATGAAGAGCCGCTTCTGGTTTTGATCAAGATCTGAAACCGGTGTTATCAAAAATTTGAAAGGGTTTCTGGTTCTGGAGTTTCTATGCATTTGTGGCTTGTGGGAGTTGTTCCATTTCGTTCGGAGCATTGTTTCCATTGAGAAATAGTTTTCATTTCATCGAAAACCATTTCCGTTTGATCCAGAAACACCCATTTCATCAAATATGAAGGTATAATGTTACAGTGACGGATTTGTTTTTTTTTTTTAAATCTCTCATATTTTATTAGCTTTTTTATTAGATCTTTATTGTTTTAGTCTCAAACTATTTCATTCCCTGGCTGCATATGCTCTTTTCCGTGCACCTTGCGCGATCACGGCGAATCAGAAATAGAAAGGAAAAGATTTTTTTTCTTGTCTTCTCAGCTACGTATGCTCTTCGCCATGCACCTTGTGCAATCACGGCAAATCAGAAACAACGAGAAAACTTGAAAACGTAGACATTCTGAGTAAGTTAACCAAGATCTAACCCCATAGTGTGGAAAAAATTTTGTTTGTTTTTGTTTTTCGTTTTTTTTGTGATTTGCAGGAAAAAAATGCAAGCATGGAGAACGAGAGAGAAGAGTAAAAATAAAAAAGCCTTTCCTCTTTCCATTCTTTTACGTACCTTTTAAACTTAGCTCACTTGGTTCAAAGTTTCTTTATTCTTTAATAGGTCTTAAGTTTAAGTCTTATTAAGTTACTTTTTAATGCATGCAATTTCTATTTTCAAGTTACTTTATTGTAAAAGTCCATCTCACTTAAATGAAATAAAATAAAAAGTGAGTCACTTAAGTCTTTAATTTATTGTGGCACTATTTAAAAGTAACATTATTGTAAAAATGAACATCACTTATTTTAGAAAAGTGATTTACTTAAAAGCAACTTTCATGTAAGTGATTGTCAAAGGTTCATCTTGGGAAGAAGGGGGTTCTTTTTTTTAGTTGGACAAGTTAATATCTGCCATGTCACTATTGGGGACATCTTCAACATTTTCTTTGATCAAGCATAACTTCATCATCCAAAATCAGTTTTCAATGCCATTTTTTTTAAACAGCCTAATTTTTTGAGCTCTTTGCATCCAGCCAGTTAGTTTCTGTTCTTTCAGCAATTATTTTATAGTATGGCCACCCCTTGTGATATTACACTTACCAGTTCTAACTATTTCTCATGGAAATCTCATATGGAGGATGCTCTACAAAGTAGGGGGCTTTTCAGAATTACCTCAGGGAAAAAAACAGAACCCATTGATGATGATAAGAAAATAAAAAGGGAAAATAGATGTGATGAAGCTCGTGGATTGATTGGGTTGTTAATCTCTATTGATTTGTGATTCTACATATCTAGAATTGATGAACCTGATAAAGCTTAGGAAAAGTTGGAACTTGTGTTTGGTAAACACAATAAAATTTGAGGTCATCAACTTGAGAATGAGTTGATTTCTTTGAATCCAAGTGATTTGTCATGCATTCAAGACTACTTATCTAAGTATAAAACTCTTAGACTCTTATGTGAAGAATGCAAGATTAAGAAAGAAGACAAACAATGTATTTATCATATTCTTTCCAAACTTGGACCTACATATTTTGTTTTTGTATCTGCATTTTACTCCATGAAAGAATCCTTGACTGCAGCTAGCTATCAAGAGCCTAGTCTTGAATCTTTTTTTGATTCCTTAATTAGAGAGTAATATAAGCTCATTCACCTTGGAATAATTAACAATGTAGATACATCTGGAAAGCCTTATTGTCCCAATAGAAAGAAAAGTCCAAGCCCCCCAAGAAACATAATTTTCTCAATAATAAGCCAAACAAGGGTTCCAAACCCTCTCAGTCAGCTCCTTTTTTAAAAAATGACAAAGGATCCAAACCAAAAGGAAAGAAGACTGAGCGTCATTGCAATTTTTGTGGGAAAGATAATCATGATGAATCTAAGTGTTTCAAGAAGATGGCAGCAATGAAGAAGCACCACATCAGCCTAGATTCGTCTTCATAATCTACCTCTCATGGACATGCACTTTGTGCTTCTGGTTACTCTTATACTGCATCTTCTTCTTCTACTTCAAATGAATGGCTCATTGATTCTAGAGCATCTTATCATATGGCTAAGGATCAAGCCATCTATTCTACTATGCATGAATATAACACCAAACAAATATTTGTTGGTGATGATAGATCTCTAAGTGTTGTAGGATCTGGAACAGTTCCAGCAGAAAATGGTCATTTCAGTGATGTACTATGTGTTCCGAAAATTTCCAACAATTTCTTATCAGTCTATCAAATTACTCATTTGGGTGAAGGTAAAACTGTGACGTTTACACCTCACCAAGTTGTAATCAAGGATTTTAAAAATCCTCAAAATGTCCTTGCTATTGGAACTGTTGATGATATAACTAGGTTGTACAAATTTAATAACTTTGGGTCATCACATTTTCCTTCAGTTTTTGTTGCTCATAGTGATAACTTGAGCAAACTTTGGCATGAGCAATTTGGTCACTTAATTTATCGCTCATCGCAAAAACTATGTAAAGACAATACGGTGACTGGTCTTCTAATGGTATCTTGCAAGGATGGTGTTTGTTCCAGTTGTGTACTCGAAAAACATCATCGGGGCAGTTTTGACAAACGTGCCTCTTGGCACACCTCGATTCCCTTGGAGCTTGTGCATAGTGACTTGTGTGGTCCTCTTCCATCTGCTTCCTTTTCTAGTTTCAAATATTTCTTAACTTTCATTGATGACTACTCCATACGCACTTGGGTTTACTTCCTAAAACTTAAGTGTGAAGTATTTAACATGTTCTTGGCCTACAAGGCCCTTGTTGAAAAACAATCTACTCATCAAATTATTAAGTTAAGATCTGACAATGGAGGATAATATGTTAACAAAAAGTTCACTACTTTCTGCACTGAACAAGGAATCCAACAACAACACAATGTTCCATATACACCACAACAAAATGGTGTAGCTGAATGAAAGAACCGCAATTTAAAAGAAATGGCTAATTGTATGATCCAATCTAAGGGATTAAGTCTTCAATATTGGGCTGAGGCCATAAATTGTGCAAATTACATAGTTAATCGCACACCAACTAAAGTTTTACAAGGTGTAACACCGGAAGAATCATGGAGTAAAATTAAACCAGATGTAAGTCACTTCCATGTGTTTGGTGGTGAAGCATGGGCTCACATTCCAGATGAAAAATGGAAAGCATTGCAGCCTAAAAGTGAAAAGTGCATTTTTTTGGATATTCTGAAGATGTAAAAAGCTTTAGACTTCTTCAGCCACATTCTCATGATATAATCATTAGAAGAGATGTTAAATTTGATGAAAATATCTTGGCCTGCGAGCCTAACTTGGCGGGTGTGCCATCTTTGGCCTGCGAGCCTAATTCGACGATTGTACCTTCTTCTTCTTCTTCCAACTTCCTTGACAGGTTTCCAACTCCAGTTTCTAATGATGACAGTGAGGATGAAAATCCACCTCCGCCTACTCATGTTCCTCCATTTGCACCAACAGCAATGCTTCCTCAATGGGTCCGTTCAACATGTGAAGTAGCTGGTGATCTTTCCCGGTGATCCTAGAGATAAACATCGAACGCATTCTCAGTTTTAGCGAGCCTCTTCTCTTTTGGCTCAAGTTTCCAAGAATCATGATCCAGAAAATTTTGCAGAAGCTTCAGGAAATCCAGATTGGGATGTAGCTATGGTTGAAAAATATCGTTCCTTAATGGCGAACGATACTTGGGATCTTATTCATCTTCCAAAAGGAAGAAAACTTGTCAGATGTAAATGGGTCTATGAAACTAAGTATGCATCAGATGGAAGTGTTGAAAGACTTAAGGCAAGGTTAGTTGCCAAAGGTTTTTCTCAAGTTGAAGGGATTTACTACAATGAAACCTTTGCTCCTGTCGCTAAAATGAACTCCATCTGCCTTGTTCTATCCCTTGCAGCCTTACATAACTGGGAAGTCCATCAAATGGATGTCAAGTCTGAATTTTTACATGGTGATTCACAGGAGAAAATTTACATGGAACAACCTCCTGGATATATTCAGGATAACTCTATCCTTGTCTATCTCATTAAGAAATCCTTATATGGCCTTAAGCAAGCTCCTAGAGCTTGGTATGCCAAAATAGATAGCTTTCTCCTTGACACTGGTTTTTCTAGATGTCATTCTTACCCCAATGTCTATACCAAGAAAGTAGGAAACCCTCTCATCATAATTGTTCTTTATGTTGATGATCTTATCCTTACTGGTAGTGACCCTAAACTTTTAAACCATGTGAAATCCAGTCTTAAGCAAAATTTTGAAATGTCAAACTTAGGACATTTGCATTATTTTCTTAGTCTCCAAGTATTGCAAACCAAAGAAGGAATATTTATTTTCTAGTCTAAGTATGCTTGTGACCTTCTTTGTCGCTTTCACATGGAAGATTGTAAACCAGTCCCTTCTCCCTTCCAGTCTGGAGTCAAACTTTCTGCCACTTATACTTCCCCTGAAGTAGATGCCACCTTGTATCGACAGCTTGTTGGTAGTCTCTTATACTTGACTCATTCACGTCCTAAACTTTCCTTTGTCATTGGTTGTGTTTCCCGTTATATGCAAACACCTCATGAAAGTCACTAGAAAGCAGCAAAAAGAATACTTCGATATATTCGAGGTACAATTCATTTTTGGATTCATTACAGTATAGGGGGGACACCATTGTTGGTTAGTTTCACTAATTCAGATTGGGTCAACGATCCTGATGATAGAAAGTCTACTGCAGGTTATGTTTTCAGTTTGGGATTTGGACCTGTCACTTGGGCTTGTAAGAAACAACAAGCTCTTTCTCTTTCTTCAGCAGAAGTAGAATATCGAGCCGCAGTTAATTCCAGTCAGAAATCTTTATGGCTTCGACAGATCCTATCAGAGTTTGGACTCGAGCAGCAGCAGCCTACTCCACTTTGGTGCGATAATCAAAGTGCCATCAATCTTGCTAAATATCCAGTTCTACATCAACGTAGCAAACACATTGAGCTACACATGCACTTCATCATAAATCTTGTTCATGATCATGTTATTGAAATGCTCTATTGCCCTACAGATGATCAAGTTGTAGACATCTTCACCAAGTCTCTTACAGAAGCGAAGTTTTATAAACTTCGATCTATGTTAGGAGTTCATGAATGTGTCCTTAAGGGGGGATAGGCTCTAATGCCTCCTTCCTTCTCCTAATAGTGTCACTTTTGTAAATCCTTCAATCCTATCCTAAGTTGTTCTTAAGGGGGGATGTTAGGATATTTAGACACTTAGGAGTTAGTTAAGATCAACTTGTGTAATATATCCGTTAGGTAAAGTGTGTTTCTTTAGTATGCATTGGTATGCATTTGTAAATATTCTAATCCGACAGTCACAATATGTTCTCGACATAAAGTGATCCGACTATTCAACTTCTCTTAGATCATACCTTCCATTGATCCGTGGCTTAACACTTGATTGGTGTTGGGACGCGCACTTAACGGTCACTAGTTTTGGTAAGTCTGCGGTTTTTATGGAAGCTTGTAAGCGGAGTTGTGACTCAAAATAGTCTTAGGGGTGTCGGGGTTGAGTCAAAGCCCTCTTTTTTGTAATTGTCCACAAATTTCAGGTGTAAGCCCATGGTTTTGTAATAGTGCACTTGTATAAATAGGCACTCATGTAAAGATGTCGAGGGTATCTAATGAAATGAGGATCATCTGATGTGAAGAAGATAGATATAATCTTGGGGTTTAAGGTCTAGTCCCAGCTGTGTGCGTGGATGACCTCTACAGCTGTGTGCGCAGAGGGTTTTGTAAGGAAAGGAACTGCAGCTGAGTGCGCAGCTTAGAGATTGTAAGAAAGAAACTGCAGCTGAGTGCGCAGCTTAGAGAATAGTAAGAAAGGAACTACAGCTAAGTGCGCAATTAGGCTTGAAGGGCGGATCTGCTGCTGAGTGCGCAGATCAGAATTGTTGTTTTGTAAGAAGTGGAATAAAAGCATAGTTTTGTGGACGTAGCCCCTACACTGGGGGTGAACCACGTTATATCTTGTGTTGTGGTTCTTTTGTGTTGTTTCTGTTATGGTTTTATTTTATGCATTGATAAGTAGATAATTGATAAAGTAAGATAACTGTTAATATTAACTTCGCTGTGAATTCCCAGTTAAGGGTAAAGCAAGAAACATCTTTTATCTAACTGCAAAGCTAATTAAGTGAATTTCTAAGCTCTGTTTGGTATAAATATTTGTTTTTAAGGCTAAAGGTACAGTAATATCCCTCTTTTGGTTGCAGAAACCTGGTTCTGCGGCACCCCACAGCTGTTTCAGGTGAGACTGCAACCTGTTTGCAGGTTGTTGCCGAAAGGGCCAACACTGTGGGTTTGTTTGTTGGTGTGAAGTTAAAGGTATAAACCCGGGTCTACCCTATAGCCCAACAAATTAGTTCGGTTGCTGGTTGAACTCAGTATATGCTCAAGAGGGATCTACGTCGTACCTAGAGGGATATGTTTTGGAGGCCCTCAGTAAAAGAAATCGGTGATTGGATTGAAGAGACCTATTTGAAATTTGCTGAACAAGAAAACAAGGATCCTCGTCGTAGCTCAGATGACTTCTTATAAAGGTATGTTTTTTCGGATGTTCATGAAATTTTCTTTGGTAGTCTCCACACAGAATTGCACCAGTGGTTATCCAGGTTGACAGAAAGAAAGACCAACTTCAAGGAAGATCAGTTTCCTGACTGGACCCCAGCAAGACTTAATATATTGAAAAGGGTGAACAACGCGATATCGCGCGCTGGTTATTTCTGGACAACGCGAACCCTTGAAGCATTTGTGACAGAATTTGCCATTGACACAAGTACCTCTTTTAGTGAAGCTGAAAGGCAATTCTTCAAAGGACCAAGGGGTAAGTACCTAAATTCATTTAGTATACAAATTAAAATGCTCTTGGCTGAGAAGGGCATATTGCTTATAGAATCAGATTTCTAGATTTATTTTTACTAACCTATGTTTGGAAGTGAAAGTAACTTCGACGAGCAAAGTGGTTTGCTGCGAAGCGGTAAAAGATACAAGAGAAACCTAGAATCCTATAACCTAGGTCAGAATACCGAGTATACGCTAGAAGACCCTAAATCTGAAGAAACCCCTTTTGTTAGGAACCCTCCTACAACCCTGCAGCGAAGATCTGCTACCCCTGAGAACCCGTCGCAGTCTGGTAGTAACCCTAGTCTGAGTATTCCGGTCGCAGGTCAGTCTACCCCAGTAAGTTCTCCCCCCCCCTCAGTCCGTTATGGCCCATATGACTGATGATATCAAGCTCCCAGTTTTCAAAAGAACTTGATCAGAGGATCCAGAACAGTTTTGGTTTTTATGTGAAGCTGTGTGGACAGCTAAGAACATTTTGGATCAAGATGTAAGAAGAGTGCAGCTGGTCACTTATTTTAGAGACTGAGCCTTGACTTGGTTTATGAAGTTTTCCAGTACTCAGAACCATGTCTTGGCTGATATTAAAGCAGCAATGATCAAAGAGTTTAAGAATCCTAAATCAGAATCACAGTGTATAACTGAATTGAAAGAGATTCAGCAGAGACGAGGTGAATCAGTTTGGGATTTTGATCAGAGGTTCAAAATTCTGCTAGATCAAGTTAGTTTCACTATTGGATTAGGGCAGCATAAAGAATGGTTCATTGCAGCCTTATTACCTCATATCATAACGCCACTCATGCAACAGAAGGTTTCTGATCAGCAAGAGGCCTTGGAGATTGCCATGAAACTAGAGACAACTCCTGTCGAAGATAATTCTGGCATAGCCCAAATACAAGCACAGTTAGCAGAAATGGATTTGGAGCTGTGCAACATGAAAAAAGGGAAATATATTCGTGAATAAGTATGGTGTACATGATGTAGGACAGAAGGTCATGACAAGGAACAATGCCCTGCGCTAAGAAATTACCGGAATACTGGTGTGCCAAACCCATTTAACCCTAATGTTCTATATTGTGAGATTTGTAGAATAACTGGCCAGCATCGACCTGAAGACTGCTATATGCTACAAAGATATGTGCAAGTCCCTAAGAATCCCTATTGCAAGTTCTGTAAGTCAGTGGGACACAACAAAGAGGAATGTTGCAGCTTTGACCTTATGCGAGAGCGAACATATGCTTTGACCTTATGCGAGAGCGAACATATGATGCTTATAGGGTACAAAATGATGCACAAGGCAATGATGGATATGGTTACCATAGTAGTACATCAGGTCGAGGTGCTTTTGGAGGTCGTGGTCGTGGTGGTATTCCTGGAAGAGGTCAAGGCTAGGTTGTGTGCTATAACTGTAATCAGGCAGGACATCTAGCTAGAGACTGTCAGAACCCCACTACGACATGCCGATATTGCAGAGCAGTAGATCATGTCATTGAGAAATGCCCGCAACTGATAGCCAAGATACAAGAAAGAAATAGTGCTCCTCCTCAGAATATTCAGATGATTACTGCGGAGCAAAGACCTGTCCCAGCCATTAACGTTGTTACAAGGAGTGGAGCTACAACACAAGTACAACATAAGGAGAAACAACCTGACGAGGCTTGGGTTCGTAAGACTCCAGAGAAAGTGCCAACCTTCGATGTGGATAGAGAAAAAGAAACATTTATGGAAGCAAAAAAATACTTTGTTGATCCGAGCACAGCAGTAGCACCTACGCAGCAGCATCAACAGCAGTCGCAGTCTCAAGAAGCTTCGACAGAGAAAGTAAGTACACTGTCAACATTTTTACAGAGTTGTATGAAGCTCTTACGAAATCAGAATGATTTAAATGAGTTACAGAAAGTTATTGCTTCTTGTGAACCTCAGCGAAGCTCTGGTAAAGAAAAAACTGTCAATAGAGTTAGAATAACTGGAAGAGAAATGAGATTGCATGCTTAGATAGGAGAGTATGACATGACTGATATCATATTAGACCTAGGATCAGAAGTCAATGTCTTAACTAAGCAGACATGGGAACAAATAGGAAAACCTACCCTTGAATGGTCCCCTATACAGTTGAGATAATCAGCAGAAGATTGTGCCCCTAGGAAGATTCTCTAGTGTCCCAGTAGACATTGATGGAGTCAGTACCTTAGCAGATTTTGAAGTCATTGAGATAATTGATGATAGCAACCCCTATCCAGCCTTGCTAGGAATTGAATGGGCAATATAGAATTCTGCAGTAATCAATCTTAAGAACAGACAGATGACTTTTGAAGCAAAAGGCTTAAGAGTCATAGTCCCCTTGGACCCTTCTCAAGGAGAAAGGTACACAGAGCCAGTCAGAGATGAGGATCAGGATGTTTTGGATCATATCTACAACATCACAGCTAAAGAGGAAGACTATGTTAACCCTACTACTGAAGGTATAATGGATTGAAAGTGTGATAGTTCTTGCATGACTGATTCAGATGAAGGCCTAGAAAATTGGCAACATAGACTTTATGAGCTACATGGACATCGGTGTGCAAGAATTACCAAGTCTCTCAGATGGCTTGGCTCACAGACAAGAGTCTTACCTAATTTTGATGGCTTGACAGACCCCGAAGAGTTTATTTTGCAATTTTTAGAGCATGTACCAGATTCACAGAAAACGGAAACTCTAGATTAAGTATTTAGAGCCACAGCTGCTAGATGGTGTAATGGTCATAAGAAGCATATTCAGAGTTGGGAAGCTTGTCAAAAGCTTCTTCGCCTCAGATTCGTGGATCAACCTCAGGAGGTGCAAAGTAGGTTTAATGGTCAGACTAGCCCTCAATAACATTTGGAACAGTGTTATAAATCATGGAAGCATATCCCTCGTGAAGAATGGGTACATCGGTTCGTGCACACCCTGGAACCTGTCGCGAAGAATTGGTATGCAGAGGTGGAGCTTCGCCATGGTACTGTAAGTTGGGATAGTCTTGTTGATAGTTTTGTGCTGACATTTTCTATTAATGAGGTTTGTCCTGCTTTAGACGCAGCTGTTAGGCTAATCCACACTAAGGTGTTTGATGGTAAAGAAACAGCCGAGTACCAACCTGATTGGAAAGAACAAGAATCCAATGCAGTAGAATGCTATAACCTCACAATTGACAAGGATGATGACCCATGCAACATAAACATTCCTGAGTCAGAAGGACACTGTGAAGTACATGGACCAGTAGTTGAAGCACCAGAAGTGACTCAGCCCTTGAAGACGAGGCAAGTAAACATTGGGTCAAAAGAAATGCCTAAGTATGCTACTATTGGAGATTATTGGGATGAAGAAATGGTAAGCAAAGTGACCCAACTTCTCCATGAGTATCAAGTCCTATTCCCGACGAAGTTCTCAGAAATGAAAGGTATCCTTGGTGATATAGGAGTGATAAAAATCCCTTTGAAACCTTATGTGAAGCCTGTGAAGTAGCACCCTTATAGGCTGAACCCTAAGTATAAAGAAAAAGTCAGGGTGGAGCTAGATAATATGCTCGCAGCAGGAATCATTGAGCCTGTCAAAGAGTCAGAATGGGTCAGCCCCATGGTGGTTCAAGAAAAGAAGACCAAGGGAGAAATTAGAATCTGTGTTGATCTCAGGAAGCTAAATGATGCCTGTTTACATGATCCGTTTCCTACTCCCTTTACAGATGAAGTTTTAGACAATGTCAAAGGTCAAGAAGTGTATTCTTTCACTGATGGATTTTCAGGTCACCATCAGATCAGAATTGCTCCAGAGGATCGACATAAAACAACCTTCACTACAGAAATGGGATTGTTTCAGTATACAGTTATGCCTTTTGGATTGAAGAATGCACCTGATATGTTTTCCAGAGTAGTCATATCTGCATTTAAGGAATTCATTCATAAGTTCTTGGAAGTTTACTTTGATTATTGGACTATCTTTGGCTTATTGAAAGATCATATAGCTAGCTTAAGGCTTATGCTGGATAAGTGTAGACAGCATTAGATTTCATTGCACCTAAAGAAGTGTATCTTTTGCGCACCTTTTGGAATTCTGCTCGGTCACATTGTGTGCAAGCAAGGCTTGATGGTGGATCCTACGAAGATAGCCATCATTGTGAACCTGCCACCTCCGAAGTTTGTTAAGCAACTTCGCACTACACTTGGTCATACTGGATATTACAGGAAATTCATCAAAGGATATGCTCAGATTACAGCCCCTATGGAAAAGCAATTGAAGAAATATATTAAGTTTGAATGCACACCTGAGTGTCAGGAAAGCTTGGATATTTTGAAAGAAAAGATGGTAGCTGCCCCTATCCTAGTATTCCCTGACTGGAATAAGGAGTTTCATGTTCATGTCGATGCATCTTGCATTGCTTTAGGTGTAGTATTGGCTCAGCCAGGTGAAGGTAATATTGATCACCCTATTGCTTTTGCAAGTAGAAAATTGTCCACAGCAGAAAAGAATTATACTACGACAGAACGAGAAGGTCTAGCTATGGTTTATTCCTTGCATAAGTTTCGACACTATCTGTTATGATCGCATTTTAAGATGTTCACTGACCATTCTGCTTTGAAGTATTTGGTTAACAAGCCTGTGTTAGGTGGAAGGATATGCAGATGGTTGATTCTGTTTCAGGAGTATCACTTTGAGATCATAGTTAATCCTGGAAGACTTAACCTAGGGCCTGACCACTTATCGAGGCTTGAGTCAGGAGAAGAACCCACTAGCTTAGACGAAGGTCTTCCTGATGCCCAGTTGTTTGCCATCCAGATGGTTGATGACTATTTTCAGGATATTGTTCAGTACTTATCTACAGGTTTTCCACCCCCTAAGATGACGACACAGCAGAAGAAGCAGCTGGTGGTCAGAGCAGCTGACTTTACCTTGATAGTAGGACAGTTATATAAGATGGGGCCAGATGAAATATTGCGCAGATGTGTCCTATAACATGAAAAGCCATTGATCCTGGCTGAGGCACATTCGGGAGCAGCAGGAGGTCATTATGCAGGAAAAGCTACAGCTTAAAAGATTCTGACAGCAGGATTGTGGTGGCCTACAATTCATAAGGATGCAAGAGAGTATTGCCATAGCTGTGATATCTGTCAAAGGACAGGAAAACCATCCACGAGGGATGAGATGCCTTTGGTTCCACAGGTAACTTTACAAGCATTTGACAAATGGGCTATTGATTTTGTAGGACCAATCAACCCCCCTGCAAAGAAATCGGGAGCAAGATACATTATTACAGCAACTGATTACCTTACTCGTTGGGCCGAAGCTTAGCCAGTCAAGAACTGTAGTGCTGATACAGCTGCGAAGTTCATCTTTGATAATATCTTGTCAAGATTTGGGTGTCCTAGAGTTCTTATGAGTGATCAAGGATCACATTTCCTAAATAAGACTATTGAAGCATTGACCGAAGAATTTCAAGTATATCATCAGAAGAGTACTGCCTACCATCCTTAAGCAAATGGAACTGTCGAAGCCTTTAACAATATCCTTGAGCACTCTCTGACGAAGGTTTGCAATGTTAACAGAAATGATTGGGATCTTAGAATTCCAGCAGTACTATGGGCTTATAGAACCACTTGCAAGAAGTTTACAGGCCATACACCTTTTAGGCTGGTCTATGGACAAGAAGCAGTTATGCCCATGGAGTACATTGTTCCTAGCCTCAGAATATCTTCCTTCACAGAGATGGATGACCCAACCACGTAGAAAGAAAGGCTGGCAAAGATGCTAGAACTAGAGGAAGACAGATTCATTACAGGTTTCTAGCAGCAAGTACAGAAAGCTAGAGAAAAAGCGTGGCATGATAGACACATTAAGAAGAAGCAATTCCACATTGGTGATATTGTGCTCTTGTACGACAGTAAATTCATGAAGTTCCCAGGTAAATTCAAAACACATTGGAAAGGACCATACATAGTTCAGGAAGTTACCGACGGTGGTGCAGTCTAGTTAGCTAAATTGAATGGAGAAATTTTACCTTCCATGGTGAATGGGAGTAGATTAAAGAAGTATAGGGACAAGCCTGGACCCCCTAATCAGAAGTAACAACAAGAAGGAGAGTCTAAGTACCAAGAACAGTTGAAATTGGGTACTAGACTATAATGAAGTTGTTCTCAAAGCTGCGAGGCATTTCAAAGTTCGAAGGTCGAAGTTCGGTTGGCGCTTGGGTCAGGATGGGTTGAAGGTCAATATTGTGTCGAAGGTACTCATTGTGAAGCAACTGAAGTTAGTGGTTGTGTCGAAGAAGAAAGGTCTGTTGCAGCCTAAAATGTGACTGATGGGACAAACTAGATTTGGCGGCGCCGGCAGGTGAGTTGCCTTAACTGCTTGTAATGATGAGATTTTGGGGAAAATCCAGCACCGTGTGAACAGGATTTACCATCGCTCCATCAGATTTGGTGACCTTAATGCACTATGATGGTATATTTTGTCATGGGATTCTATAAGAAGCCACATAGGCCTACAACTCCTGCATTACGCATTTTCTTGAGTTTACAGTTAAGACCATGTCGAATGATCGCGAAGTCCAGGAATTGTCACGAGATTTCAGGGAGAGAGGTCTGCAGAACATTATCAGCAATCCACCTGCATCTAAACTCCCCCAATGCTGCATCTACCTATGCAGACATGTTCAACCAGGAAGAAATTTAAGGCAGAAGTTTGCTCTAAACAGAACGAAGAAAGGCACAAACCCTCAGGAAAGACTTCGGAGGATCTCGAGATGTATCCTCCTGGCTCAGCAGAATGGAGGCATGCTATTTGTCTTATGCAAAAGTACATTGGCATGCAAGGGTACCAAAGTTGTGGATGGTCAAATGTTCGATGGGACATGAACGAGAGGCAGTTCGAGGGATGGAGTCACTGATAGATTTAGAAGGCCCAATGATTCCCATGACCATCATAAATATTTCAAACGAAGACAACAGTATAAGGAACATAGGTAGTCTGCTAAGGATGAAAGGATGCAGGATCAAGCAAGCTGCAGCCGTAGTAGAAGTAGCAAAAGGGCTGACGATGATGACAGGCATATAAGGGAGCAGGAAGGCAGGAAAATTAAAGATGATGGCTACAGAGATTCAAATGGATACAGAACCCGACATAGTGTAAGAAGAGATAGTAGAGAAGGAGCAAGCAGCCGACAGCAGTTTACTATCTTCACCAACAAGATTCTTCCACCAGGAAAGCAGCAGAGTGTCCCGGGACGGGACACTGGTGAGTCTTAGGTGCCTGTTGGGACACGCACCTTAACGGTCACTAGTTTTGGTAACGTCACGGTTTTTATGGAAGCTTGTAAGCGGAGTTGCGACTCAAAATAGTCTTAGGGGTGTCGGGGTTGAGTCAAATCCCTATTTTTTGTAATTGTCCACAAATTTCGGGTGTAAGCCCATGATTTTGTAATAGTGCACTTGTATAAATAGGCACTCATGTAAAGATGTCAAGGGTATCTAATGAAATGAGGATCATCTAATGCGAAGAAGATAGATCTAATTTTGGGGTTTAAGGTCTAGTCCCAGCTGTGTGCATGGATGACCTCTGCAGCTGTGTGTGCAGAGGGTTTTGTAAGGAAAGGAAATGCAGTTGAGTGCGCAGCTTAGAGATTGTAAGAAAGGAATGGTAGCTGAGTGCGCAGCTTAGAGATTGTAAGAAAGGAACTACAGCTAAGTGCGCAGTTAGGCTTGAAGGGCGGATCTGCTGCTGAGTGCGCAGATCAGAACTGTCGTTTTGTAAGAAGTGGAATAAAAGCACAGTTTTGTGGACGTAGCCCCTACACTGGGGGTGAACCACGTTATATCTTGTGTTTTGGTTCTTTTGTGTTGTTTCTGTTATGGTTTTATTTTATGCATTGATAAGTAGATAATTGATAAAGTAAGTTAACTGTTAATATTAACTTCACTGTGAATTCCCAGTTAAGGGTAAAGCAAGAAACATATTTTATCTAACTATGAAGCTAATTAAGTGAATGTCTAAGCTCTGTTTGGTATAAATATTTGTTGTTAAGGCTAAAGGTACAGTAATATCCCTCTTCTGCTTGCAGAAACCTGGTTCTGCGGCACCCCATAGCTGTTTCAGGTGAGACTGCAACCTGTTTGCAAGTTGTTGCCAAAAGGGCCAACACTGTGGGTCTATTTGTTGGTGCAAAGTTAATGGTATAAACCTAGGTCTTCCCTATAGCCCAACAATTTGTCCATGATCTCTATTTAAAGAGCATGGAGGGTCCTTGGCTAGTTGATCGATTATGAGAAGCTCATGTAACTTTCTTTCTTTTGCATGATAAATTGCTCCAAGTAGCTGTTTGGCTGGGACCGTGGATTGTTTTTTTCTCGATAGTTTTAACCATGTGACAAGCATCGGTGTATTGATTGTTGGGCACTGTTTTTTACCCCTTTTTGCCTCTTATATAACCCTCATTTCCTTCATAAAACCTCCATTTTGACTAAAAATCTTTAAAGTCCATCTATAAACCATGGTTAAAAAGGTATTATGTCATTTGCTTATTAATAAATTGAGTTTTGTAATTTTTTAGGCATTTTAACTAGGATTT
>LPNX011233966.1:37996-73638 GCA_001517045.1 Pseudotsuga menziesii
GAGACAGCAAGGTGTGGATACAGAGACGGCAAGGTGTGGATACAGAGACGGCAAGGTGTGGCTATAGCGACGTCTTATTCCTGGGTTTGCATTTTTTTTTTAAACCTTATACAAACCAGGGATACAGAGACGACCAGGTGTGGATACAGAGACGACCAGGCGTGGATATAGCGACGGATTAGACATCTAACAAAATATAGAACATTGTCGCTCTTGCAACGCAAATTAGGGGTCGTCTCTATTGCGACGGAATTGTTTCCACGGAAAAAAAACACTTAGACGTGGCAATATCCATGCTTTTCCATGGATATTTCCACGTTTTGCCGTGGAAAAATTGATCACTTGTACTAGATGGCCAGACATCATGTAGAGGCCAAGACATTCCATCTTAGACATTGTTCCACAAATGATCAAGTTGCAGACATCTTCACCAAAGCGCTTGGACGAGAAAAGTTTGAAAGATTTAGAAACATGCTCGGACTTACTAACACCCCTTCGGATTAAGGGGGGGATTGTTGGAATATAATCCGTCAGGATTATATTTTGTAAATAAATAAAGGAAAATGAATAGTTATGTAGGAAGCTGAAAAGGTTGGGCGGAAGATGAAACTCAACCAGCATATGTAATGAATAAATAAATGATTTTGCAATGGAATAAATGAATTCGGGAGTTATTCTACCTAACAGATAAGATATAAAATCAATGTCTACAATTTCATGATATTGAAAAGAAGCAAAAAATAACATTCACCACTCACACTTTCAACATGGAAATTAATTATCCATTTAATATAGCATCCAATAAAGTGATCTTCAATAATGCATCAATCCACAACAATAACAATCAAGGTGCACAAAATAATTTTTCTTCAATTTTATTCAATAGCACTAGTATACACAACAAATTTCTTCAACATCACAAACAAGTCAAGGCTCCTATGAGTTTGTTAAAATAATATAATGTTAGCCGGAAAGAGCAAATTTATGTTGGAATTTATTGGCAAACGAATGAGTGAGAAATCTAAGGGAGATCGTGGTGAGTGGATGGATGAGGCCATGGGAGTACATGTGGAGGAGGTAGAGGGCACACATGTGAGAATGGAATGGGAAGAGAGGGAGAAGGCCACAATTTGGAAGGAGGTCACGATGGGGGAAGAGGAACCTAGTACGAGGTCAAGCGTGGAGGGGTGCATGGAAGAGGGAGCTTGAGATGAATTAAAGGATAGGACTCGCAAGGGAGAAAAGGGGAGTTGAGGAAAGAATGAGCCATGGACAAGAGAGGAGATGTATGTTGTTCCTTGATATGTTCATGGCTAGGAATCTAGGTTGAGGCATTCATAACTATGAAATTAATTCCAAGGAATCCATAATTATTAAATTATTCTTGAGCTTTCCTAGAACAATTTAGCAAATTAATATAATAAAAACTACAACAAAAACTAGGATTTGCGTCAAATTTAGCATCGGATTTTAGTGTAACTTTTTTTTTCAATTGTGGTGAACAATTTGGCGCTAAACCTGGCGTTATTGTACATTTTTCATAAAACACCAACTCTTCCAACCTTTTTGTGTCATTTTTTACCTCTGTTTTTTCGTCCAATTTTGCACCCAAATTTTTGCATCATTTTTTGGGTTTTTTATTGCACCCTTCTTTGTGCCCAATTTTTCATCTATTATTGCATCATTTTTTGCATTCTTTGTTACAACAGGTTGTTTGTACCTAGTTTTGCACATAGTTTTGCATCCAATGTTGCATTCATTTTTACACCTAGTTTTATGTCCAATTTTACGTCGATTTGTGCCCAATTTTGCACCATGTTTTGCTTCCAATTATGTGTCAAGTTTTGCATTAATGTTGGATCCAAATTTGCATTCAATTATGGGACTAGTATTTCTCCTATTTTTGCATCCAATTTTACATATAGTGTTTTGCCCCATCTTACATTTAATTCTACATTTTTTTTGTGTCTAGGTTTGTCCCCAATGTTTCGTCCCATTTTACATCTTTTTTGCATCCAAGTTTGTGCCTAGTTTGTCCCATTTTACATTTTTTTTGCATCCAAGTTCGTCCCATTTTACATTTTTTTTGCATCTAGGCTTGCACTGAATGTTGCACCCAATTTTGTGCCTATTTTTTTTTAAATTTTGTGTCTAATGTTGAGTCGAATTTTATACCTAGAGTCGTGTCCAATTTTATGTCTAGTGTTGCATCCAATCTTGCATCCAATTTTATGTCTTGTTTTACATCTCTTTTGTTCATCCAAATTTGCACTCAATGATGTGTCCAATTTTACACATAGGGTTGCGTCCAATTTTGTGCCTAGTGTTGCCATGGTTTTACTCCTGGTGTTGCATCCATTTTTGTGCCCAATTTTATGTCCAATTAAGAGACCAATTTTGCGTCTACTTTTGCATCATGTGTTGCGTTCGATTTTGGTCCTAGTATTGTGTCTATTAGTTTTGCACTCATATTTGTGTCTAATGTTGAGTACTTTTTTGCATAAAGTTTTGTGTATGGTGTGACATCTACTTTTCTGATTTGTATTGCATCTAGTGTTGCAGCTAATCTTGCATCCACTTTTGTGTCATTTGTTGTCTAATTTAGAATCCAGTTTGTGTTTTGTTTTGCATCCCAATTTGCGTCCACTATTAATTAAGAATATTATTTTCAATTATCAATAGTGAAATATTTCAATTTTTATTGATTTGCATCAATTTTATTAATTTCAATTAAATATTGAAATCTATCAAACTTTTCAAAGATCAATAAGATTTCAAATCTATAGTATAACATTTGTGAACAAGTTTAAGGGAAATTCACAACATCCATACAAAAGTAGTAATTCTCCATCGAAAGAACAATCATATTTATTCAAATCAACTACAATTCAAAAGAACAAACATATTTATTCAAATAAACTACAATTCAAATGTATGATCAATATATCAAAACGTTTCATGGATATCATTATAGTAAATTAAAAAGAAGTAAAATATGTATATTATTTAAATACCAATCTGGCAGGAAATAAGATGTATAATCTCCATATAAAAATACAAAAATAAAAATGACACACACACATATATATGTAAATAAAATCTGAAATATGGCATGCCCATGAATAGGATGAGTAGTTATCTAACACCACCAACATCATCATCAAGAACATGGTCATTATCTTCATCATGATCATCAAACTTTCCATCTAAATCAATCTCATCACCATCTTCACCTTCATCATCATCATCTTCTTCTTCTCCTACATTTGAAGCAGACTCAACATAGTTCAAATCATCATGTATAGGGTCATTAATTGTTGTGATTTGAAAAAATAATTCAATATTATATGTTAGTATAAATTTCATACCACAATGCATATTTCTATTATTAAATATTCCAAAGTAAAACAAACTATAAAACAATTGCAATTAACATGCATGTGTGTGTGTGCGCACGCACTAATATGACTACAAAAGAAAGTGCAAAAAATACAACTAAATGGCAATTTTATTAAAAGATATAAACAAATTAAATAGTTTAATTATGAAATGAAAATAGATGAATACTAAAATGATATATTTATCCTAGTTTTCAAAGAGGGATTTCCACTTCGACAATCAAGTTTCCTCCACTCAAAAAATCATAGAAAGAGAATAAGGTTTAAGAATATAAGGTAATTGAATTTTAAAAAATTGAGGAATTACTAACCTCTGTTGGAAAAAGAGATCTATGATCCCATTCCTACCATTCTCATTATTGAAGAATACAAAGAGACTCCAATGCATCAACCATGTCCAATTTCGCAATTAATTGAGGGGTGATGCAAAATTCAGCTATCCACAAGCATGCATTAATAAGAAAAGAAAGGAAATATAAAAAAAAAATACATAAATAAAGATAACCTTGGAATCAATAATTTATTTATCTTAGAATCAATAATTTATTTCAACTTATTAAACTCTTCAAGAGCAATATCCCAATTTTGCATCAAACTCTATTGCAAGCTTGCTCCACAAGGCATTCAAACTCACGTTAATGTTTGTGCAAAAAGTGTGATGTTGGTATAATAATTATGTTGTTTCAGAGTTGTTTCCACATTCAAAATAAAACTTAGCATATTGGTATAGTGCATCTATCTTATTAGGTCAAATATTCTCATTCAATGAACATCACTTAAAATAATCAGACAACTACAAATCAAATTATAATGATGATATCTAGGTATACTATTATTCTTGATCTATTTGATAAATCTAAGAAATAAAATTTATCTAGAAAAATTTCCATTTTCTAGATAAGGACTTAAAATAATGCAGGATCAGAGCCTAGATAACATAATTCTAACTCTTTGAATTTTATCAATTGGAAACCTGCCAATTCATAAATTATAATGTTGTCACCCAAAATTGTGTAGAATAGATCTCCACCAACATTAGTATGGACTACTACATTTAACAACTATAAAATATAGAAAGAAATAACATCTTAAAAGTAAGAAAATGACAAATATTTGTTAAAATTGGCCAAAGAGAATTCTAGCATCAAACATCCAACATAAATATTATTCAAGTGATGGAATTACAAAAACAATTGAACTTGAATCCCATTCTCATTGAAAGGGGTAACTTTAAACATAAAAAAAAACATGTAGATATAGCTAATACACCAAATAAAATTTCTATAGTATAAAAATGAAAAAACCTCTTATTAGGACTCTTGATGAGTGGTGTAACTCATAGCAAATTTAGTTGATCATAATGTTCTCCATGAATGAGCCCTTGTTTAAGAAATATAAAATCCTACTCACAAGATACCATCAGTCAAACTTTTTGGGAAAACACATCTTCTATTAGTGATGATAATCATGTATTACCTTTCATTGCAATTTTCTATAGTTGTTTGATAATTTAAATATATACAATTATTATTGTATTTTAGTTCAATTCATACAAGGTTTGCATTGAAAGGACTACAAGACAAGTTTATCAACATAATTGGTTAGCAAAGTTTGTTATTTTTCAGTTTTCTAGTTAATGTCAAAATAAAGAAGAGGAAGAATAAAGATCACAACAAATTTGATTTTCAAATCTTGGGATATGTGTAGACATAAAATGAAGAAAAGAACAAACCATAGCTATATTTAATCAAAACAATGATATTTAGAAATTTACAAAGCTCATAGATAGAATTATTTGAACTTATATTTTATTGCATACTACAATGCAAGTCCTCTTTATGGTGACATTTTAAACTAAAACAATACTTATATTAAAAAATTATAAACACCATCCATACCATGACAATATCTTAGGTTACATTGGAAATTATGTCATTATACTTGTGTGATTACTTGTAAAACTAAAGATGTTTTCTGTTTTATGTGATTGATGAATTTAAAAGAGTAGAAGAAAAAATCAACATCTTGTGCTATTGAATTAGATATGAGATATGATAAAAACAAGATGACAAAGTAGTGGTATCAATGATTGTAATAAATTGTTGGAGTTAAAGAGAAAGTTGGAATTTAGAGAATTGATTTACAACATAACATGTAAGGGTGGTGATATAATATAATTTACTATTCCTTAATAGCTAATGTGTAGCTAATATAGGTAAAACTCGACAAGGTGTAATAAAATATGGTAAAGACAAGCTATCAATAAAACCCTACCTGCAATTTATGGAGGGAAAATAGGATCAACTCTCATACACACAAAGCATTATATCTTATGATAGAAATCGAGTCAATGGATTAACTAATAGATATTTGATGCTAAAATACTTCCTACTGGAAACATTTGATGGTAGATGAGAAATCACCATTATGTCACAGTTACAAATGGATCTAGATGGATGCATTGGGTGACACCAACAAAGTGGCAGAATATTAAACATACCAAACTATGTAAAGGGTGATTGTGAGAGTTCAACAAAATTTATAAAAAAGTAAAGGATTAAAATCTGTAAGGTTGAAAGATGATCAATAATAGAGGATCCAAGAATGAAAAATATTTGATACAAGATTTGTACGAGGAGATGAAAAATATACTCAACTTGCATAGCACAAACTTGATTTCAAATGCAAAGATATTGTAATAGTTAATATATCAAATATTGTTTCCTGTTTCTATTGAAACTAGTCGCTTAGATCTATTACAAAATATTATATTGATCATTAGGCCATTCATTAAATAATACATATATGTAAATTGATGATACTACATAAATTCAATGTTATTAGGTAAACTACAATTCAAATTATTGCTTCACTAATCATTATTTTGATATGAAAAAGCTACCATAGAAAGAAAAAGGAAAGCATAGACTATTGAGAGAGCCTTGAATCTCTCCACTAGAACATAGAATTTTTCAAGTAGAAAGATATATTCCCCAAATGTGAGTGATGGATCCATGAGAAGTCCCTCAAATATGCAAACTAATTTTAGAAATTAACAAAGTAACTTAGTGAAACAATCTTAAGGAATAGGTGGCCCTAAAACAAGGATTTTAACCTTAGATTTCATCCAATTCTTTTTTAAGAAGGAACCTATAAGTGATGCATCAAAATATAGGGACTTGAATGCTTCACCTTGAAGGATCCAATCCTAGAAGCTTCATTCCATGCTGGAGTATGTGATGTTACAGGGATACATGCTCTGCATATTGATTAAGATCACTCTATAAAGTGACCCCTAAAGGGGACAGTTCCTAAAACAACATTCATGTTTGTCATTGCTTAAGGAATAGTCCTAAAAGGGATGAAATGCTGCACCAAACCTAAAAAATCCTCAAAACTCTAGTACTTCATGGAATTGCATCAAACCATGATTAAAGCAAAGCCCATATTTACTGATTTAATGTGTATAATTGACCAAATATATGTCTAAACTTCCCCATAATTACTTCATATTGAAAATGATGTGATTTCATTGTAGAAAGAGTCCATAATTCTACCTAGATCTATTGGTTGAGGCTGAGTTTCAAGCTCATAATTAATGGTTTATGGCTTCTACCATGAAAAACACCATACAAAGTGCCTAGAATCACCCATATCTTCCTTACAAAGGTTGTTTTTACAACCATAATTGTTGGTTTGTCCCATATATTTAGAAAAACTACACATGGGGTTATTTTGCCACTAATTTATGTCACGTACCCATACCCTGATTATCATGTGGAACTGAAAAATCCTTAAAGAACCTCCGTTTTTCTTTGAAACATAGGGCATGGCTGTGAAACACTCCTCAACATTCATGTTCCGATACCACACTGTCACATCCCCTCCCATCCACCATTGATCAATTTGATGATCTACGAAGAAATATCTCAGAGGGGATCAAACAAAGGAAAAAAAATCACGACAGAAAATGACGTTCACAATCTGTTCTGCATCTGGGAACAAATCAATGGCTGAGAATCAACCCACAAGAATCAACGGTGTCGAAATCTTGAGTTTGCAGAATTGGGAAAATGGAAATTGCGATCCTGTGTCCTGCATCTCGCATCCCGCATGTGTAACAAACCATTGCGAAAAGGAAATTTACGGAGATAGAGATCTGCAAAGCCACATCCCGCATCCCGAAAGTTGTGGAAGGAATATTGTAGAGAACAAGATTTACAGAATTTCGTTTCTGCATCCCACACGTTGCGGAAAGGAAAGTTGTGGAAGGAGATTTATGAGGAAATTCAACCTGCTGACAGAAGTCTTGGACCAATTTGATCATTCATCCCATCACCAATCCAGCCAATATAAGCCCCATAATGAAAATTAGAAATGCATTGAAAGTAAGAATACACAGATGCATACAATTGCAATTCTACAGCGGAAGCAATTCATCAATTCTACACATTAAGCATTTTCATCATATTTCATTTAGAAAATACAAATACTAAGATTAACATATTATCTTTGAAATAAGTTTGTTCCGCAACCATCTATGTCTCTACAACGTTCCACCCAACCATAGGCCAGTGTGCTCATCAATCTCTCAGTAGCACTGCCACCCCCAAGCTGGGCATGATTGCCCCAAGGAATAAGGAAACACTAGCAGACTCACACATAGCCAACGATCCAACAAGAACTCATCCAAGCCAACATAGTTGGGTTTATCAGACTACACACAATCAATCTAGCTAACAATTGGGTTTATCAAACTGCACACACTCAAGCCAACACTCTCATAAAGGACCAACAAAGCCAACAGATGGGTTTATCAAGAAACACAACTAAGCCATCTCACTACTAGGTTTATTAGGCTACTCAGGCAAGCCATCATTCACAATTGGGTTTATCAGATTGTCCAGTCAAGGATCACACATGGACAAATGAACAATAAGACATAGCCAAGTCAGATACCCGTTGCGTTTATCAGGCTGCAAGGGGAAAGGCTAACTGCTAAGATAGTGAGCTCAACCACAGAGCTATGGACACCTGCACCAGATCTATCCTGGCTTCTAAAACATCTACAAACAGTCCAGCCAACACTTACATAAAGGACCAAGCAAGCCAATAGTTGGGTTTATTAGGCTACACAGCCAAGCCATCTCACTACTGTATAAATTCTAAAGCCTTGATGGCATAAGGAATTTCATAAACTGGCTAAGGATCTAGGCACACAATTAACCTCACAGAGAATTGTAGAGAATTAGCATAATGAGAGAAGAAGAAGAATTAATGAATGATCAATAAATTATAATTGATATTATTACATAGGTAATACATCCTTATAAATGAAAAAGGAGTTGCATGAAGACAACTCAAGCTAGCTCATAAAAGCAGGCTTACTAATTATGATAAACCCCATAAAGCACTTTCCAATCTACCAAGCACCTCACGAGTTGGAAAAAGCATGAGTGAGTTGTCAAAAAGATGGAAATAATATGATAATGGAGGATGGGTTGGAAACAAAAGCACCCAGTTTCCTAGTTGACTAGCTTTTATCTTATCCATAGAAAAGTAGGATAAAGCAGAAAAAGCAGAATCTACTATAAGGTCCTGTATACTAATTCTAGATGAACCCAGAATCAGAAATAAATCATTCCTAGGATATGGATGGCATGCATTGACTTTAAGGTGCAAGTGGATGCCAACTAATTAAGCTAGTGGGTGAATAATTAATCATTATTGATTAATTATTTTATCCTAAGTGTATGAGTGGGTTTATTATATCCCAACACCCCCCTTTAATCCTAACTTTATGATGATATTCCTGAACTAATCAGAAATATATATGCATGTAGGGCCCAACAATAAAGCTATGGTCACCCTTTTACAATTTATCTTGTCCAATGAAATGAGGAAAGAGGAAAAACCTCAAGGGGAAAATCCTCCCTCAAGAAAGGACATAAAAAGAAATACCAAAAATGTTGAACTGCTGGTTTTGTTGCTGCTCCAAACTAAATGCTGATGTCTAGAGGAATCTTCTTCTTGGGAAGAAGATAAATCTGCTCACCTGAATCAAAGACAGCTGTAGGATGGAACCTGGGACCATGTAGAACAACTGAAATCCAATGATGTGAAGGCAATACTGAAGGATCTTGAGACTTGTAATCAGCTCCAAGATGATGATAGGACTTGAACTTCGAACCAGTAGAGATGAAATGAGCTCTAGATAGGTGAAATAACTATCCAAGTGAATGTATCATGTCTCCATCTTCATTTACACAGAGAGGATATGTGCAAGTGATCATGTAGGAACATAGAGAAGGCATGGGATCAAAGAGTGCGAATGAATGGGCTCCATGGGTTGATCTAGATTTCAAAGAATCCAAGAGATCACAAATAAACACAATAGTATACCCATGGGAATATACTGGTAAAGAATCCTATATGGTAGAGGTATGAGAGGAGGAAAGATAGTGATGTTCAAAATCTTCAAGGAGGCTCTAAGAATGAGTGCCAAGAACAAAGGAGGAGCTGCAGAAGCACATGGGATCAAGTATGGGAAGTGGCAAAACACTGGAAGGACTTGATTTGGCTAAGCAAACATCCTGGATGTCACTGGGTTGCGCACCATCAAGAAGAGAGGCATGCACAAGGTGTGAGAGGTCTGGCATATGGATATCAGAATCCATGATAGAAGACATAGAGAACACTAAATGTGTGAGTGAATCATCAATAGCAATATCAGCTCCATTAGTCACTTCTTCTTCATCAACAACATCATGAGAAGATGAATCAATATCTTTTACTTCAAAAGACACAGAAAAAGATGGCTCTTCAATATTTGGTTCTTGATTGAACGAGGAAGCATTTGAATCAAAGAGAGTAGTAGCAACATGAACTGTATGAGAAACTTCTTCTTCATGATCAACTTCATCAGATACTGTAGAGGTTGAGACATCTTGAGAGAGAGAAATCATTGAGGAGCTAGAGGCACTCTCCACATAGCTAGAAGGATCCTCATTGTCCTTTCCAAAAACTCTATCCAATGTTGTCCAGAGATCCTTTGGGGAATCAATAGAATAAATAAGGTAGCGCATGCATGGAGAGATTGATAGGCACATAGCTCCAATTGCTCTGTCACATTCATTCAACCAGTCACTTAGCTCTTCATAAGATTCTTCACCAGCTCCAATAGATATCTCATAGAGACCTTGTCTCTTTAGATATGAAATCATCTTCAGTTTCCACTCTGCATAGCTTGTGAATGGAGAAATAAGAGGAACTGATATTCTTGAATCCATTCGAAGTTGAACCTGCAAAATAAACCTGCAAATCTGAAAAAGGAGGATTAATTAATGAACTCTCAAAGATCTGATATCATGTAGAGCTTTGATATCCTCAGCTCTAATTGCATGAAGAACTTGAAATTTGAGAACCTTAGCTCTGATACCATGTAGAAATTCTAAAGCCTTGATGGCATAAGGAATTTCATAAACTGGCTAAGGATCTAGGCACACAATTAACCTCACAGAGAATTGTAGAGAATTAGCATAATGAGAGAAGAAGAAGAATTAATGAACACACATTAATGAATGATCAATAAATGATAATTGATATTATTACATAGGTAATACATCCTTATAAAGGAAAAAGGAGTTGCATGAAGACAACTCAAGCTAGTTCATAAAAGCATGCTTACTAATTATGATAAACCCCATAAAGCACTTTCCAATCTACCAAGCACCTCACGAGTTGGCAAAAGCATGAGTGAGTTGTCAAGGAGATGGAAATAATATGATAATGGAGAAAAACTAATGGAGGATGGGTTGGAAACAAAAGCACCCAGTTTCCTAGTTGACTAGCTTTTATCTTATCCATAGAAAAGCAGGATAAAGCAGAAAAATTAGAATCTGCTATAAGGTCCTGTATACTAATTCTAGATGAACCCAGAATCAGAAATAAATCATTCCTAGGATATGGACGGCATGCATTGACTTTAAGGTGCAAGTGGATGCCAACTAATTAAGCTAGTGGGTGAATAATTAATCATTATTGATTAATTATTTTATCCTAAGTGTATGAGTGGGTTTATTATATCCCAACAACTACTGGGTTTATTAGGCTACTCATCCAAGAAAGCATTCACAGTTGGGTTTATCAAACGGTCCAGTCAAGAACCACACACTACTACATTTCGACCTGAAATCCAACGGCCGTCATGTCGGATTTTCGACACTTCCCTGTCGCGACACTTTGGTTTTTTTATAAGCGTCGGAAACTTGTTGTCGAATCTCCGACACCTAAGTAACCGTCGCTTAAGCGACACTTAAGTAACCGTCGGTTAAATGTAAAGCGTCGGTTAAGCGACAGAATAAATTCAATGGCTTTGAAATTTTTTTAATAAAATAACCTTTATTCCGTCGGCTAAGCGACAGACGGGCCGTCGGATATGTGACAGTTATGCAATTTTTTAAAATAAAAGTAACCTTCAGGTCGTCGGTTAAGCGACGGATATAAGCTGAATGTGTCGGAAAAGCGACAAGGCGAGCCGTCGCTTAAGCGACGGATATAGGCTGTATGTGTCGAAAAAGCGATAAGGATAACCGTCGCTTAAGCGACGGAAGCGAATTTAAAAAAAAATAAAAATATTTGGAATATAGCATAGAGAAACATAATGAATCACCAGTATTTTTTCTGATATGATCAACTTTTTTCATATTTAGGTTAACTATAAAAATGATTATTTCTTGCAAATTTTCCTCCGATATATACACAGACTTTATAAAAGGGTTTGCTGCTCAGTTTTCTTCCACAATGCAGAAAACCTGTAAGAATTTATTTGTGACAGTGAAATATGATAAAGTGACAGAATTAGAATTAGAAAGCTCTATATCTCTGTCTATGCAACGACTGAAATTATTTATTATTTTCAATTAAGACAACAAAAACTCCATTATCTCCATTATCTATTAAAAGAAGTAATGTCCATAAACTATCATTCCTTATAAGAATATTTGAAGTAATGTCCAATAACAATCCATAAACTGTAATAAAAAATAAAAAATTGACCTAATATCTACCAACACTCCTGCTCTATAAATTTGGACTCTAAATTTATAACAAAAGACATTCCTCAATTCTTGCAACAACTTCATCCTAAGTATACATGCAAGCAAAAACAAAAAACTCATCAGAAACCCAATCTTCTAAAGATGGGGGATAAATTTGTGGAAATTATCTACTCTAGTAACTCTAATCTACACGATTTCCTCTTGGATACATCCTTTAAATATGTTTCTCTTATTTATTAATAAATGTACTCATCGGCATCAAATACACATTTCAAAATTTATTCTTGGCAATAACAAGTATTCTGGGTATTCTTTACATTCATGACATTCAGTTAGAAGAATAAATATCATAACATTAATTTAAAGGAATGACTGCTACTGAATTTGCAATTGATTTCTCACAAGTACATCAATTATTACATTCTATAAATTCACGAGGAAGCTTGTAAGCATTGGCAAAATTCCTATATTAAGTACAAAACCTGTAGAGTTATGAAATACACTGCAATCTCTGTGATAATCTACACTGAAGCAGGAGACCCATTTAATGAAGTGATATTAACCAACAACGAGAGATCCCACTTAATGTGTAGAGGCAGAAAGGAAATGCCACCAAGAAATGAACAAAATCACTTTAAAGTTTAAAAAAAACCTAAACAATAAAACTAGTGTAAAATCTAAGATATTTTCTAGTCACCTGAGCTTTATTCAAGAACATTCCTGAGCTTGTTCTGATCTCACTCATAACACTTTTCCCTGATTCATTGTCTGCAACCATAGATTTCTGTAACTTATCCCTTGCCTGAAGTCATAAACAACACTAAACAATGAGGACAAAGCTAGACAGATAAAAGTAATTGAGGTTTCTCACATGTTAAATAAATTGGAAAAGGTCACTTGCCAAGACAATAAGATGGTCACATTCTACATCTGTAATAAAATTCTTGTACAAGAAAGCCCTGCATGCAGGAAGAAAAGTCCAATCTCAAGAATATCAATAAAGAAAATAGACTGAACGTACAAAATGTGGTAAAAAAAATAAAAAAGCATGTGTATTCCTGCTGATCTACACTAAAGCCTTTCTAAACATGATATTGTTAAAAGTCACTGGCCTGGGATGCCAAGACAACTGAGTAACTCGAGTTGGGTCAAAGCCAGAAGTTGGACCAGTTTGTAATATGGAAAATTTGGATGCATCCTTTTTAGTTCTCAATGGCATTCTGTACCTGCAAAAGGACATTATGCTTATGAAACCAGAGACACATGTTTGTATATTTATTGATTTCATCCTGAAACTTCAGAAAATAGCCAGAAACCAGCACAGAACCCAGTAAACAAATGCCATAACAAAACACAATGTACACCAAAATAAATATATTTGATAGTTGAAATTTGAAGCCAAGAATCAAACCCAGGACCCACCTGGTCAGTGGGCACCTTTGCCAGTTCAGTTTTAAGGTCTAGATTTGCTATTTCCTTTGCAAAAAAAAGCAGAAACCAGTACAAAACCCCAGTAAATGAATTCCATAACAAGAAAATCAATATACACCGTAGGATTCAATCAGCTTATACCATAATCTATAGGTATGTGTACAAGATACGTGCTTGAATACTAACCCTTATATCATAGATTTTTGCCTAATCATTGATATAGTTATGATATGTACGTGCAGTGATAGCTTAGGTAAACATCATAGAGCCCAAACATAATAGCTAATAAAAAGGTTATGTTAGTAATGTAAAAGATATGATAGGAAGTAATACTAATAGAATAAGGTACAGTGTTTACATAATGTATGTGTATAAGCTGAGTAGAACGGATCCTAGTAAAGTCATTTTGCTTAAGTTTTATTTGGGGAACACTGAGGACTCATTGATTTTGAACCAATCCCACAAGTTCCGGGAATTTCTTGGAGCCAATGGTAACTTTTTTCCTTTAATTGATGCTTTGGATGGATGCCATAATGATTCAGTGCATACGAAGGTGCTACAGCTGTTTGTTAATCTTTTAACAGGTGATCCAAAACATGCTCTATATCTTTGTAATCTCTCAGAGTTTTAGGTATGGGAACCATTGGATCAACTACTCAATATCTGAAAGTGTCATTAGCACAATATGCAACTATCAACAACCTTTTACTATAAGGCATAACATGTAGCTTTCCTTCATTTACACTCTGTACACTTCCCTTTCTAATTTCCTTGTAGATAGATCACATGTCGGTTTCCACCAGTATAGGTCCTACTGGAGTTATTTATTTGGCTTTATGTGGTACCATGAACTCCAATGATGGAGAAGGCATCATCCTAGTTAGTTTTTTTCCTAACAGTATTGTTGGTTTCTCTACATCACAAATTTATACCTCATTTGATAAGAGTATTTGTTTGGTGTATTCCATTTATATTAATCTTACTATCAAGAAAATGGAAATCCTATTGATCTATCCCATGAATGACCACATAGTAAATCCTCTCTACTTTTTCAGTAAACTATATGAAGTTATAATTTCTTGATTTTCTGATAAAAATGGGATTCCATTCATATGAAAGAATATCCATGTCTAATTAATCAATCATCTTCAGTCCTAGAATTTCAAAATTCTCGTGTGGGAAAAGGAATAATAAACAAGAGGAAAATCTAAAAGTCTCTTGAGAAGGAAACTCTATTAGTTTCTGAATGAGAGTCTCAGCTATGAAACCATGAGTATCGTACTTAGGAGTATGCCCTGCTATTGGCTATAATTGTGAGAGAAAACCTAACATTGTCTCATACACCTCTTCATTGCTTTTGTAGCCTAATATGGAACATATTAGGGAAACTATCCTTCTAGCCTCAATCTTGAAGAAGATAGTATTTAAAGGGGGGGTTTTGGTTTTTAGATACAATTCTTGCTTCCATTCAATAATTTATCACAATGGTTTTACTATTATGGCTTAGGGTTTGGTATTGCAAGGCTAACTCTCTTTCTCCAAACGATAGGAGGTAATCTTCTATTGGTAGAGTGAACATTTTACTAATGCTTTGAAAAAAAATATTATAGACAGCTATGGCTCCATCGGAGGATTTGATGGTTCTTTATACTGCTGCATGAAAACAACGTTGTATAGCAGCAGTATAATCACCTAGATGGTTTGCCTTATTTGCAAGTGTAAACAACAAGGTACATGTGCAAACATCACATGACACATTAATATAGCAGCATGTATAATAAGGTAGATAATTATGACAGCAGCAATCATGACACATTAAGTATTTGCAGCAGCATTATAGCAGTATGTCATAAACTAAGTAAAACCAGCTTTGTCTTAGCAGCAAATATTCAAATACTCATTCCAAATTTGAGCAATAGTTTGTGCATTTACTGAAGTAATAGAAAGCAATCTTTAAAGGTTCATTAGTAGCATTGACTGTGTAAAAGTGAAGAACAGCAGTAAGTACTCAGTCATTCATTTTAGCAGCATTTATAAGTGTGATTAGAAGCAGTACTAGTAGATGACAATGTAATCAATCAAACCATAAATTCACACATTTCTTCGTATCTACCTTATAGCAAATTGTACTAACAATTTATGTGTGTATGCAGCATGTTTCAGCAGTGTATATCCAGTCACTTCCCCATAGTCACACTTATAGCAGCATTTAGATTAACATGATGTTATAAGTTTGTATGTAAGTATTATGACAGTATCGACAGTAATTCAAGTATTCAATACGGTATATAAGCAACCATCATCATCAACTAACCTTTGTATATATGTTTTGTGCTGACTGTATATGGAAGGTGAACTATGTCAAAATTATACACTTAATATAGAATATAATAAATATTTTTCTTGTCAGTGTGCAGGTTAAAAAGGAGAGGGAAGTAGGACTAAGTTGAGGAGGGCTGCCACTGTAAAGGGCAGCCCTTTAGGGTAATAAAGGACTGTCACAATGTATTATGGAAGGCAGTAGACCCGAGGTCTGTTAGTGCTGAGTGAAGGGCAGCCAAGAGAGAAGAAAAGGGCAGTGAAGCTAGGGTAGAAGCCTAGAGAGGAGACTGAGGGTTAGGTCAAGGTTGGCAAGGGTAGTAGAAGAGGTAGCAGCGGGTTTAGGGATTCCCTAAAGGGCAGGCCCGAGGTCCATTAGGGAAAGGTTTGGAGGGAGGCCACAACCCTAGAAAGTCTTTCTTGTGGAAAAAAGGGGAAGAAAAAGGTGTTGGTGTTGATTTTCTTACCTAGGGAAGTGTTTTGTTATCCACATCTCCCTACCCCTAGGGAATTAGGGAGTTCGGTGGTGGTGACCTTTCGACCATCCCTGAACCTCAACTCCTCTTATCCCCATCCTGGAAACTCAACGCAACATACTTCAATTAAAATATAATAGACTAAGAGCTGTCATGACGACCTGAGCTTAATAAAAAAAATATTTTGATTAATAAGGATTAATATTAGTGTATTTGACTTGTGGTTATGATGTGTCATTTTAGCTCGCAATGAAACTCCTGATCAGTTTTTTTTCTTTGTGGATGTTAGTATAGTGACCAGCATTAGGTCCTTGGTTCTTGTGGCTGTGGATTTAATATCAATCCTACTGTTATCCCTGTTCATTGTTTGGAAGAAGGAATACATGAAGTAATGTCTTTTTTGCTGATTCTTTGCAGTGAATACACTCCAAAACTAATTAAATATCTGGAGGGAATCAAGGTTGAATTTATTCTCTTTTGCTGATCAAAATATTATGTAGTAATCTTTGAAATTCTGGACTTCTATAATTAATAAGCTTACTAATGTTAATAGGAATTGTCAGATATTAGTTTATTTTTTTGAATGTTCTTTCTTTGCAGGTTTGCAAGATTGCTGCTGGATTGTTGCATTCTGCTTGTATTGATGGTAAAATTGTTCACTACTTTTTCTCTCAGTAATTGTGCAGTGTAGCTATATTGCATTCTAGTATACTTATCTTATTTTTATCTTGCAGAAAATGGCACTGTTTTCACATTTGGGCAAGGAAGAATGTACCAATTGGTTTGTGTTCATTTTAATCTTCACTCCATGTTTATACACTTCCTAGTGCGAATACTTCAAGTCTACTATAATTACTAATAAAAGCAGTTAGTTTCTAAATTAATCAATCAATCAATTTTCTTTTGAAGTAAACTGAATGGTTTCTTATATGCATTGTTCTTATTTTCATCTGTACTATAAACATTAAGCAGAATCAGTTTATCTCAAAATGAATTATTTTTCTTATGAACTAAACAAAATGTTTTCTTATTTGTTTTCTTTTGTTTTTCAGGGGTTGGGGCATATGAAAGACTCTTCTATACCATCTCTTGTCAAAGACCTTCCCTTCATATAGCAAGTTGCATGTGGAGGTTATCATACTTGTGCTATATCAAGTACTGTTCCGCCAACTGGATCACACTGCCACTCAACAAAAATCATGCCCAACAATCCAGTTTGCAGCCGGAAATGAGGAAGCAATCTAATCAAACTAACATCTCAATGGAATTTTCAATTGGCTCAACACCTTCTACTTTGTTTAAGTTAAATGTGTCTTGTTACCCCCCATTTTGTATGGATTTCTTCACAACTTTGATAGGGGATGACAGGTTAATGGAGATTTGGATAGCATAGTATCGATGCTTTCTTTTGTGATGATGCCTTGGGTTCTTGATGTTGATGCTCTGTGATTGATTGATGGAGAATGATGTTGCACTTGTTCATGGTATATAGTTTATCTTCTTCATGAGCCCTCTATTGTTCTTGATGTATTTGACACCTAAATAATGTGGTCTTTCATTATGCATGGAGCACCCTGGTATCTCACTCACTTGGCATGGCATGACGAAATGGATGGTATGGTGGCCTTTGGGGCCTATATTGATGGGTCACATCCTCGGAACCCCAAGAATAGTTACCAGTATCGAGTGCTTAAATATCCAAGAAGTTTGTGCAAGTCTTCCATCCCTATTTCATTTGGAAGTTCTTCTCATGGATTTTCATTCTTCAAATGCATTTGAAAAAATCAAAATGGCAGAGAATATTTTTTCTACCCTCAGCAATGTGAGTTGTCCGCCAGTGGAACTTAACAGCACACAATTGGTTTGCTGGTCTTTGCTATATGGCTAATCAGTCAACTGATACACTCCCCAAAGACAAATACAACAATATTGGAATAAGAGGAGAGAAGAATAGTTAGCATAACAAAAGAAGCAAGAAGATGCTACAAAACATAGGAAAGGCTGCCCTTAAGGCTCTACGATTCATACAGGTCAAGGTTGGTGAAGAGGAAATAAAGATAAGAAATTTGGGGCGACAAAAAAATGTCTTCAACCACAGGAGAACCCAGTGGAGCCTTGTTTGATTGGAATTTGAAGCGGTGTACATAAAATATGTCAATATTACAACCCCTAAAATGTCAAGATGACATAACTGAAGAGAGGATATTCAAATTTACTATTTTTCCAAGGATCAACTAAACTTTCCAACACTACCAAGACAATTGATGCAATGTGTAAGAACATGTTTTTCATCGATTCTTCTCATGAACCATTTGCTTGCATAGACTGACTCTTGGTCCACAACCTTCTAATATGTAAACAAGGATGAATTTTGGAATTAGGATTGCATGAATTTTATATGTCCTGCTGCAATCTAGAACTATGCTGAGGGAGAGTATTCATTAGAGAACAATGACTGGAAAAATGGATTTCATTAGTTATTACCTTACTTCAAAGAATTTCAACCGGGAATACTGTTTAGCTCAGGTTTTCCACATACCTGGTGTTATGGAAATACAAGGATAAGCATAAATGTATTAAAATAAGTTTCCAATTGATGTGTGAACCCTTGCAACCCAATGACCCCACTCCCCCACCCACACCCCCACCCCCACATTCTTCTGTAATTTACTAATTTTTCCAATAAGGATAAGAATAAATGTACTAAAAATAAGTTTCCAATCCTTTCCCTACCCATCGTACATTCTTCTATAATTTTTCCTACTTGATTTTGCTACCCATAATGAGACTTCAGAAGGTTTGCTGGTCTTTGCTAATTTCAAAACTGATGTTGATTCTTCGGCACATGATTCTCCACTCTACAACCTTCCCATCCTGGTTGATGTTCAATATAAGAAATAAGTTAATACAGATTACACAAGGAGGAAATTTTCAGCTTCCCACACGAACAGGCTATTTAGAATCATGGGTATATCATGTGGTACAAAGTGTTATAAATGTGAATGAGGGAGTCACAGAAGAGCATGGAATGGCTGATCTCTTTCAGCAACTGATTGACGTTAGTGGGGTTCATAACTGGGGTATCATAGAACAAAAAGTTCTTCAAGACCTGGGTTTAAATTGGTCTGGTCTCTATTCTGTTGTTTATCGCATTTTGGAAGTGTGGCAGAATAGGGAAGCTTCCCAAGTGGATGAGCTTATACTTGAAAGATATTGTTTTGTACTTGGCTGGATCACTTTATCAGATATTGATGTTAAGGAAGCTGGTGCTTTGCCATGGAGTCCTGAACTGGGCAGAGACAAGTTGCTTGAAATTGAATACTTCATAAGTTTTAGCAGAATTCTGCGCCATAATGTTCATTTTGGCCATACAGGGGAGCTATCACAGCTTTCTTTTGCATTTCTCCAAATACAAATGCCTGTGTTTAATTTACCTGGGAGGTTTCTTTTCTTTTTCTCCCACTTCCAATTCTTTCTAAGAATCAAAACTGAGATATTACAATCATATTGCAGAGTTGCCCGCCATTTTAACCCCTTACACCTGCCTAAAGCATTTTTACACCTAAGCTTCACTTTGTTTTTTAGGAAACTGATTCTTATTTTATTTACACAGGTTGTGAAACTAAGGAAGAAAGACAACTTTTTCTTGCAATAAGAAATGTTTTTTTGGAGATATTATCATATATTTAGTAGTGTGCAAGTATTTAAGAGCTTTGTTGTGCAAAAGTTCAATCCAGTAAATGCCCTTAATTTGACTAGAGAATTTAGCATAGACCCAACTGTGTAACCACTTTGCTTCTTTTCCAGAACATAAACGGTAACAAATTGCCCAAAAAACATTTGAGGCATTTCCTGTCAGGAAAATGTAGGTAGGCGCAGCAGGCAAAGTTGATACGATCAACTTTGAAAAAAAATAACTACATAGCATGTAATCTGGAAACCCTAGCAGAGGAATCCTGAGCAAAGTGATTATAAAAAAAAGCAGTAGATCGAGAAGGGGCAAATTCTTCCAAAAGAAACGCTTGAAGACAGCGAGGGGAAAATGTAGCCTCTTAAGGATTTTGTGTGGCTGGCAGGAGAGAAAGATAGAGAAGTCTGCCTAACGTAAAGAGAGAAGAAGTTTATTTTTGTAATTGTTGAACGCTAGGTCTGTGAAAGTGATGGTTCGCAAATGGCCAAGAGCCATGTTTGCAAAATGTAAATGGCTAAATGCCATGATGAATCTGAAAGAAAGTCTGGTGGTATGATCGCCTATATTGTTTATGTATTTCAGTATATGTTATCTAAGTGCATCAAGGTAGTCAGCGTATTTGTAAAATAATAATGAGGGATATATATTCCATCAAAAAATATAAAAAAAAACCTGAGAGAATCAAATGTAAACAATGCAACTTACATGATCGATCTGCCGCGTTGCAGGAGTGACCTTCCCTTGAACAGCCTTTAAAAGGTCCTCATAGTATCTATCTGGCACAGTGGACCATTTCTTCACCGCACCTGAAACCGACAGCTAGACCTTTGGCCTCAATGCAAGGAGAATCCCCTTCCTGATCAGCCTCTTCAAGGAAATGGTATTAGCGAGGACAGAAAGTGAGAGCGAAGACACAGCAATCCCTTCAGAAAGTGAAGATATCTTGGGCTGCAAATACCAACCAGCCCCTTTACTGGCCTCCAGATCCCACCAAACTCGACCCTTCTCTCGCACCCTCTCTCTCACCTCATTGAAGAGATTCACATCATCAAGAGTCCCTTCAACAGTGAAGGAATACAGATCCAAAAACCTCACGGTGACATTCTTTCTGAGCACATTGGTATTGCCCCTCCATATGGGTTTTTGCCTATCCCAATGGTTGTGGTGTGTGCCAAACATTTCCCTAAAATTGGCCATAATAAGGCAAGCCTTTAAGCAATGATTGAACTGGATGCTACCAACACCCCACCGCTACTTTCAATTTATGAAATTTCAAAAAAGATTAGAATCTGAATAAAGCTTTGGCTGAATTGTATGATTTCTTTCGGCAGGTTGACTAAAGCAAAGGAAAATAACTATGTTTCCTGCAATAACAATCGAAATTTCTTGAAAATCTATACCATTTGTGGAATCCCGATGATCAATGTAGCTTTGTCTCAAATGCTATGATTTCTTCTGCGTCCAAAACAAATAGAAACCTATTTATGGAAACCCAAATCTCTATACAGCTTTATGAATGCTATGATTATGATTTCTTCCGCGCCCAAAATAGATAAAATTGGCTATTTTTCCTGCAATAGCAATCCAAAGTCCATTAAAACCAATAGAATTCTATAGAATCCTGCCTTTAAATCTCCCTTAAATGATGCAATGCAGGATCTTGTTAACAAGGGAATCCATTGCCCCTTTGTTTCAAACAACATGGCACCTTTCCCTTCACTATTTTATCTTTGAAATGAATGAAGATTGGATACATACAAAATGAAAAGAAGAAGAACAGAATCCAGTGAAAAATGAATGGTTCATACGCGCCCTATTTGGTTTTTTTTGACTAATGCGTCGTCGGTTAAGCGATGGTTCCGCGCCCTATATTTCTTTAGTTGTTTGAATGGCCCTTTTTTGACCAACGCGCCGTCGGTTATGAAAATATCCGTCACTTAACTGACGTGTGTGGCCACATTTATAAAAAAAAAATATCTTTGTGATTTTTGGTAGGTTTAAAAGAAAAAATTCACGCGCCGTCGGATTTTGGATCGAAATGTAGTAGTGACACATGGCCAAATGCACAATAAGACACAACCAAGTCAATTACCAGTTGGGTTTATTAGGCTACAGGGATATGGAAAGGATTATTGCTAAGCTAGTGAGCTCAAACACAGAGCTATGGACACTTGCACCAGATATATCCTGGATTCTAAAACATATACACAACCAACACCAGGAAGCATCCCCTTCACTGCTACACAGTCCCTCGGGCTATGCCTTCCCTTTCCATTTCTATTTAGGGTGTGCAAAGAATAAAACCATCCCTCTAGATCTGTCTATGAGGTTCCATCTCACACTAGGTTTATCAATCTAGTTCAGACCCCATTTCCACTCCCAAAACCAATTCATACCAAAACAACAAAGGAATACACAACAAAATACAAAATTCACCAAAAATCATAACTCTTTGCTGGACATTCACTCCATAGCACCCCAAAACAGATTTCCTGGACATGCACACTGAAGAAACAACTAAAAACGTGAAGGAATAGCACACAATAAGGTTCAGCTGTGTGAGATTTCCCTGTGAATGAAGGATTGATGATCTAAACGTCCCACGGCTCCCCAAAATGTGAGGGAAGATGAAAAACGTTAATGCATGAGGGAATGGGCATACGTTCTTAGGTTATTTATTTCCCATGAATTCAAAACACGTTCTTCAAGAATGGTTGCTCTGCCCAATTCATATGTTTCCCATACTCTTCCCATTCCATGCAATAACTACCTCAACCAAATTTTGGTAGAAATAAATGGTTGGGGAAAAGACAAGAAATGGGTTGTTGACAGTTTTGATGGTTTTTCCCCAATGGCTCAAGGTTAAACATTCCCTCCCCTTATCCTTGGGAAATCATGCCCCCATCTCATTATGTGTTGCATTGACATAGCTAGTTGTGGGTGTTTGATTAAATAGCATATTTACATGATGTTTACAAATGTGTTTGACTTGAAACATGAACCATATGCATCAACCATGATCACCTATACACCAAACATTAATCAATGATAGGGCCTTGTCCTTGAGCTCCTTGCCATGATTCCATATAATATTTACATCATATACATTTAATGCAAATAGGGTCAAAACCGGGTGGTTACAATTTAGGCCTAAAATATCACCAAAGTTGAGGATTGACTCTTTTTTTCAGGCCCAGACATGTTCTTGTCACTAATGTTTAGCATTAAACACGACCATGTTTGCTTCTTATGCATAGGATTGCATGGGATACATCTTACATGCAAAGTTATGGGATGAGTTTTCTTATTTTACTCTAAAAAAAGGATAGTGTCTCATTACAATCATTCATCAAAGCATCTATACTTGCTTAGAAAGTGTCTAGACCTACTCAAAATTATGAATGAGGCTTCCCATAAGCCTCTTATTATTGTATTTTTCTATAAAGAATATCCGTAAATGTATTGTTCTAGTACAATGATCCTTCAAGGGTGAATGCTACCTTGAACTTGTGGCATGATCCTATTTCCACACCAAGTAACTACAATCAAATTATGAAAAATGTTACCCTTCTCAAGAGTGTGATCAAAATCACAAATGCACACCCATGCAAAATGTGGAGTAACAAAGTCAATAACACTCCCTATGTTGGATGGTGTCTCTAGATATAATCAGATCCTATTTATCATAAAATACCAACATAAAACAACATTCACCACACCTTGGGAACATTTCAGTAAAAGCATGTGCCCTTCGGGTTACTCAATACAAGCTCTACATTCCAAAGGGAAATATAATTCTCTTTTAGGAATCTTATCGGTAATATAAATTAGATATGTAATGATGCAGATAATTTTTGTTACACCTTTGCAATAAATTCTCCCTAGTTCAAATTCCTGCACTATGTTTATTTCTTTGAATTTGAAGTTGGATAGATTCAGGGCTCCAACCTAACTCCACATTTATCAGGTTCCATCTATGGCTTGGGAGGTTGGCACCAGCCATTTTTTATAAAAATGAATGGTATTGATGACCAATAACATGTGCTAAAGATGTCAGGTATGGTGCAACTAAGCACCAAGATGAATAGTTATAAATAAAAAAATAGCATATAATCATCAAAGCTTCATATATCATCACAAATATCAAAATCTAGTTTCACTTCCCACTTCAAAAGCATAACAATTTGTATACCTATTAAATATTTGTCTAGGTTTTCTAAACTATTCAATCGTTTCAATATATTCTCACGAATGACAACATCGAACACCAGGATAAGCATCCAAATTCTCCATTTCTCCTTAAATCTCAAGTGTTCGATGTGCATTATCTTTTTCCAAAGTTGAAAGATACTAAAATCAAAGAAAGAGGGGATTTCATCATTTTTATGTATTGTATAAAAAGGACATGAGCATGTGGAGAATCAAGTCTGGAGGTAAACCTTATTTTTATGAAACTCCAATTAATATCCAATGAGAAAATCCATTGATTTAAATGATCAATATAATATGGGTGGAAAATACCACATTGCCAAGAATGGCAAAAATGAAATTGAAATTTTCTTAAGGTACTCATGTGACTACAAGTAGTTGGTGAGTCGAAAAGATGAACAATATATGGGTTACAACTAGTGAGGAGCACACCAAAATGCTCTACTATGTGGGGCCTATGAATTAGGAATAGCATATTTTTTGAAGGCCAAAATACATGCAAATATTTAATGAAACAATAACAGAACTTGTTCAAAGATAACCATTTCATTAAATAGAACTAAATTTAACTGATGAAAATGAAATGAACAATTGCAATTTTCTTATTAAGCAAGTAAACACTTATTATGAATAACACATGTTGACATAATTAAAGAAAAACTACTCAGTGCTCCTCAATCACAAGTTTCAATAACGAGTTCCAAGAAATCATGATGCACACTCAACCAAAAAAGTAAGCATAAAATCTACAATCTATGAAATGTAAAGCAAAAGGTCAAAGAAACACTTACTAAAATTATTCTAGCAATATATATCCTCCAGTATAGATTACTTTCAAGGATAGCAACGATTAGACCAATGAAATTGATGATTACATCAAAGAAGTGATCATGAGAAATTTATACTAAATATAAAAACATGGCCTTAATAAGAACCGATGCTTCAAACTCAAGAAGTAAAACTTGGTTGTACAACAGGAAAGTGATGCACCTCAAGAAGAAAAGAATAACTCCACAACAAGAATACACATGGAGAGGCTCATCCTTACAAAAAACTAAAAGACCCAAAAACCAAAGACATATTAATGATTAGTACAAAAGATCTGCTAAATAGAAATAGTTTTTTAATTACAAGGGTCACATGACCCTGTTGTGTCAATTGCAACCATTTTTGGGTTTATTTAAAGGAAACTAACCCCTTTCCTCTGTCTACTTTATCTATATTAGTTAATAGTCTCATTCACATACATACATGCTACAAAATGACAAGATAAGGTGGTAGATACAAAATATATTAGCCCAAGATTTAAATAAACTAAGTATTTCTCCCTATGCCTCTCCTATACTCAATGCTGAAAATATATATTGATTTTAGGGTATTTCACTTGAATAGATGGTATGTAGTTTCAATATCTCAGGCCTAAGTTATTCAAGAAAATTGAAATTTCCATGAAGGTCAATAGATAAATCATGAGAATTACTAGAATGAGAATGAACCTGCTCCTAATTCCAAAGGTGGATTTAACTATTTGAATTTTAAACTACGCCTACTTCAAAGTCTATGCAAACTAGGAACTGTTGGCTGAAATTGATAGTAACTCTAATTCATAAAAAAAAAATTAAGGGAGGCCATGAAAACCTCCCAAAATATAGAGGAGCGTGAGGTGGTTCATTTAAGGAAGAAATAAAATACGATCCATCATTGTATTTGTCAGTTGGGTCTAGCTCAAATTTTCAAGATTCATTACCCTCCCACCCCAATTTAAACCCCACTTGTGAGATGTTCTCTCTTCATGAGTCAATTGATGATTGGGTCTGGAAAAAGGATAGCAATCTCACTCTCGCCCAAGGGTTGTAGGTTCAGCACGTGGAAACCTGGAGAAATGGTCAATCATTATATTTCAGATGATACTATATAGACAAGAAAAGTTTATTTTTACAAAAAAATAAAACACATGAGAACTCGATGAAAATTTTCATGAAATCGTGTGCATGGTTGCAATCAAAATTCAAAGGAAAAAAGAAATATATTATGTAAATAGATGACCTAAAAAATTCAATGGAAAACTAAACAAGGACAATGTTTATCAAGGATGCTATGCAGAGTGAAATAAAATAATGATATAGAGAAACAAATGGAGAACCTATTGTCAACTGCTAATAAAATAATAGTTGTTAAAACAAATAAGGTCAAGATTTTTAACTTAGACATAAGATATCAAATAGACTCTAGCAAGATCTGGAATCCCAATGTAGCCATGATTGAAGCAAAAACTAGAATTCCCTACATATAGAGCACTTTATTGATGAGATAAATGCTTACAAAATATTATAATTAAAATTATTAAGCATATGAATCTAAAAGAACCTACCTGGGGTTTCCAATGGTCAGGACCACAAAAGAAGCATATCAAGAAAACAAGAGCCAAAGTTGACTTTCATCTAGAGAAGAACTCAAATTAATCCTTGTCTCCTAGAAACCTTACACCAAAACACATTTCACATGTCATTAGAAGCATGGGAATTGGCATGATTCAGGACCTAGAAAGGCACAATGACCAATATTAGGAAAAAGGAAATCAACAATGTCCATGTCTTCAAAATACAACACCTATGAGAGATAAAGAAAGACAATATAAATAAGAATGCATACATTAATGTCCATTCAAGAATCAAGATTCCATACATAATATGCAATGCTTAATATTCTCCCACATACATGCCACAATACCAGTAATAAAAAAAACACCATATGTTCATATATGTTAAACTTCAATAGATAACATGGGTTAGCTCTTGATTGGTAGATTATCTTATGGAAATGTTCAAAAAGGTCATGGGATCAAATCCCATTGAGTCCCTTGGGGTTAGCGGCAAATATTTCAGCTGGCACCCCTGTTATGAAAACAACTCATCTATTTAGCTATTGTAGGTTGGTTTTCATTCCTTCTTCATACAAAAGGATATTTTTTTAGTTGATCTTGTAGTATAGTCACATATTAGTAAATTAATTCAGGATAATCATACAAATTAAGTTCATATAGTTGCTCTGAACTTGACTTTATTTGGCACCACTGATTTCCATATGAAAGGTTTCAAGAGAGATATATATTGCATGGAACCCTTTGTCACCTACCCACCACATCTCACTTTCCATCTAATAGTTCAACTCTTCTCATCCTACTTAGTAATCTCTCCTTGGTGATTTGTTACCAGATCCACCACCTAGTGTGTAGGATCCATGGATCTAGATCCACGTAGGATCTATCATGGAAACTGATTCTCTGGTGGAGGAAATGCATCCTATGCAAAATTTTAAAAAATCACAAAATTTTAAATAGATCCATAAACTTTCAAGGATTTTGTGAACCACCAATCCCATAAAATTTGATTTTTTAATGAAAATACTTCCAAAATGTTGAAGCAGTGTTTAGAAAATCGGTGACTCGGACTCGAACTTAAATAGCAATGTTAAGTTCTTAAATTAAATTTTTATCATTACCGTTAATTGTTTCAGGATTTTTGATAGTAGTTCCAATCTCATTAGACTTCATATGCAAAAAGTAGAATCTTAGATCCCATTCATAATTCAACATACTTAACAGTTTTTAGATTTTAGGATTGCAACATTTCCATTGGATTCTATCCTATATGAGGGTAAGGGATTGGCAATCCATTAATCTTAGCACAATTTTTTTAAATTATTATTTTCTCTAACTGTAATAAACGATTTGTATTACACTATTGAAATGAGATTTTGTATGGTTGTATTACACATGGCATGTTTCTTCCACATTGAATAAAGATACAACTTTATGTGGGGAATAGAAGGGAAAATACCAAATACACCAAATCATGAAAAAAGTATCAGATATATCATGTGAAACTTACTTTCTCCTAGAACATGTAGGAAGTATATGATTCCTACTCTCCCATCATATTCTCCAAAAACCAGCAATATTTTTCCATTTTCTCCAACAGTAATATCATAATCATATAAAGATACTCGATGACTGAGAACATGATAAAATAAAATGTTATTTCAATCATTTAAAAGAAGGTAAATATGTATGTATTTCTAATTTGGATGGAAATTCATGAAAATTATTGCATCATACAAAATTTTTCCTTTTATTATTACCTTATCAAGCAATGGCATGTTTTCTGGTTGAGCCTTACAACTATGTGTGAAGAATGCATATCCTCTGTCTGGAAAAAAAAATTCCAGCTCACTTGGTTAAATTTAGGTGGGCTTCCACAAACCTCTAGATTGAAATAGCTCGCCACTTCCCATGGGTAGACAAGTTTTTCTAATTAATATACGTCCAATAGAACCCAAAAAGAAGGGAGAACCTTATTTTCTAATGCGACATATATCATGAGATCAAATGGAGATATTAATGACTATTATGGGCCTTGGGAAGCTTCCTATCGACTTTTTTCACTACCCGGACCAAATATGTCTTTCCATATTTTCGAGGGAAGTTTTAAACAAATATATATATCCCTACATGTCTCATCCCAATCAAACACCTTCATGAGGATCACCTCATACAACCCAATTTTCCTGTTGAATCAAAGGAAACAAGAGGTAGAAGAGTACTCATGAGACTCCATATTCCAAATTAATGCAACCTTTCTTAAGGAGTGAGTGGGGGGCACCAATCATTAAAAACCATGAGGAGTTTTCATTCTAGGACACTGAGTGCACACCACCAACCCATGAGACATATCAATTATTTTTTGTTCAAATAGAAATAGTGTGTAATGTCCTCTTCTGCTTAGGCATTGAGGACCTACCCGCAAAACTATTTGATTCTTGTAGGTTCGAGCAGGCACTGACAGTCATGGAATCAGCTGTAGACTGATGCCATATAAATAAGATCTAGGGCATCAATATTATATCATCATTGGGTAGCTAAGGTCCACTAGATCCAAAGGCCACTTGCATGCATGAAATCTAAGCATTATCTGATGATGCATGCATCCAATTGAGTCTCCATGCACCTGCATGCAAGTCAACTGCAAATTAGAAGCTAAAGTGACCTAATTAGGTCAAAAGTTAGGTTATTTGTAGTTCAAAATTATAAAAGAAATATAAAGTGAATGGAGAAGGACACTTATTCTTATTATTTATTTGGAGCTTTTGAGTAGCAGCATAGCGTGTGACCACGGTAGTTGGGGTTCAAGACGACGTATTCAACTAACAAGGTTTCAGAAGTGAAATATTTTCCCTAGTCTCCTTTAGGGTAGACCATCCAGGTCCACCATCAGCTCTTCATCTTATTCATCCATATGCATTTATCCGACACCATCAAAAGGTTGTTTGCAGGGACATGTGTGCAGCCATGGGGGGGGGGGGTAACTAGAAAACCCCAAAGCGTTCGCTGGGTCCCTAGATATTCATTTATCTTTGAAAAAATGGCACCATTCTCATCATCAAGATCATCCTTCAGTACCAGGTGATTATCAGCTTCCATTTTGCTCACCCAAAGGAGTTCTCATCAGTTTTGTGTAGCTAGGGGCATGAGCAGCTAAACCAACAAACCAATTCGCTAGCTTGCTTAAAGCAGTCAAAAATTCTGCATGCTTCAGTAAATATCTCTGGCACAAGAAGACTTTCATTCCTACAAATTCTCACCTTCATCAGACAAATCCTTCACCAAAAATGTCATCCTTAGATGATTGACGGGTTCATGTTGTTGGGGTAACACCGGAGGCAAGCAACACCAGTTCTTCACCATATCAGTTCTCGATGCATTTCTATTATCTATAGAGAATTATCAATGGAATTATCAGTGGTAAGTTTTGATATGTCACCATAAAATCTCTTCCCTAGTTAGCTATAAAATAGGGCCATTTTCCCAGCACTTTGCATGCAATTTTATTTCATTATTATTGTAAATCGGGAGGCTCAAGCAAGCCCTAGCATAGAAAATAGTGGAATATCCACATATAGGATATTAAAATGGTATCAGAACTATTTTCCTTGCTAGCTGTGGGCATGAAAAATTATAAATGAATTCAGAAAACCCATACAACATTACTTACAGGAGACAGAGGTGTAGAGACAGAGAAGAGGACATATATTTGGGGAACAGAGAGGATCAGTTTGGAAAGGGAAAAGAAAGAATGGATGAGGATGATAAAACAAATTTCAATAGCCTCATATCAGCCATAAAAGAACTCACTATTGGGAAAAAATAAATGATGAGTACCTTCATGCAAATGACTGATAAAAATGGCCCCACCCCACACAATCCCTTATTTCCCCACAGTCATAGGGTATCCACCAACAGTAGTAGGGATCACTTACATACCAACATATAGATCCATCCCCATATATACAAGCCTTTCCAACCCACCATGACTCAATTCTTAGATAGTCTAGTTGTAGTGCCTCTAGCACAAGCAGAACCAGAAGAATCCATGAGTGCCTATATGAGAGAATATAGCAGGGATGATTTTAATGAACCATACTTATTTAAAAGTGTATAAATGTTGGCGAATATTACCAATTCTTAAAACTCCAACTATAAAATGATTGGCGATATTTTTCAAAAAATATTTTAATTTCCAAGGATTTTATATCGTTTATATAATAATTTGGCTATTTTTAGGGTGAAAAAATTTTACCCCATCAAAATTGGGCGAAATAGGCCTTCAAAAAATGCAAAATGGCGAATCTTTTTTGGGAGAAAAACATGGAAAAATAGCCCACTGGGCTAAAATTCGCCCCTAAAATTATCTCTGGAATATAGAGCTTTAGGAGAGGAATTTCATTCAGCCATGAAATTCACTGACTTATACCACTTTAAAAGTAAGAACAAACCCATTTCTTATAATAGGCCATTCACCCAAAACTATGAGTTACAATGCACCATAGGGAAACTAACTATTCCTACCTTTGAGGGCACCCGGGGTGGCCCAGCCCAGAATTGGGTGTAGAAGTTGGATACATACTTCTAGCTCAACCCCATGATTGAGATAGATGCCATTAAATTGGATACTTTGGATTTGGATAGAGAAGCACATGAGTGGTGGTACCATGGGTTAGTTATAGTAGGTCACAATACCATCACATCATACCCATATTTTACATAGAGGCTCATTGAGTGGTTTGATCAGAAGGACCCTAATATAAACTTTAGAGAGATGACACAACTCAAGCAGACAAGTAGTGCATCTGAATTTATTTTGGAGTTTCAGAGGATAGCAGTCATGGTGACAGATATATCAGAGAGCAGGTTGATTATGTTATTCACTAAGGCTCTCACTGAACCCTTACAAGGATGGTTCAAGTCTTACAGGCCCACCACCCTAGAAGATGCCATCAGCTGAACCAAAATAGAGGAACTTAGGAAGTGAATACATTCTAAAGTTACAATTACATTAACAAGGGGTGTGGTCATCTGTGAGAATCCACTGACATACCTCCTGTAGTAGGTGCAAAGACCCAAAAATTCCTTGAGTTCTTCAGGGTGCTTCCGATTCTTCAGGAACTTCCTAATATAATGCTAGCTTAATGTTAAAAATCTAACATGGTATCAGAGCTAACCTAAGAAGAAGACACCGTGTAGCTACAGAAACTAGGGATTCCTACTTTTTAGATCTCTCTCCACAGTTTTTCAGCAAAATAAGTTTGGACTAACTCTCCTCCCTAGGGCGCATCTTTCTATCGAAGCAGAATCCAATTCTGAGTTTTTTCATTTTTGGACCCGACACTGCTACTAGAAATTAGGGATTACCACAAAAGTGGATTTTTTCAGTGAGCCCAAGCCTGGATTGATATCCTCCTCAAAGTCAAAGTTTAGAGATCAATATCAAAGCATTTGGTTGGACAGAACTCTGGAAAAGTCAAACCCTAATCTGCTCTTGAACCAGCACTGCAGAAATTCAACTCCAAATCCAGATCTGACATCTTGACCTAGAAAGATATAAATATTTTGTATTTCCATTTTAGGCTCTCAGTTAAGATGTCTCATCATACCAAGCTTGATGAAAAGCTTGAGGGAGCTGATAGCTTCCGATCCTGGAAGTATAGGATCTCCCTGGTCTTGGAAGAAAATGAGGAGGTTCCAGTTCCAAAGGGAGATGAGGCTAAGGCCTTACATAAGAAGAATTTGGTTATGGAAAAGAGGATTATTGCTGATTCAATCAAGGATCACCTTATACCACAGTTTTCATCCCTAAAGACACCTAAAGCTATGTTTGATTCCCTAACCAAACTGTTTGAAGGGAAGAACATAAACCAGAAGATGACTCTAAGAAACCAAATGAAGAATGTAAAAATCCAGAATGTAGAAACCATCCAGTATTACTTTACAAGGGTATCTCAGATCAAGGAACAACTGGAAGCAGTATATGAAGAAGTTGAAAATACAGAGATTGTAATGACCACCTTGAATGGGACTCCTTTATTCAAGGAATCTGTAACATCCCCGGCATAAACAATACATCCGGAAAGATTTTAATTAATCAAAAGAAACACAAACAAAGGGTTTGTTTCGACTTTCGTGATATTGTGATTATCACAACGACTGCCATGCAAACGTCAGAAAACCAGAGAGGGTGCTAAACAAAGCCATACCGGCATGAAATGACCATAGGTTAATGGCGGGAAACTGACCGAACAACAGAAAAAAAATGTGAAATATTTACCCATTCGGAGGAAAGAACGGAAAACTGTGGCGAGGCGAGCAAGATCAATGGGCTCATATAGGTAACTGAATTTTAAAATCAGTCTTTAACCAAAAAGTAAAACCAGATCTATACTAAAACAAATTGGGAGCGATATAGATACCGTGATGCATTGGATTTCTGCCTTCACACGCAAACTATGAAAAGCTAAAATTTCAGATCATGAATAAAGAACCAGATACACAGACAAATGCATACCCTATATGAAATAAACGCGTTCATGATCGATAGCAATAAATGGTCTCAGTAGACTGGTATTCTATACATATATATATTCAACATACAACTGCTCCATAAATTCACATCGTTGCACACAACACTTTAAAGATATCTAAGTACAACGTTTACCCCCTATATAAAATTTGAAAATTTAAAACTAAATGACCAATGAGAAAGTAAGCTGAAATAGCATAAAATGAGAGTGATCTTTAAGACATACAAGATACAAATAACAACATCAAATCCAACAGAGTGCTAAAATAATAAGATGAGATGCTACATACAGCCTTCAAGAGCTAAAACCAGGTATAAAAGGAAATGACTATGATGCATATGCTAAAACAAAGCCAAATAATATTGCAGATATGATTTCTTTAAGCGAAAGTGTTAAATCTGATTTCCTTTGAGGCTTGAAACAAAGCATAGGTCTACTGTCAAGACTCACATAAAATGCTATACTCATATCACAGTTTGGGTATTGATCCTAGGGCTTCTTTTCTACAAGATATCAAACAATGCAAAAGCATCCTAATGGGTTAGAATATTTATGCACTATTAAACCATTGTTTATTCTCTATTTTTCTTGTACTTATAAAACACAAAACTGAGAATTTCGCTAGCTAATCAATATCCTTTAAAGGTAGTCCTGAAGCAAAAGAAATAAAATATGCCAATGCCACAAGAGGATGACTACTTTTTCACAAGAGAGAGATCGAATAGGAATCTCAAAACGTATTGCTTGACACTTTCAGTAAAAACAAACAATTAATGTTAATATTTGTTTTGACTACCAGAAAAGAGTAAGGCGTTAGACTTCAAAAAAAAATAAAACTTTGGTTAACTTCCACACTTCTTATCACGAAACGGAACATTTAAAACCAAACTTCAACAATTTTTCAGAATTATCACAAGGTTTGGAAATATAACCAATCAAATCTTGATTAGAAAAAACGTTTATAGATATCAGTATTTACTTTGAATTCAAAAATAAACTCGTAGATCAAGGAAGTGGTTAAACTATGTTTATCTCCCACACTCATAATGCCAAAACTCGGCAATGGAGTATCAAAGGCAAAAAAAAAAAACCGCAGTCAAAGGAATATAAATCCAATCGTAGTCAAATAGAGGTCGACTACCATATCTGAAACAATAAAAAAAAAATACAATTCGCAAGCAACAGAAGATCCATAATTTAGATCTAAAAACCAATGAGACCAATTGCAGGCAGCTAAGGATTCACCTCCCGGATCTGATTATCTATATGGAATCGCAGTCCACCGAAGATCGACTTCCAGATCTGAAACAATAGACTAAAGTTCACTGGCAAAGAAGATCCATATTTTAGACCTAAACCCAATGAAACAAATTGCAGGAAACTAAGTGGAAGTCACGATTTCCAAATAAAATCTGGATCTGAGATAACGTAGATTCATTTTTACCCTTCATCTCAGAGATCATGATTAACACATACATTTCCTTTTTTATAAAAAAAAAAAATCAATTGCAGCAACACAAGATTTGGATCTAAGAGGATGTAGATCCGGTTACCCTTCGACGCAGACCAAGGAGCAGACAAAGGAGAGAGATTACAATTTTATTTCAAATCCAGATCAGATCTTACAAATATAGCAAGCCATAAATTATACAAAACGTTTCATCAACGCTGGTAACTATTGAAAATATTAGATCCAGGACAAATGCTGAGAAAAAAAAACTGTTGGGTCAAATCGCAATAAAACTAACAATTTACACAGTTTTTTTTTTCCAACGCATAGGATCCACGGGGTTGGGTTCACAATTGCAATCAAATTACACAATATTTTCATATGCCGGATTCACAATCGAAATTGAATTACACAGGATTTTCATATGCAGGATTCACAATCAAAATCAAATTACACAACGTTTTCATCTGGGGGATTCACAATCGCAATCAAAATACAAGTATACAGAGATACTTTTTAGGTTTAATTCACAGTCTATAAAATAACAATATTAACCTATTCTTCTTAAACAAAATAATGAGCCTATGGTCCTAGTGTTTGAACCATGCTCTGATACCATTTATCGCTATCGATCTAACATTATAGGCATATTGATGTTGAAAAAAAAATAGTTATATATATATATATATATATATA
>LPNX011233966.1:73686-114803 GCA_001517045.1 Pseudotsuga menziesii
TATTATGGATATTGAAAGGTGGATATAAATCAATATATAAATACTTCTATTGGTATATTATGGATATTGAAAGGTGAAATTATCATTAAATGTAATTTTAAAAAAAATAAATTTTTTTAACTAAGTTGTAGTTGGAGCCTAAAGAGATAGTAAGCATGTCCCCGATACTAGAAAGATGTTGATATATGCTTTCCCGTGATATGTAAAATGTTTAGAATCTTAAGATAATGACTAACATGTTTATCTTCTTATATGTGGAAGAGGAAAATGTATGGTTACAAGAAAACATGTATGCATTGAAGCATGTTTGATTGCACTATGCTATAGAGATTGTCAAGGAAGTGCAACCAAATTTAAAAGTTGCTCAAAATCGGTAGAAAATGTTATCCGGAGTTCAACATTGGGGAGCATGTATATCTAAAGGTAAAGTCAAAGAAGAGCTCTTTGAGTTTGGGAAGATGTTCCAAGCTGGCACCAAGGTATTGTGGACCTTTTGAAGTGTTGGTTAAGATAGGGCCGGTAGCCTATTAGCTTGCATTTCCACCTAATATAAAAGTACACGATGTATTTCATGTTTCATTGTTAAAATATATATATATATATATACATGATGCTACTCATATAATTTTCTGGAATGTAATTCAGGTAGAACCCGAGGGTGAGTTCCAGACCGACCTTTGCACATTCTTGACAGGAAGGAAATTATGCTCAGGAATTGAGCCATCATTCAAATAAAAGTGCAATGGAATCACTTCAGCCCTGAAGAGGCCATTTGGGAAATGGAGGATAAAATGCGGGAAGCACATTCCTCCATGTTCCAGAATGAGCAAGGGAGCTCAGGAAAAAAAAAAAAAAAAACCCCCGAGGACGGTGTTACGAATAAGGTGGGGGGGGGGGGAATGTAATACCCCCATGACATAACTTTTATTTTCATGTTTTGAAAATTGAATTTTATGTAATGAGTTATGAAACTCAAAAACTCAAATGGAATTTGCACAACAAAACCATTTTATTATTTAATTATTATATAAGGAAAATGACACTTGGAGAATGCATCTACATGAGGGGACACAACCATGGCACCAAATAACATGTGCAAGCAAGCTAGACTGATTGATACCAATCAAATCCAATCCAAAACTCAACAACCAGACAAGATCCTAAATCATAGGGATTTAGAGATCTGATTGGAGATTTGATTGGGATGGCATAAGACCTGGGCAAAAGCTATATACATGAGTGCACTGGAATAGCACGGGACGCCGTGTTGTGCATGGAGAAACTTTGCTGTGAATGCATGTGTTGAGTGTTTCTCCCGTTTCATAAGTCCATCTCTTAGCTTATTACGGACTCTGAGAGAGAGTGCCGCGTGGAAGCTTTCTTGTTGTAGCTTGTTACGGACTCTGAGGATTGAGTGCCGCGAGGAAGTTACTTGTTGTTCTGGTGCATGGTTGGTGATCCAGCTCGGGGATGGAGCGGAGCAAACCGTTGAGTTGCTGCCTCCTATGGTTGGGAGGAGTTGATTCTCCAAGTGTGTTTCCCCTGGATTCAAGTAAGTAAACCTGGTTTAGTTTCTCATATATTTCGGCTTGACTTATGGTTATTTGCATGATCAATAAAATATCTTGAGAGTCAAAACAAACACCTTGTTTCTTTTTCTTTGATTAATTAGAATTTTTTTTATGTATTGCAAATGGGGATGTTACAGAATCTATGCCAAAAAGAAATTAGTCAAGTTCAGCAGAGTATGGGAAGAATGATATCAAGAAGAAGCTCGAATAGTAGCTCAAGAAGAAAAGATGGGAAGTGAAAATCAAGCTCTCATGGTACACTCCAAGAAAACTAGAAGAAGTTATCATCACCCCAGAGGTAAGTACTCTCACAAAGATAACACTAGAAAATACTTTTCTAGAATCATATGTTATACATTTGACGAGAAAGGACACTATGCTAGATAATGTCCTAGAAACAAAAATGTCTCTCACAAGAAGAAGGGAAACAAAAGAAGGCATCATGCTCATGCTGCAGAGGATGATGAACCTTCCACAAAGAGAATCATACATGAAAGTGATGATTCCTCAAGTGATGAAGAATATGTTTTGATTTCCGTTCTCAGGGGAAACATTACAAATGGAAGCAATGATTGGCTTATAGACAGTGGGGCTTCCAAACATATGACAGGATTCAAGGAATCCTTTGTGAAACTATCAGAACATGAATCACCACACAAGGTGAAACTTGGAGATGACTACCAGTATCCAATAAAAGGTAGTGGGGAATCCTCCTATAAGCTAGACTCTGGAAAGTCTATGACAATGAAGGAAGTATTGTTTGTACCAGGAATAAAGAAGAACCTCCTCTCCATATCTGCATTAGATGCAAAAGGCATGAGAGTTGCATTTATAGATGGCCAATTTATGATGTGCCCAAAGGGAAAGACTATTAATGATGTACTATATTGGGGAACAAGAGGGAGGTCTATACAAATTGAAGGGCCATCTAGAACAAGCCTTGGTCCATGACACAGTAGAGCCAAATGAACTTAGGCATAGAAGGCTTGCACATGTGCATTACAGAGCACTACCACTTGCAAGCAAAGATGTTGAAGGTCTTCCAGAAATTCAAGCACAACATGATGGATTCTGCAAAGGATGTGCAAAAGGAAAGAACACACAGAAGACATTTCCAAGTAGCGAGAGAAAGGAAAAAGGAATCTTGGAAATCATCCACTTCGATGTATGCGGTCCAATGTCATCAAGTTCATTAAGCGGGTATGTATACTATGTTTCTTTTATTGATGACTTTTCTAGGAAGACATGGATTTACTTTATGAATAACATAGATGAAGTTTTCAGAAAGTTCAAGGAATTCAAAGCCTTGATCAATAACCACACTGAAAACAGGATCAAGACCTTTCAATCAAATAATGGTGGAGAATTCACATCAAATGAATTCAAAGAGTTATGCAAAAACCCAGGGATTAAGAGGGATTTATCCACTCCATATAATCCACAACAAAATGGGGTTGCAGAGAGGAAGAATAGAACTATCATGGAAGCTAGAAGGGCTATGCTTCATGATCAAGATATTCCCATGCATCTATGGGCAGAAGCTGCCAGAACAACATTGTATGTATAGAACCGTACTCCACACAGAGTACTCAAGAACAAGACTCCTGAAGAAGTCTTTTCCGGCAAGAAACCAGAAGTCAGCCATCTCAAAATATTCACCTGTCCAGTGTACATACACATTCCAAAAGAAAAGAGGACAAAGTTATATCCTTCAGAAAAGAAGGGTATATTTGTGGGCTACTCTGAAAGCTCGAAGGCTTACAGAATATACTTCCCAGGATTCAAGAAGATCCACATCAGCAGGGATGTAAAATTTGACGAAGATTCAACCTACAACAAATCCAGAAAGAAACCTACTAAAGTTCTTGAAGAATCGAAAGCACCCAAAATTCATGACACAACCATGAATGAAGAAACTCAAGAAGAAGGTTGAGAATTTGAAGAACCTCAAGAACCTGTAGATCCACCTCAGGAAAATAATCCTCATAAGAAGAAACCTACTTGGGTACAAGAAGTTATCCAAGGTGCAGAAAGATATGGGGCTCCAGAAGAGAATCACAGAGAAAGAAAGAGGACCAGGTCCTACTTTGGATATGTAGCATTATTATGTGATTTCATCGATAAATAACCTTCCAACTATGAAGAAGCAGCGGAAAGGAAAGAATGGAAGGATGCTATGATTGAAGAGTATCAATTGATCATGAAGAATGATGTTTGGGATGTTGTCCCAAGACCAGAAGGGAATTCGGTTGTAACTTCCAAATGGATCTACAAGATCAAGCATGCTGTAGATGGTAGCATAGAAAAATACAAGGCAAGATTTGTTGCTTGTGGCTTCCCCTAGAAAGAAGGAATATATTATGAAGAAAATTTTGCACCTGTAGCTAGATAAACTTCCATAATATTAGTACTTTCTCTGGCTGCAGTGATGAAATGGAAGATACACCAAATGGATGTCAAGACTGCCTTCTTGAATGGTGTAGTGGAAGAGGAAGTGTATGTGGAGCAGCCACTCGGTTTTGAGACACATGATAGGGAGTCTCATGTGTGTAGATTGAAGAAAGCCCTGTATGGTTTGAAATAGGAACCCAGGACATGGTATGGTAGAATTGACAGCTTTCTATCCAGTTTGGGATTTACAAAGAGTAAAGAAGATTCCAACCTTTACTACAAGGTTGAAGATGGCAACCCAGTGATGGTCCTACTGTATGTAGATGATCTGTTTGTAACAGGTATGGATGGGTTGATTGCTGATACAAAGAGGAAGCTTTCTGCCAAGTTTGAAATGAAGGACTTGGGTATGATGCATTATTTTCTAGGCATGGAGGTGTGGCAAAATGCAGATGGAATTTACCTAGGACAAGGGAAATATACGGTAGAGATCCTAAAGAGATTCAGGATGATGGACTGCAAGGCCATGACCACACCTATGGAATCGAACCTCAAGCTATTGAGTGATGCTTCATCAGAAGTGGTTGATGCTACGATGTATCGTTAGATGATTGGGTCCTTGATGTACCTAACAAACACGAGACCAGATATTTGCTTTATTGTGAACACCTTGAGCCAGTTCTTGACAGACTTGAGACATGTTCACTTGATTACTGCAAAGCATATTCTGAGGTACCTAAGGGGTACAGTTAATTATGGGCTCAAGTATGAGGCAAGTCAGAAGATTAACCTGGAGGGTTATGTTGATTCAGATTGGGTAGGTAGTGACATTGATAGGAAGAGCACTTTAGTGTTTTGCTTCAGTATGGGATCAGGTGTGATCTCTTGGTTTAGCAGGAAGCAATTTTGTGTAGCACTGAGTACAGCTGAAGCATAGTATGTCGTAGCTTGTTCAGCTAGTTGTGAGGCAGTATGGCCGAGGAAGCTACTGTCTGATTTATTTGATCTCTAATTGGATGCTACTAGTATATATTGTGACAACCAGAGTTGTGTGAAGTTTTCAGAGAACCCGGTGTTCCATGACAAGTCGAAGCATATCGATATCAAGTATCACTATATCAGGGATATAGTGTAGAGGGGAGCAGTGAATCTCTAGTATGTTGTGACGAACGAATAGATAGCTGATGTGTTGATGAAGCCATTGGCCAAAGTGAAGTTTGAGTACTTAAGGGAGAATCTTGGTGTTCTCCAGATCGAGGTTCCTTCCAAGGGGAAGTGATGAGTACATGAGCCATTCTGACATGGTGAGAGGTTTGGTTCCTTCCATGGTCAAATGTAAGGGCTAAGCCATTCTATCATGGTGAGAGGATTGGTTCCTTCCATGTCATATATGAGTGCTGAGACATTCTGATATGACTATAGGATTGGTTCCTACATGATTAGATGTAAGGGCTATTGCCATTCTATGAATGGAGGTGCTTGGTCAGTTACCAGGAATACTCGGTCTAGGACTGAGGGCCATTCTGATACGACTGTGAGATGTAGTCTTACATGATCAGATGTGAGTGCATGGCCATTCTGATGTGATTGAGGGATGTGTTCCCACTTGATCAGATATAAGGGTTGTTGCCATTATTTGAATGGAGGTGCCTGGTCAGTTACTAGGAAAGCTCAATCTAGGACTGAGGGCCATTCTGATATGGCTGTGGGATGTGTTCTCACATGATCAGATATGAGTGCATGGCCATTATAATGTGATTTAGGGATGTGTTCCCAGTTGATCAGATATAAGGGTTGTTTCCATTCTCTAGGATAATGGAGGCACCTGGTCAGTTACCTAGAACCCTCATTCTGGGGCTGAGTTCCCTTTCCACATGGTGAGAGGATTAAGTTCCTTCCATGGTCAGATGTAAGTGTTGTGCCTTTTCATAGATGGTAGTAGGTGTGTCCTACCATGCTAGTGATTGTAAGTGCTTTTCCTTTCCACATATGGTAGTAGGTGTGTCCTACCATGCTGGTGGATGTAAGTGCTGAGCCTTTACGCAAATGATAGTAGGTGTGTCCTATCATGCTGCTGGATGTGAGTGCTGTGACTTTTCACATATGATAGTAGGTGTGTCCTATCATGCTGGTGAATGTAAGTATTGGGCCTTTCTGACAGGCTTGTGGGATGTGTTCCCGCATGGTCAGATGTGAGTGCTGGGCATGCCTTTCTGACATGGTGTTGGGTGTGTTCCTTTCATGGTCAAATGTAAGTGCTGGGTGGACCATTCTGACTTTGGGTTAGATATAAGCACTGAAGAAGACCTACATGGTGGCTAGGCCTACAAACAACATGAAAAAGGGATGGATCAGTAGAACTTCCCGTGACAAGAAGAATCATGAGATAGCACCCGTGATGATCAAGTGATGATGATCTAACAGTGATGATCAAGATCGAGTGATGATCCAGATCTAGTGATGATGCTCGAGTGATGATCCAGATCCAATGATGAAGATGACTTGAAGATGAAGATAACTTAAAGATGAAGATGAAAAGGAATTGATGATGATCCAAATTATACAGAGAAGAAGACTTGTGTTGATAAATTGTGTCAAGAGAATACCTTCCTAGTTAAAAGGGAGTGCTAATGTAATTGTATCTTCGGAATGTATTCACTAGTATTTCTTATGCATTTTACCCCGATGTTTATTTGAGGATGTGTTTGTAATGTATTTGAGTCATGTCATGCCCCGATGTTCCTATCGGGAGTTTCTATAATGTAAACAAGTCATGTCAAGTCATTGTGGGTAACCCTCCTATTGATCAAGGGTTAAATTCCCCGCAGTTCTGGGGCACTAGGGTTATTAGACTCTCCTAGAGAAGTTGGCCCTAGTAGGTTATTGTCAAGTCGAGAATTAGTATAAATAGAGAGTAAGAATCTCTATTTATCACACACTCACTCACACTCAGTTGCAGCGCATAGCTAAGGAAGAAGAAGCCACTGGGGCTAGGAAGAAAGAGGCTACTGCTGTCGAGAGATCATCTTACTGTTTTGGGATCTTACTTTTGGTGTTGATTCTATCTCTGAGGAAGTTGTAGGGTTTTCTCCATTTATGGTTTCCTTGAGGAAAAAAAATTGTGTTCATTGTATCTTGTGTTTGATTGTTGTGTTTTTTATTCTCTCAGTTAAAGATCCTAATATAATTCTAGCTTAATGTTAAAAATTTAACACCCCTCACAGATGTTACCAAGGAGGGGGCATTCAATTGATCAGAGACAACACAATATACATTCTAGAAAATGAAAAAGGTAATGAGTTCATGCCCTGTATTATCTTTACTAGAATTTTCTCAACCCTTCGTGTTAGAATGTGATGCTTTAGGAAAGGGAATTGGGGCAGTTTTGATGCAGAACAACCACCCCATTGGATTTGAGAGAAGGAAGCTCAAATACTATGAGCACCACTATTCGATATATGCAAAAGAGATGTTATCCATTCTCCATGTGCTAACCAAGTTCAGGAAGTACTTAGTGGGTGGTAGATTCAAGGTTAAGACAGATCACAACAGCTTGAAATACTTCCTAGAGCAGAAAGAGCTAATCGAGAGACAACAAAAATGGGTAACAAAAATCTAGGCGTATGACTTCGATATTGAGTACATAAAGGGAAAGAACAATGTAGTGGTTGATGCACTTTCCAGACAACCAACTACTTTATCCCTTAGGAGCATCTCATCATATTGGAGATCTCATCTTTTGGTTGAGTACTCCAAAGATAAGTTTGCTTGCAAGCTATTGGATGGACAGATTCAGGATGATAGGTACTAGGTAATTGATGACATCATATACTACAAGAACATACTCTTCTTGGTTTCATATTCTCCCCTCAAGAAGAAAAGTTTACAAGCATCACACGATTCACCATTAGTAGGGCATCAGGGATTTCTCAAGACCTACAGACATATTAGAGAAAGGTTCTCATGGAAGGGCCTAAAAAATGATCTGATACAACATGTGAGAGAGTGTATCTTGTGGCAACAAAACAAAATAGAGCACACCCACACAACTGGTTTACTACATACCTTACCTATTCCTGAGCAGAAGTGGGAGAGCATCTCTATGGAATTCATTACTGGGCTTCCCAAGGTTCATGGCAGAGACTGCTTGTATGTAGTAGTGGAAATATTGACCAAATTAGCTCACTTCTTTTCCATTTCTTCATATTATTCAGCATCACAGGTAGCCGAACTATTTTTGAGAGAGGTATTTAGACTCCATGAGTTACCCAAGACCATTGTCAATGACAGGGACAAAAAATTCACAGAAGACTTTTGGCAAGAGATTTTCCAGTTAGTGGGGATCGAGTTAGCCATGAGCACAAGTTATCATCCATAGAGTGACAGGAAAATAGATGTTGTCAACAAGTTGATTGAGGGATACTTTAGAAATTATGTAGCAATTCAGCAGAGGACATAGATCAAATGGCTACACTTGGGTGAACATTGTTACAACACCACCCACCATATGACCATTGGGATGACCCCTTTCCAAGATCTGTATGGGTATGATGCTTCCACTTTCGTAGACCAGATATTCACCGATAATAGGACCCCTAAGGCCAAATAGTGGATTCAGGAGGGTCAAGATATCCTCAAGATACCCAGGAAGAACATATAGGCTTCTCAGAATCAACAGAAGATATATGCGGATAGGAAGAGGGTTGAGCATAGTTTTGAGGTAGGAGACTTCATTTATTTATGCCTCCAACCTTACCGACCGTCATTTCTTAAAAATAAAGGAGAGGAAAAACTCAAACCTCGCTTCTATGGTCCATACAAGATAATTTAGAAGGTTGGAGAGGTATCATATGAGCTAGAACTACCCGCAGAGAGAAAGATTCATAATGTATTTCATGTCTCCAACCTCAAGAAGGAAGTTGGCCATCAGATTATTACATCTTCTGAGCTATCCCCCCTTGTTAATGAGGGGAAATTGATTCTAATTTCGGAGCACATCCTAGAGCTACGAGAGCAGAAAATGAGGAACATAATCATCAGAGACTACATGGTCTAGTGGAAATATCTGCCTATAGAAGAGGCCACTAGGGAGGGAGAATAGGTATTATAACACCCAGCATTACAATTGCTTGAGGACAAGAAAATTTGAGCGGGGAGGACTGTAATGTCCTCTTCTGCTTAGGCATTGAGGATTGACCCTTTAACCTATTTGATTCCTGTAGGTTTGAGCGAGAAGTGACAGTCAAGGAATCAACTGTAGACTTATGCCATATAAATACTATCTAGGGCATCAATATTATATCATAATTGGGTAGAAGAGGGCCACCAAATCCAAATGCCACTTGCATGCATGACATCTAAGCATTATTTGATGACGCATGCACCTAATTGAGTCTCCATGCACCTTCATGCATTAGAGGAATTTTGGGGTCTAAAATGGGCCTCCTAAGGAAAATAATAAAATAATAGTTAAAATAATAAAATAATAGTTAAAATAATAAAATAATATTGATTAATTTTGGAGGAAGAAAGAAAAAAACTACTTTTTGTGTTCGTATTTTCGACATATCTCCCTGTGTTTTTACTCAAATTTCAATTAGGAGAGCTCGTTGGATGCATAATTTGATTCTGCATCCAATGAGTACCCACACTGCATACTTTTGATGGACCCCGCTACCCCAAAAACAAGAAATACCTAAAAAAACATGATGATGATGTCATCATCACATTTTTTCAGGTATTTCTTGTTTTTGGGGTAGCGGGGTCCGTCAAAAGTATGCAATGTGGGTACTCGTTGGATGTGGAATCAAATTCCGCATCCAATGAGCTCTCCTGATCGAAATTTGAGTAAAAACACAATGAGATATGTCGACAATACGAACAAAAAAAGTAGTTTTTTTTAATGACAAATATGCCAATTCAACCATTATGGTTGACTTATTTTATTGAAATTCTATTGGTTCTTGAATTCCAACTTACAAAAACTTATTTTGGCACGTTTTCTTATAAGGCCCATTTTAGACCCGAAATTTCCTCTAATGCAAGTCAACTACAAATTAGAAGTTAAAGTGACCTAATTAGGTCAAAAGTTAGGTTATTCACAATTGAAAGTTATAAAATAAAGATAAAGTGAATGGAGAAGGACACTTATTATTATTATTATTGATTTGTAGCTTTTGAGTAGCAACACAGCGTGCGGCCATGGAAGTTGGGGTTGAAGATGACATCTTCAACTAACGAGGTTTTGGCAGTGAAATGTCTTCCCTAGTCTCCTTTAGGGTAGACAAACCAGGTCCACAATTAGCTCTTCATCTTATTCATCCATATATAGTTAACCGACACCATGAGAAGGTTATTTACAGGGACACATGTGTAGTCATGGGGGGGGCGTTAGCTGGAAAAACCTAAAGAATTCGTTGGGTCCCTAGATCTCCATTTATCTTCGAAATACTAGCACCATTCTCATCATCAAGATCGTCCTTCAGTACCAGGTGATTATCAGCTTCTATTTTGCTCACCCAGAGCATTTCTCATCAGTTTTGTGTAGCTGGTGGCATGAGCAGCTAAACCAGCAAACCAATTCGCTAGCTTCCTTATAGTGGCTAGAACTTTTGCATGCTTTAGGAAATCTATCCGGCACATGAATACTTTCATTCCTACAAATTGTCACCTTCATCAGATAGCTCCTTCACCAGAAACCTCATCCTTAGTTGATTGAGGGGTCCATGCTGCCGGGGTAACACCGGAGGCAAGGAACACCAGTTCTTCACCAGATCAATTCTCGATGCATGATTATTATCTCTAGATCATTATCAGCCATAATTATCAATCGCAAGTGTTGATCTGTCACAATAAAATCTATGTCCTAGTTAGCTATAAAATACGACCATTTGCCCGACACTTTGCATGCAAGTTTATTTCAGTATTATTGTAAATCGAGAGGCTCAATCAAGCCCTAGAATAGAAAGCAATGGAATATCCGCATTTGGGATATTACATAGTGATGTGATAACCGTGACTAGTCTGAAAGCATACTGATATTATTCCAAATTAAGAACCAAAATGGATTCAAGTGTGATCAAAATTATATTTCAAGGTTTAATTGGCAATACCGATCACACTTAGTTTCAAACTTGTTTGAATCAGAAGGTCAAAAGAGGTATACCGTGTACCCAAAGTTTTTTTCAAAATGCATGATAGGGATATGAGATTAGCTCAATGAAACAACAATCAAGTTTGCAAATGAGATGACTAACCTTGACCAGTACCAGAACCCTGAAATGTTTGATCAAAGGATTATTGTAAAGCTTATATTGAACCAAAATAAATGCAAGTTATCAGATATGGAACATTATCCATAGAATAGAGTATTCCCTTCAATAACAAAGATCCACATTTCCCATTTTAGGTGATCCTTTGCACCATCCATTTTCCCTAAATAAAAAAACAGTTAAATCCTTTTTATTTTGTGTGGGGAAAGGTACCACTAGATTTTGAAACGTTTCCCATTTAGTTGGGATGGAATTGACATAACACAAATTTCCAATCAGTGCTACACGGTCATATAATTACCACATTGCAGTTGGTGTAGGGGTTTTCATCATTAACTTCCTCTTTCTAACTTCTTATGCCCACCTACCAGTGCCCATTTAAGCAGTTTAGAACCATCTTGACTGCTACTTTAGATAAGAGGAGAATGGAAAAGGTCATATAGATGTTATTAGAATGTTTTCCTTGGGAACATATGGTGGAGCCAGACATTCTTTAACCTGATACATATATTTATAATAGAGATCAAGGAGATAAAATAACTTAGAATGACAAACCTATACTTTGTTTAATGGAAAATGGAGTATTCACTAAGATCTGGCTATTATTTTCATTGTTTTACATGGAATGCTAGTTGGGATTCCAAGATATCTCCTGAATAGTTAGGTTTGGAGGATTGCATTTTGGAGTTGCATTCCAAGGGGAAGATTTTGCAAGCAGATGATCACAGACATACCTGGATTGTAATTTCCATGTATGGGGTCCTGAGAAGTCAATTTTATGTTGCATAAGTAATTAAATTTCCTTTGCATAGTTGTAAATTCTCCTCATATCTAGTCCTCATCATATAACAATACAAGCATACGCAACTTCACCTCAGAGGGTTTTGCATTAATACGCTAAACATAAGATATGTGTGTTAACCCATTGGAAATTGTCTAACTGGTAAGGTTTGCAGAGTGTTAACCTATGCACAAGGATTTCATTCTTGTTGTGGTATTACCCACTAGCATGGAATGATTTTTGAAGGGAACAGGCTAGGTGAACTAAGTAATTTTGGAAAACTAAATCCCCCTTAGACCTGGAACCTAAGGCAAAGGAAGTTTTGTCTTTACAACGCATCCTTTGGGGAAGGTTTTTCTTGGGATCCAAATTGTTTATGGTAGTCATAAAAGATTCCCAATTTTTCACTAGATTGTATGACTATATAAATCCCTATTAGATTTATATATGATTTCATGGAATTTTCATTTGATGTTCCAAAAATATGATTATATAATTATTTGTTTTCTAATCACTATAGTATGCATTTTAGCCAATTTCATCATATATATATATATTTAGTTGAGTATTGTTTGTTGTGGAAAGTTATGAAAACTAAGAGTTCGATAGTTTATGCAATTTGAAGGTTTGATAACATCTCACACGGTGAGGTCATTCTATATAATGTTAATCTTCGTGGATTTGTCTATGCCTAACATTGGTCATTGATGGGTGAATAATTGTGAGAAATTTTTTAGTGCAGCCAACATTGGAACCTAACTACACCTACTTCCAAACATTGTATATGTAGGATCCAATCCCTACATTCAACCACTAGCATTAAATATTCAATAAATTCATGGCTTGGTAATTGAAGGATGTATGGATCTAGGAATTCAAGTATACTCAACTATTATTGGAATTCAACGATTTGAAGGAGACAAGGAAACTACTGGCCATAGTGTTTTTTAGACTACGATAGTGTTAAAATTATAATTGTATCGAACATTATATTATACCATCATTGACATGAGTTCCAATCTTTACATGGGAATATAGAAAGTACTTAAGGATCTATGTTGAAATGGAGGATACCTTGAATCAAATAACCAAATATAAATATAAGAATTGAGGATGTATGATTCGTAGACAATACTTTTTCCTCGACATCAAGTGGATGAAATTTGATGTGTATGAATAAAGAGAACAAATGGAGCTTCCAAAACAATTGGGTTTTTACCAAACATTAAAACAAATATGAAGATGAAGGAGCATAGATAGGATGAGGGTGATTCACATTGTTGCGAAAATGCAAAGGAAGAAGAATGAAGGATCCAATTGAAAAGATCAAGATATTCATCTGATGGATAAGATCGAGAAAGGTAAAATTAAATCTACAGGATGAAATATCAATAATAATCATAGTGGATCAAGCCACTTAAGAGTAAAATATTTGTTTTAATCTACTGGAAGATGATCCTTCATTACAGGAAATAGAATTACTCTAATCATACAAAGGATTTTTTTCTTTCGAAAGTGCAAGTTCTTGGTAGCATTGGAATCCTCTCAAGCAATTTTGGCGCTATCACATTTATGCTCAATTGCTAAAAAGTGTCACGTGCTAAAATTCGATGGAGTCATTCATTGCACTAGTAAATATCATGGGATCTTATATTAAATGGTGGATATAAAACTTTAGTTTGGTAATTGGGAATCTCCATCTAAAAACATGTTATTATGTAGGTTAAATGTTTTTAAACAATCATAAACAAATAAAATATATGTCAACCTAGTTGTTCCTTCACCTGTAAACAACCTCCAGAGAGAAAATAAAAGAAGAAGACAAATCAAACTTACTTGAGATCCAAGAGTCATTGATATTTCCATATCTCCTTTGATTGTTGGATGTGGTAGATGAATTTGATAAACCCATGATTTTCCCTACATATATGGATCAAAATACACAACTCCCAGAAGAAACCCCAACCCTACCTATTGTATTTGTTCTTCCATAGGGCTGATACTTTAACCTAGGTGATATGAATTAACACCTTTCAAATATAGTTGATAAGTCTAAATCTGATTGGGAAATATCGAGGGGTTTAAGGTGAGGATCAAATCCCGTTTCTCACTATTTTTTTGAATCCAATGTATTAAAAAATATCATGTTGTATTACTACTCAGAATATGAATGTGAATATATCACGATGATTAAGGAAAGATATCACCTCTAAAACCAAATATATAATTATGAACAATTATTCTCCCAAACATATTTCCAAAGCTAGTAAAATTGGGAAAAGTAGAGTGGCCTTCATAGGGTGGTCTATCAAAGTGCAGGTCGACCTCATCAGGGTTGGAATTTCATTTTATACATGCCTTTCCAATTTTTATTTTTTTTTAATTTTGAAATATTATGTTTCCTGTCACACAATGTTTTAGTGAAAAAATAACCCTTCAATAATGATGAATTTTTATTTTAAAAAATACTCTTCAATAATAATATTTTTATTAAAAAACATAAAAAAAATTAATTGGCTTTTTAGTGAAAAAATAGCCCTTCAATAATGAAGTTTTATTTTAAAAAATTCTTTGATAATAATGTTTTTATTAAAGAATTTAATTTTCAATTGAAAGCTATGCTCATATTAAGGAGTTTAATTTCCATTCTTTTGAAAAAGAAGGAGTTTAATTTCCAATTAAAAGAAAACAATTTAGACTCATTTACTCATGTTTACCATTTATCTTGTTCTTTGAAAATTGATAGTGAGATAAAACAATATAAAACACTCAAAATTAAAATGTGCCAACACTATTAATTTGAAGTACATTAAGTGATAAAATTAAGAAACAAACAAAACCTGGAATGTAGAATCCTTTCTAAAGGTTAATGTCAGGACACCATAGCCAATTTATCACTAAACCCCATCTTGAAATGGCATGATCAGAGTCTTGTTTAATTAATGATGGGGCACCATTTTTTTTTATGCAAAGTTGTCACAATTCCCCACTGCAAATCACATAATAAACACCCTAGAAAGGAACAACAAAGAGGGGTTTTCCCTTTTCATTACTTATGACTTGCGAAAGACTCGACCTCGAATCCTTTGTTTAACTAAATACTAAGGTGAAACTACCAGAGAAGAAAAATATGAAAAAAATATGTGCTTGTGATATCTCATCTTCGGATGGTTTTTATTAATACGTGTACCATATATGTATTTAAAATTAATTATGATACCTTGGGAAGGATGTAAATCCTATAAGAAAAATGCTATGTTCCAATAACATAAGACTACATCTAAGGTGGTTAATGTAATCAATGCAAATCCGCTATATGCATTAATGTTTAGTTGTGACACATGAAGGGGTCTACAATTTACTAAATTCTAACACTGCAAATGGATTCATACACCCCCTTCTAAGGGGTCTCTAAATCCATTTGCAGTGTTGGAATTTAAGGGGGTCTTTGAATCCATCTGCGGTGTTGGAATTTAAGGGGGTATCTGAATCCATCTGTAGTGTTGGAATTTAAGGGGGTCTGTGAATCCATCTATAGTTTTTGAATTTAAGGGGGTCTCTAAATCCATCTATAGTTTTAGAATTTAGAAAATTGTACAAATTCATTGTCAAAATTATAATTTCCATTGTCGGAGTGACACAACTAAAAATGACCAATTGTTATGTGGTCATTTTTAGGTTAATTCTTATCCCATGGCCAAATTGGTCATTTATATTGGTCATTTTTAGTTATATCACTTAAAATTTCTCAGTTTTGGTCATTTATCCCTTGAAAAACTATGGTGACCAATTTTTCTGGTTGCTTGGTCACTTATCTACCTTTTGTACTAGTTTACACTCAATTTAGTACTCTTACTTATCCAAGCGCCTCCTTTGTATGATTTGAGGATATAGGTGCATTTTCTCACTTGCCATGGTCACTTAACTGACTCTTAGTTGTTTCAGTTTTCCGAAGTTGCACTAGTGAGCCTTTAGAGGTGATTTCTCCAAGGTTATCCATGTCTGGAGTTAGTATGGAATCACGGATTCGCATCACTCCTAGAGGATTCAAATTTCCCCTTTTTTTATCATGGATATATTAAATACATATTAATGAGTATTGTGTCCAATTATTGCTCCAAAATTTTATCTCTCTTATCTAGTTAATTTCACTATGAATGTTCATAAAATTTTCACTATAAAATCGATATCCTTCATTATTGTCACATTATTCTTTCACTATGAGGTTCAATAAGCATTCTTATTTAAATGGTATGAAGCATTTGAGAGGACTCCCATAGTGGATTGTTTTCTATATATTCCTCAAAGTACCTACTAGAGGATAAGGAGTCTTATGTTCTACCAATTCATTGTGAGCAGGTTTTTTTCCCTAAAACAATAATATAAATATAAGAAGCAATAGCCATCTATAATTTGTCAATTCATTGTCTATTGGGAATATATATGTGTTTAATGATAAGAATAAAAATGTAGTAAAAGATGTCTAATATATGTATTTCATTCACGCACATGTATTTTTATATGAAGATATTTTGGATCCGAAATGGATATTTTTCATTCATTATGATCCAAGATTAAGACATGTATTCGAAGATGCTTCAATCAATATAGATAAAAGAAATGATTACCACCCAAATATAGTTGAGGGATAACAAACTGTCATCCATGATGATTTCCAAGTTGAAGAAGTTTCAGTAGAAGAATGTGAAGATGAAAATGATGACAATTTTCCTTTAGCAATATGGAGAAGCAGGATTAGAGGTGCATCTTCAGCATATGATATTATGGAGGAATATAATATGGATGATATCGAAAGCAATGATCAAAATAGATGTAGTGACATTAATGTAACCAATATGGAAACAAATTTTATTGATATATAATATGATGAACGTGAAGATGAGGATGATTACAATACCACTTTAGCAAGATGGTGTAGCAAGAATAATATTAGGTACTTGAAAGAACATATGAACATTTACAAAGAAACATTGGAAGACCTAAATACAGATTATAATATAAATGAAGACTTCTAAATTTACAATCGGATATGTAATTCATATTTAAGTAATCATGGTTTTTATGTCCCCTTTTAAAATTCTTCATTATTAATTGGCTTAATTAGTAATCATTAAATTACTGTGTTTAGAACTCATACTCTAAATTCATGTGTTGATTATTGTCTCTATAGTCATTACCTAGTGCAATGTCCTTTAAATGTTTGTAAGTTAATATGAATCGGTGGCAAAAAACAACAAGAATTAGTTGGATAATTGTTGTTGTGGTTAGTTTAGTCTAATGGTTGATAATGGTTAGAAGTGATTTGAAGTTATTGGTTGAGAAATAAATAAAAAATTATATATGTATATTATAGAAGCTGTCATATGCATGTACACACAAATATAACTTGTGCAGCTGAAGAAATTGATTAACACAAATGTGAACTACACTATAGTAAAAAACCGTTGATTAGTTTATGTATAAGCTCACCTTTAAAAAAAATATGATTCAACTAAACATATATAGAACCCATGTAGTATTCATATAGATATTCAAAAGGGATTTCAATTAGATTATGTGATTCGCAACTACCCTCTAAATCAAAATACTTTTGATTAACTATACAATAGGAAATGAAAACTAAGATGCCAAATCGAGGAAACATCATATTTTTATTTTGTTGTCATATTTCTTCATCAAAACATCTTTTGTGCACTTAAGCAACATCTCTATAGAATGTGCGTAGTTTTTCACCTAGACAATTTAGCACGAGTAAAATTTAAATGTAATTATTTGGGATGCTAAACTGCACATAATTTGCATCCTCTTTATCATCATCCTTAATCCATGATATAATCCACGTAGTTATGCACTTAGACAACCTAGCACAAGGAGAATATAAATGTAATTTATTTCTAGTGCTAAAGTGGACGCAATAAATGTAACTGATTTGATGATAATGACATTCACAATGATGTGATTATATGATGATGATAATGATGATGATGATGAAAATGTTGTTGCTGATGATGAAAATGGAAATGATGAAGATGATGCTGATGATTATGAGATGAATGATGATGAAGAAAATGGAAATGAAGATGAAGTTGACAATGATGTGATTATATGATAATGATGATGATGATGATGATGATAGTAATGATGACAACGATAGTTATGATGACATGAGAATGGCATGAATGATGATGATGACAATCATGATGATCCTTATAAGAAATTGTTGGAAGAGGTAAATAAACCCAGTTTCACTACAAGCTCCAATATTAAAATGTGCTCAATCATAGTTATAAGTTATGCATGCTTAAAATTGTAACCATATCCCACTTGCTATGCATGCTTTAAATGTTAACCATATCCCATATGCTTTAAATGATGGAAATGATGAACTATATGACAATGACAATGATGATATTTTTTATGATGATGATGATGAAAATTATGGTGATGATCATCATCATCGTCATCATTGTCATTATCATCATGATTATCACAATATCCATCATCATCATCATAATCATAATTCATGTCATCATCATTGCCATTATCCTTGACATCATCATCATCATTATTGACATTATCATCAGTTATTCATCATTACCTTTGGCATAGGAAATAACATCTACCCAAATATGTGATTAGTGGAAAGGGTCATGGAGGACACATACTATTTATGCATGAAAAATAACAACTTTATGTTTTAATATGATCAACATCATAATTCTCATTGTTTTCATCATCATTGTCATTGTCATCATCACCATCATCATCATTCATTTCATTTCCATCATAATCATCATCAACGTCATCATTTTCATTATCATCATCATCATCATAATCATAATCATCATCATCATCATCATTATCATTGTCATCATTCTCCTCATTATCAACAACATTATCATCATCATAATAGCCATTCTCAATATCATAAGCTTTATCCTCATTGTCATCTTCAACATATGGGCAAAAAATTGGATTCAAAAGTGGATAAAAACATGGATGCAAAAAAGGATGCAACAAAAGTATCCCCAAAATTGGGCACATAGTGGAGTGCACCAAAAGTGGATTCAATAAATGACGCAATCATGGAAGAAAAACATGATGAAAAAAATGATGCAAAATTGGATGCAACAATGGATGTAAAATTGGATGCAAAATTGGAAGTGAAAGTGGACGCAACAAAAGTAGATGCAAAACTAGACGTAAAACCCAATGCAAAACCCGATGCAAAAGTGTATTAAAAAATGGATGCATAAAGGGATGCAATAACTAATGTAAACTTGGGATAAAAAAAATATGAAAACATGGATGCAAAAGTTGAAGCAAAAGTGGGTGGAAAAGTAGGCACAAAAATGGGTGTGAATTGGGACACGACAAAAGTGGATGCAAAAAAAGACGTAAACATAGATGCAAAATGGGATACAAAAAGGGATGCAAATGTGGGTGAAAAAGTGGATGAAAAAATAGATTCAAAAGTGGATGCAAAATTGGGTGAAACAAAACTAGATGCAAAACTAGACTCAAAACAAGATGTAAACTTTGATGCAAAAAGGGATCCAAAAAAAAGAAGCAGAAGTGGATGCAAAAGAGGATGTAAAAAAGGATGCAAAAGTGGATGAAAACATGAGCGCAATAGTGGAGGAAAGCATGGATGTAAAATTGGGTGCAAAAAGAGTAGATGTATAAACTAGGCACAAAAACTAGGTACAAAACTAGGTGCAAAAATTGGTGCAAAACCTGATCCATAACAAGGTGCAAAACCCAACACAAATTATGCCATAATTTGTGGCAAAATTAGAAAAAGAATGATGAAAACACCTAAAATAGCACCAACCTGTGAATTTGCACCATTTGTCCAAAAAATGAAGAAAAATGCATTGAAAGATTCTATAGACGTAAAAAAGGAAGAAAAAAGAGACGTTAATCACCAGGTATTGTTGTAGTGAAATATCTCAAGACATAACTTTCTATTCAAATAGTATGACTAGTAGTTCTCCTAAATTATAATGTAATAAGCACTCATAATATTAAAGCACAAACAATGAGTGGGTGTTCCTCTCCCAGGCACGACACTGAGAATATCCTAGGTTTTGAGTTTAAAGATGACAGGTAAGATTAATATGAAATAGGTTTACATTAAAACAAGGTTTAGGGTATCTGATGCATGAGTAAATTTATATGTCTAGATATATGGAGTTAAATATTTTTTCGTTCCCCTTTTCTTATTTTACATGGGTAAATTTTCCACATTCCACAGTAGGGAAGGAATCTTATGTATTTATATAACTCAAACACTTAATTACATTTTTGACATGTTGTGCACAATAGACTCCCTTACATCTTGGGCTTGTTTAGCTTGTGGTTTGGTATCTAAATTGCAAGATGCATAGGGGTATAGATTGGGTTCAACAAAAACCCAATAATTTTGCAATACATGGCATCAATGTCCTCTTGTCTAAGATGGAAGGATATAAAGAAGCTTCTGATTGGTTACCAAATGACTGACTAGGTTGGCTTCATTGATATTTTACTTAAGCAGTTATGTTTTTAGAATTTGAATTCAATTTATATCATATCATGATAAGTGCATGTATAAGGATCATTGAAAGAAAGACATCCATAGCATACACAAATATTTATCCTAGGAAACCCACTTGGGGAAGGAAACCCACCAAAACTTCTTTAGTATAGATTCATCAACAAAGTACAATGTCAATACAATGAAGAGATAAAACTCTCTCATATATATATACCCCATATAAAAATATAAGATAAAAAATGAGATATTAGACTTCCTCCAATTGTTACTTCTCTCTCTTGTGCATGTGTCTCACTGGCTTGATGCAAACTTGATTGATGTACAAATGAGGAGGGAATAGCCCTTTATTTATAATTTTTTTTGGTTGAAATTTTAATTATGGGGCCAACTTCACTTGGGTCATTGAGATTATTTTCCTAGGGAAGTCTTACCTTGTGGGTCGACTTATCTATCTCCACTGGACCAATATTGTCTTAGTAACAATATAATATTCTTTTATTTATTATTCTTCTGGAATATTCTATATTCAATGTCAACACTTTCTTAAAAGGAAGGTATTATTTTGATGAAATATTCAATATTTATTTTGCTGACATGTACTTGACCATTTACTTGTTGATCTTCTACGAATATATCCATCACTATAATTTTTGTACAAGTAAGCCATCCCCATGCATCTAGGGCCTCATGATCATACGTAGCATCTCTCTAGTGGGAACTACATCATCTTCCTTTCGGAACTCATGGGTATCAGTTTCCTTTCAAACCTTATTTCATCACGGGACTTCATCTATTTCACACATAACTAGGAAACCATCCATATCGTACATAATTATGTAACTAGACTGAAAGCTATCACTTATGGTTGGCACCACCAAGCATCCAACCCATAGTGAATTGACATATAACCACAAGGGTTAGGTGATACAATACATTATACATCTAGCCCAAGGATATTAATCCTCCAACCCACACATGTTTTCCATCCAACCAAAAATATGGGAATGCACTAGTCCACATGACCTAGCATTTCATCCCCGAAGACTAGGTATCTTGACCCTATGCGAGGTTAGGAATACTCTTACCTCATATTGGTAATATGTCTGTGAATGAATACTCATTGTTTCCACACTCTATATGTTGCTTCCCCTAAAATCACATTTGTAACTCAACACTCCCTCTCAACAAGGGAAGTTATTATGTACCATGTCAAGCTTGTCATTAAAATACTCAAACTTTATCTTTGACAGAGGCTTGGTCAACACATCAGCCATTTGATTGCCTGTTGCAATATATTGAGGCTTCACAACTCCCTTCTACATGATGTCTCAGATATAATAGTACTTGATCTTGATATTCTTAGGTTTGTCATGAAACATAAGTTTCTCATACAAATTTTCACAACTTTAGTTGTCACACAAAATACAAGTCACCTCCAACTCGAGATCAAATAGTCCTATAAGAAACTTCCAAATGCACACAACTTCGATACTAGTTGAACATGTTTCTATATACTCTTCCTCGTCTGTACTGAGTGCCACACTTGTTTCTTCATGATAATCCACAAGATCATATTTCATCCCAAACTGAAGAAACACCTTGATGTGCTCTTCTGATATGTGACACTATCGGTCCAATGTGAATCAGTATAGCCTTGTAGTATTATCTCACAATCCAAAACATATTTGAGTCCATAGTCCACTATAACTTTTAGGTACCTCATCACATGCTTTGATGCAATCACGTGAACATGTCTCATCTCAACCATATATTGAATCAATGTGTTTACCCCAAAGCATATATCTAGTCTTGTGTTCATGAAATACATCAACGAACAAATTATATGTCTATACATGGTAGCATCCACTTTATCTTAAGAAGTATCACCCAATAACTTTAAGCTCATCACCATTGGTGTAGGCATGGATTTGCAAGCCATCATTATGAATCTCTTTAGCATTTCCATAGCATATTTTCCTTGGTTAATGAAATTATATTTTTGTTTCTACCACACCTTTAGAGAGGAAATTTCAACTCAAAATGGGCCTTTTAACTTTTATTCAAATTCCATGTCATCATATGTTAGCCAATGAAATTGCTTTAAATTTGAAATACTGTATAGGTCTTAAACACCTTTTTAATATAAATTTGGGGATAGGTATCATAAAAAAAACTACTTTTTTTGTTTGTATTTTTTTACATATCTCCCTATGTTTTTACTCAAAATTCGATTGGAAGAGCTTGTTGGATGTGGAATTAAATTACGCATCCAACGAGTACCCACTCGGCATACTTTTGATGGACCCTGATACCCCAAAAACAAGAAATACCTGAAAAAATGGAATGATGACATCATCATTCGATTTTTTCAGGTATTTCTTGTTTTTGGGGTAGCGGGGTCTATCAAAAGTATACCGAGTGGGTACTCGTTGGATGTGGAATTTAATTCCACATCCAACGAGCTCTCTCGATCGAAATTTGAGTAAAAACACATGGAGATATGTCAAAAATACAAACAAAAAAGTAGTTTTTTTCTTTTCTTCCTCCAAAATTAATAAATATTATTTTATTATTTTAAATATTATTTTATTAGTTCATTTTAGGAGGCCCATTTTGAGTTGAAATTTCCTCTAATTCCCAAGAAATAATGCATTGTACCCAGGTATTTCATCTCAAACGATGCAACAAGATCCCTCTCACACTCAGTGATGAACTTCTTTTACCCTATTATAAATAATTCATCCACATATAACAGTACTATTACTGCTCCACAAACTACAACCTTGTAGTAAAGGTTGGAATCTTCTTTACTTCTAGGGAATCCCAAGATTTTCAAAAATCTATCAATTCTACCCTACCACATTATGGGTGCTTGCGTCAATCCATACAAGGGATTCTTTAATATGCACACATGTTTCTTTGTATCATGTCTATTGAATCCTTGTGGCTTCTCCACATACACTTCCTCTTCCACTAAACCATTGAAAAAAGTTGTCTTCATGTCCATCTGATGTACCTTCCATTTCATCATTGTAGTTATCACAAGAATAGCTCTAATCAAATTGTATCTTGACATTAGTGAAAATGTCTCCTCATAATATATTCCTTTTTTTCTAGGAGAAAACACAAGACACAAACCATGCCTTATATTTGTCAACAATACCATCCTCTAAATGCTTCTTCTTGTAGATCCATTTGGAAGATACCATTGATTTCTCTTTCGGTCTTGGAACCACATCCCAAACATAATTCTATTGAAATTAGTTGTCAATTCATGTCAAAGGATTTCAGCAATGAAAAAATTAGTGATCATGATGCAAGAGGAAGAGGATCGACAGGAGGAACCCATACAAAGAATCAAAAACCATCTGATCAAGCAAACAAATGGTGCAGATTGATTTTCACGTTTGGGATTTGTCCCACATTGATAGCATGGTTGAGTTTGTAGGTGCTTATATGAAATGGTATTATTAGACTTATTCAACGCATAGACCAAAGGTAGTGTGGGGGCTCTATGTCATTGGAATCCATGAGAAGTTACCATGTTTGAACCTAGGACGACCTGTTAGGCCCCCTAATGTTTGGAAGGATCGACAATGTACATATCAACAGCTAGATTTGAATCTGCAAAAGGATCAATGATTAATATTGAATTCGCATTTGATCATGGATCAATGATTAGGATTGAATTCACAAAGATATCCATGTCTGCAAAGCGATCCACAATACTATAGCTCAAATCCACATTTGATTGTAAATCGATGGTCAGGAGAACATCCATAAATGATCGTTGGCGCGGAAGAAAAATTGTGGAAAAGGAATTACAGAAGCAACGTTTGAGATTTTATGAGCCCGCAATCCGCAACCAAAAATCCGGAAGACCGATTGTCAGAAAAGACTCCACAAGAGATCGATGATGCAGAAGAAATATTGTGGAAGTCTTTTCAAGAAATTTGGAAAGCCTGCAATCCGCAATCCACATCTGATCTACAATCAATGATCAGGAAAGAGTCTGAATGAGATCAATGGAGAAGAATACATATTGGAAAATAACTTTTAAGGATTTTGGAAAACCTGCAATCCACTTTTGATCTTCGATCAACGGTCTAGGAAGACTTCGCAAGAAATCAATGGTGCAGAAAGACCATTGTGTAAAGTACCTTGCCTAAAGGTAGTTACGGAAGGACCTTTTGAGAAAATTAAAACCACACATATGCAATTCACAATCCGCAATCCACAATCCACATCATATCAATGGTCTATAAATAGTTCGAATAAATCAATGGTGTGGAAAGCTAAAAAAAATGCGGAAATATGATTACAGAGGGAAATCTGTGTGTTGGATCAACGAACAGGAAAGAGTTCATAATGGATCAACGAATCGATATGGCTGAGGAAAGGATCTGTTGTGGAAAGACAAATTCTGGATAATTTCTGGTAAAGAACAATCATTGCAAAGTAGCAATTTTGGTAAGATTGTGTTGCATAAATATATGATTGATAAAACCTAAGTAGAGTTAGAGAAATGTTAAAATGAAGAATTGAGTATTCATGAAGAGGCACTATCTAAGGATGAAAAGGCACAATGGTGAAGAGATGCATTCATAGAAAATGTGTTAGAGGGTATTTATAGATAGAATGATGAGTAATAGAAAATGTCTCTATGATCCATGGTTTCTATGTAGCAATAGCAGCATACAAAGACCAAATAAAACTAGTCACCATATAACTTAAAGAATACATGGAAATCAAATAAAACATAACATGGTGGTAGGGTGGCGCTAGGGCTAGAAACAGAACTGTAGGGGGTCATAGCCTCCTTCTAGTAGAAGCTGGTAAATAGGGTATTGTAGCATCCTTCTAATAGAGGCTGATAAAACTAAGGGGTCGTAGTCTCCTTCCTGTAGTAGCTGGTAAATAGGGTGTTGAAGAATCCTTTCAGTAGAAGCTTATAAAACCAGGGGGTTGTATCATCCTTCCATTAGTTTCTAGTAAATATGGTGTAGTACCATCCTTTTCTATAGGAGCGGGAAGAAACTAATTGTAAATACAATTTTGCAGTAATAGGAAGTATTGGTGGTTTACCCAATTGGGCTTCCATGATAAATTTGTGTTCTATATTTCTTGTTGATTATTTGTGTTAATGATTAATGATAAAAGTTGTTTTATTTTATAAAATTTATCAATACTAATTCACCCCCCCCTCAGTATTTTTCAATATTCCAAAACAATCTTGATAATCGATCGATATTCCTCAATCATGGCACCCTTCTATTCTTTCTTCTCTTTAGCCTCTTCATAAAAAGTAGGATCCCAATCAATAATATCACATAATAATGGCATGTAATTAAAATTTGATCATGATTTCTTGATTTCTCTTAATGATCCATCTAGAACACCATACTTATCTACATCCTGAATAATCTCTAGATCCCAAGCTGGTCTTATTTTATTTGTAATCATTTTTTGAGGTGGATCTGTAAGTCTTTTTGTTTCTGACATGTCATGATGCTATGGAACATACTCTTTTGGTGTAACATCATGATCTACACCTATATCTACAACTCTAGAAGCTTCAGGCTCCTCATCATGGACCTCATTTATATGATTATGCCTCGATATGATAAACGTTACATCCTCATCAAAGGTGGCATCTCTGCTAGTCTCAATCTTCTTGTAACAAAAAATATGGACTTTATATTCCTTTGATGACTCACTGTATCCAAAAAATATACCCTTCTTTCCTGAAGGATCCAAATTCGTTCTCTTATCCTTGGGAACATGTACAAATACATGACAATCAAATATCCTCAAGTGGTTGAACTCTATCTTCTCTCATGTAAACATTTCTTCTAGCGTCTTGTTTCGAAGTACATAGTGAGGAGTTATATTTTTCCCATATACATCGGTTCTAGATGCCTCTTCCCATAGGTGCAATGGTGAATTTTTATCATGAATCATATCATTCACTACTTCCATTATCATCTGATTCTTTCTTTATACCATGCCATTCTGCTGAGAATTTTATTTGGTGCACATACCCTTCTTAATCCCAACTTCTATGAAGAATGTCTTGAATGCATATAAGGTGAAATATCCTCCATTATCTAACCTTAGTGTCTTTATCTTCTTTTCATAGAGATTCTCTACAAGGACCTTGAATTCCTTGAATATGTTTAACACTTTTCTTTTTTCTTTCAAGAAATAGATCCAATTTTTATGTGAGTAATCACCAATAAATGAAACATAATATGTGTACCCTCTAAGTGAATTTGATGACATCAATCCACACACATCCGAATGTACTATGTCCAAGATTCCTTTTGTTTTGTTGTCACTGCCTAGAAATAGACCCTTCATGTTCTTTCCATGTGTACATCTTTTGCATATACCCTCATGATTTACCTTAATCTATGGTATACATGTAACAATCTTTCTTATGATTGGAAATAATTTGTAATGTATGTGAGAAAGTATTCTATGCCATATATCACTCTGATTCATAGTGCTATGTACTAATGATTGATGTAATTGTCCCTTCATCTTGTATAAGCCTAACTCTTGAACACCAATCACAACAACATCATCAATAGTCTTTATGTTTGGCCACATGAGAACTTGGCCATATTCAACGAAACTAACTCTATATCCATTTTCCTCCAATGCTAATATGGAGAGGAGATTATTCTTCAAACCAGGTACATACAATACATATTCCATCTTCATAGGCATTCCAAAATCCAACTTGTAGGAAGCATCTCTTGTCCCTTTTATGGGATATTGGAAATCATCACTGAGCTTCACCTTATCAGGTGAATCATTTTGAACCAAATTTGTGAGAGAATTCTTGTAATAGGTCATGTTATTAGGTGCAACACTATCAACAAGCTATGTGTCACTTCCATGAGTGATTGTCCCTATGAGAGATTATATTAACACATATTATTCACTTGAATCATGATGTCTTTTATTCTTTCCTTTTCTGATATGATATTTTATGTGAGGACAATTTATTGCAATGTGTCCCATATTCTAGTAGTTGTAGCATTTGTAATTTAAGTAATATTTTTTTGTCTTCCAAAACATTTTGCAGGAATGGGATTCTTTCTTTCTTTCTTTCTTGCATGTGTTACTAGTGCTTGATCTTCATCTTCACCCAAATTTTCTTCTCTTACTACCTTTCTAGATTCTTAATATGTACCCGATTCCCATAACCTACTAAACTTTGTTATCTTCAGTTTGAAACAAATTCCCTAAATAAATGATTCCCAAGACCTTGGGATACCATTCAATGTAGTCATGACTATATCAGCTTCATAAAATGTTTCTCCAATGGATTCAAGTTGTTCTTTGATTTGAGATGTCCTTGTGAAGTAGGATTGAATGGATTATGAATTCTGCATTTTCACATTCTTGAGTTGTGTCCTTAATGTCATATTCTGGTTGATATTCTTTCCTTCAAACAATCGGGATAAGGCATCAAACATATTTTTTGTATTCTTAAATGATGAGACGTGAGGGATCAATGAACCTTGATAGAATATAAAATGATTCTCTTTTCCCTAATCATTTTCTTCCTATCCCTTTCCTTATCTTAATCTCTCGTTGTCTCATCAACCTCTTCTTCAACATATTTTTCCAGATTGTTCTCTTCTAGAATCAGAAGCACCCTATACTTCCATGCTCACAAGTTACCATCCCCTTCAAGCTTCTCATCAAGCTTGGTGTTTGTCATCATCTTGTCCTACCTTAAAAATATGATAGAGATGAAATTTTTCAGAAATAGAATTTGGACTTACCATTCAATGTGTTATGCCAAGGTGATCTCCACAAGCCAAAAATAAGCTCCAATGTTAACTTGAAAACTGCTTAACGTCCAACCTAGTGTTTTATGAGGAAACCCTAATATTTCAAACTTTTAATATGGATAATCTAATGCAGTGAGAAGATGCTCTCTCCCAGGGTTGGTTGATAAAACCTTCTTTTCTTCCATATCTGAGGTCAAAATAGTCCAAAAATGGAAACCCTAATTTTTGTAGTTTCTGGATAATTTAGGTCAAAATTGAAAATTCTCGGATATCAGATATGAATTGACATATAGATGCACCCTCCTAGGGAGAGTTCAAGGATTCTAATATCAATCTTGGTCAATGAATGGAAAATCTTAAAATTGGAATCCCTAGTTTCCAAATTTTGGTTGTTGTGGTTGTTGCAATGACTTATTTCATCACTGCTCTAATACCATGCTGAGATTTTACTTAAGAAATTTTGTTATTCATAATTTTAATTCAATTTATATCATATCATAGCAACTGCATGCATAAGGATCATTGAAAGAAACAAATTCACAGCATACACACAAATTTGTCTTGGGAAACCCTCTTGTAGAAGAATCCCAATAGAACTTCTTCATTATAGATTCATCAACAAAGCAATGACAATACAACAAAGAGATAAATCTCTCTCATATAAAGATACCCAAGATACAAATATAAGATTAAAAAAATATGAGAAAATATACTTCGTCCAGCTACTGCTTCTTTCTCTTATGCACTTGTCTCACTAACTTTATGCAAATTTGCTTTATGTACAAATGAGGAGGGTGTCACCCTTTATTTATACTTGTTACGAGCTGAATTTTTCACTCTGGGGAAAACTTCACTTGGGCAGCTGAGCCGACATTCCCAAGGTAGTTTTACCCAATTTTGGGGCAGTTTTACCCTATGGTCAACTTATTTATTTCCACTCGGCTGACTTGTATAAGTAAAATTATAATATTCTTTTATTTATTATTCTTCTAGAACCTTTTGAGCTAACATAAGAATAATTCCCAAAGTTACATAAAATATCATCAAGATTTATCCCACATGTTGCATCATTTGGCCAGTGAGTTATTCTCGATATTCCCACTGAGGTGACATGGTGAATCCTAGATAAATATTCAATATCCCATATCACACATGCGATAAGAGGCATCTTGGACACGTGTGTAAATGACTAAGATTAGTCAGCCTACTAGCTAATATTAAATCTTGGTTATTGGTGGGGGTAGTAGTCACACCAAGTATCAAATAACTTACCTTTGCAGAAATTGCTTAGATTAACTTGCACACATGTTGATGTTTCATGAGGACCATTCATGGTTGAACCCCAATGGTATGACCTAATCATGTGTTTTTCTGTGAATGGCTAGGATTAAGCAATGGAAGTTTCATGGTCTAATTTGCACCATTCGTGGGGGACCACACTCAATTACCTCACAAGCAAGTTTATTCTTATGAATGGCTAGGATTGCAAGTGGATATTTGCATGTTGTATCCATTCCTTTCACAATGGGGCCTTCCCTATTACCTCCTGGTTATGTTATGATGCGCAAATATACAAGATTAATCCACAAAAAATTGCATAGTAGAACAAGACTTGGAATGCATTGTAACATGCCCATGATTTTTTCAAATTGATTTTAATCTTCTAAAATTGGTAATTCTAACTTCTCAAGAAATTGGTCCTAAATAAATTGAAGAGGAATTTGTTCAACGATTGAGTATCAAGGCCGTTCCCCTTAATTTTTGGGGTGGATAAAAATGCATTGATGCTTCAAATATGGACAAGGGGTCAAATATTAATAAGGTCAATAGGATGTTTGAAATATGTTTAAATATGGGATAATTTCCATAATAGGTTTGATCATTGAATTTTTGAAGTGGCCCAATGGTTGAAGTTTAAAAAAGCTACGAAATGGTCAATGTGAATTATTTCAAAGAGGTTGAAAGGGAATTATTTTGAATTAAACCAATGACTTAATTAGTTTGAAAGATTATCAATGTTAAGTATTTTATGTCTTAGAATTGTAATCTCTCAAAAGGGTTTTGATCATCATATTTCTAAAGAGGAGTTGTTTCTTCCACAAACACCAAATTGGATAACACTTATGTTTAAATGGACATTATATGTTATAGACAATAAAAGTGGGGATATTTGCACACCCAAGGGTTGGATAGCACCTATTAATATGGTTAAGATAAGGAAGACATATTCATGAATAACAAATTGATGTTAGTTACATGGATAATTTTAGGGGCTACATATAGCCCATGGGCTATAATAAGGGGGTTACAAAAATTTAGTGGCCTATTTTCTTATATGGAAAGAATTTTTTTAGCTAAAATATATTCGCCCAATATTTATGAGAATAAGATAAATCCAAAATGAATAGCCTCCCATATATTAATCAGAAAAATGAAAAAAATTGTTTTCTCCCTAGAAAAATCTCCCCCCAATCTATCTTTCTCCCCAATTCTAGAGAAAATGTAGTGAAATCAATCTTTCGCCCCCAATTTTCAGTAATGGAGGCTTATTTCACCCTCCATTTTCCTTGTAATTTAGACATATGGTTTCATTTTCTTGTATTTTTAGTCAATTTTATGTGATACCTTCTTTTATCCCTTGATTTCCAATATTGGAGGGAAAAAAAGGGTTTTTTTTCTATATAAACGCTACAATTATTCATGGTCCACCCACATAATATTGTTCTTGTAGGGAGAAGGTTCTAGTTGATGTGATTCCACTTCTGATTCTTAGTTTTCTTGACATTTTAATATTCGCATAACATCTCCATTGATGAAAGCTAGAGTCTTGAAGGGGCATGCCACACATGCAATTTATTGGAGAATACAAACTCACGTCACACTTTTCATCCAAGAATTAACATGGTATGATTTTTATCAAACATTTTATGTCATTTATCCATGATTGCAATAGATTATTATATTGTAAATTTACCTTTTATCATGATTTTTACTATGGATGTTTTTTGAGGCGTGTTGAATTCTAGGGAACTCTTGATTCTTAGGGCTCATTCGATGTAATTACTATTTCATTCTATCCTAGGAGTTTTGGTTCTGTGAAAGTGTTATAGAGCTCAAAAATATGATTTATTTTATGCCTTGTCATGTTTCAACTATCAAATAATACTTCTATCTAGTTAGTGGATGTTACTCTTGATGTAGAGATGCCACATGGTTTTTATACATTCAAATTGAATTTGACCCAGTTGTATAAAATGTGCTTTTATTATGATATTGCTCTGTAATTATTATTAGATGTAAGTTGTTAATGAGAGTGTATATGTTCATATTTTATGTCGGTTATTGCTGATGTTTAGGATGTTTGTAATATAAATTATTGCACAATGATTATAATGGAGGGGCTACAGTGGAATGATATTTGTTTTGGATGTCTTCTTGTGAGTTGTCCAAAGCTTACTGGTAGATTCTTTTATTTGTATTGAGAAGTTTGTGACTAGTATATTTTTTTATTTGTATTACGAAGTTCATCAATTTTATTTGTGACCTAAATTTGTTAGGTTTGGTACTTGTTTTACGATATTTCATTTTTTGTAAGGGTCATTCAGAAGTAAACTATTTTTTGCTGATTTTTTTGATGCGTAATTTCTATCATCATCCAGAAATGGATCGAGTTATGTATAATAAATATATTATTTTGTTGGAACACGGTACCTCATTTCCATCATGATTGTATTGATATGTACATGGAATCTTTCACTAGAGATGTGGACTTTATGCTATTTGATATCTAGTCTTTTTCCTTCAATGAGGGTGATAAAATAATTTTACTGCATTTTGTATGATTTCAAAAATTTCAAGGACATGGATACAAACACATCCTCAATTTATCTATGAAAAAAGTAGTCTTTAACAGAGTAGTTCGAATGATATGTGTGATGTTGCATTAATGTGTTTTCTATTATTGTTAGTTTAAGTTCTTATTTCTAATAGCCATTCCAATTTTCTAACTAACTCTAAAAATTCTAGATCAATTGACATAATTCATAGTTTGATTGTAGCATAAAAATGAGAGATTTTGGAAATAATCTAATTCGGAATTCATACACTTTATTATGGTTGTAGATATTGATAATACTCCATGTTATAATAATGGTTCATGGGTTCCATAATCACTCCACAGTGTAAAGTGTTCAATTCTATTAGTTTCTCGGTATGTCAATATTTGGGTCCCCACATGTTCGTTAGACCATTAAGGGATGAGATAAAAATTGGAGTCCCCATTTTCCCTTCATATAGTTAGTGTAGGTGTGTTTCAACAATAATTCTAGTTGTGAGTAACCTGATATTGTTTGTGAAATGTATAAATAAATCTCTTCTCTCCTCATGCATGTAGTTCATTTGACGGTCTAGGAGTTGAAATATTCGAGCTCTGGTATATTCTCTTCTATTGCACTACATACGGTAATCCAAAGAATCAAAATATGAGTCTTCCTAGAAAACTACTTACCAAGACATTACAATATTTTGTAATTTGATGAAATATTTGCCAAGTTTTTACAATATTTTATAATTCAGTGAAATATTCATCAATATTTTACATTAACTTATAGTTTAGTGAGAGCATGATTTTAGAATATTCTATAATATAATGAAATATTATCCAAAAACTATATATATACATATTATATTATTGATAAAATAGCCTTCAAATTTTCCTATATATTGGGGAGATTCGCCCATTTATTATACATATAAATTTTTTGAGTGCTCTTAAAATTATCCCTAGTTAGTTATTATATTGATAATAGATCCAAATATGGAAAACCATATTTATAACAATAAGATGCACAAACCATAATCATAAACTTATGTCATGTGTCTAAACCTTATTTTATTAAAAAAGTGTTTAGACAACTATGGCCTTATTATAAAGATACTAGCTATATTATGATTAGGTATACAACATGTGCTATCCCTTAGAGAATCTATGTCATAAAAGCTTTAAAATGTGGCCAATGGGGTGAACTTTATAATGCAAGTGACATAAATTATATATCTTATGCGACTTTATAGGTTAGGTGACATACAATTTGTTCCTCAGTCACTTTATAGATTAAGTGACATAAAATTTGAATCTTAATGCACTTTATAACTCAAAGGTCACTTTATAACTTAATTGGGACAATGTTATTTATCATTGTATAACTTAGGTCACATGGAATTTACAATAACGTTAGTTGAAAAATAGAAAACAAGATTTGAATCTTAACCACTTATTACCAGAAGGTATAACTTAACCAAGTGAACTAAAGAAATATTCAATATGAAGCATGGTTAGAGAAAGGATTTTTTTATTTAGCCTCATATCTAGTTAAGGTTTTCATGCTTCACCCTTGTGTTTCTTTCCCATTCTATCTTCTATTTTTATTCACCTCATGTTCAAACAATTCATCCTATATAAATCAACTATGCAATCTTCCACTCCAACTTGCTTCTCATTCCTTGGCGCATATGTCTCACTTCATCCCACCATGTGATCCTTCATTACATCTCGTATCATGACCCATATAGAGTTAAAATGTCACATCCACCCCAAAAATTTGTGAATTCCTATCTAGTACCCATTCCTCTTGTCTTACAACTATGCATTTTCCCATACTAGATAAGATTTTATAGTATTGAAATAACTAATACCACAACTGCAATGTTTCCACCCATGAATGTTGTTGTGGGAACCCCAAGATTTATTCTCATCCACACAATAACATTTTGTTGTCATATTACCAGTTTTAGGGCTCCTCTCTTCCCTGAAAATTTCTTTGTCCTTGATTACTTATGGGATCCCCTTTTTTATGGAATTTTCATCAATCAAATACACATCCCAATATACCATGGATACTTTGTTACTATCCTATAAATCCTCATTCCATACCGCTTGCAACACTTCCTCGTAAATGAAACTCTTCTGAATATCGAAAGAATATTTTGGGTTTATGCAATCCAAGGGCCTTTTCACTCCATCAATAGTGAAAAAATATCTTTCATTATGATGATAATGATCTGAAATACTCTTAAAAAATTGACCTTGTTGCAAATAACAATAATTTCTTTCCATTTTCTCGTTCTTTATTTCCCCCAAAAAAGGAACCACTACACAAGGCTAGCAACTATGGACTAAAGCTTTGATACCATGGGTTGTGTCGCTAGAAAAACAATGGGACACCTCTTATGTGCTCATGATTCTATAAATTATGATTTTTCACCTTCATTTTCATGGTTCCATAAACAATGCACTCTTCAACCATCATTATTCATGGTTCTCTAAAGAGTAATCATGTATCCACAACCTTTAAAATTTCGACAACTTTGTTTAAGGTTCCTTAAGTCCTTGTGGTTCCTAAAGTGCACCTCCTCCTCCTCCTCTCCCACTTCCCCTCCCCCTCCCCACCCCTCTCCTCCTTCACTACCTACCCCTCCTCCTCCTTCCCCTCTCCCTTTTCCTCCCATACTACCTCCTCCTCTACCTCCTCCTCCTCCTATTCATCCTCCTCCTCTCCCTCTCCCCCTCCCCCTCCCCTTCCCACTCCTCCACCCCTCTCTTCCCCCCCTACCTTCCCCTTATCCTCCTTCTCCTCTCCCTTTTCCTCCCCCTCTACCTCCTCCTTACCCCCTTACACCTCCTCCTCTTCCTCCACCTCCTCCACCACCACCTCCTCCTCCACCCCCTCTTCCATAATTTCCCTCTCCTCCTCCTCATCTTCCTCTTCCTCAATCATCACATCCCCATCGTACTCCACCACTACCTTTTCCTTAATCGCAATTCCCCCCTCCTCCTCCACCTCTACCTCCAACTTCCCCCTACCCCTCATTTGCCATGTCATACTCCTTCCATGCGTCCCCTCTACCTTCTCTTCCACACCTCCACCTTCATCACTACTTGCTACTCCTCCCTCTTCCCCTCCTACATCACCTCCCCCTCCTACAATATTTACGGTCTACCTCCCACTATGTCTCCTGCTCGTCCTCCTCTTGTTCCCCATCTACATCCCCTACCTCTTCACTCCTCCCTCACCTCCTCCTTCAACCCCTGCTCCCCCTCCCCATCCTTTTCCTTCTCATCTTCTTCCTTCCTCCTCCCCCTCTCTCTCCTCATCCTCTTATTTTTCCTCCTCTGCCACCCCCTCCCCATCCTCCCCTCCTTTTCCTCCTCCTCCTCCCCTACACCTTTGACAATGCCTCCTCCTCTATATCCCCCTCCCCCTCCTCTATCTCACCCTATGCCTCCTCCTTCTCCCTGTCCACCTCCTACTCCTTTGCCTCCTCCTTTGCCTCTTCCCCCGCTTCCTCCTCATCCTTGTCCTCCACCTCCTCCTCCACCACCACAACCTTCTCTTCCTCTTACTTTGTCTCTTATGCCTTTGTGTCCACCTCTTCTCCCACCCATCTCCCTCCACCTCCTCCTCCCCCTCCTCTACCACTCCCTTCCCCCCTTCTCTTCCTTATCGTCCTCCTTTCTTGTCTTCTCCCCTCCTCTGCCACTCCCTTCCTCCATTCTCTTCCTTATCGTCCTCCTTTCGTGTCTCCTCCCCTCCTCCTCCTCTCCTTTTGTTTCCACCTCCTCCTTATCCCTCTCCCCCATCCTCCTTTTCTTTTTCCTTCATCTTTTCCTCCCCCTCCTTCCATTTTCTCCTTCCCCTCCTACTCTTCCTCCTCCTCCTCCTCCTACTTCATCACCTTATCCTTCTCCTCCTCACCCTCCTTTGACACCTCCTCCTCCACCACTACCTCTACCTCCACCTCCCTCCCCAAGTCCCCCCTCTCCTCCTCCACCTCAACCTTCACCTCCTCCTCATCCTTTCCCCTCCCTCTTCCCCTCCCCCTCCTCTTCCACCCCTTCCCCTACATAGATACAACTATAGAAGAAAGGAGAAAGGATAGATTAAGTTTAATAAATAGGTGGAGGTAGAAGGTTAGAAAAAACACAACATAAATTAATAACTGGAAGTATATGGGATGAAATCATTGATCCCAGTAGGTTGGTTCTTGCATTTTCCAGTAATTCTATCGAACAAAATGGGATCTCTGGTCATGATTGTAGTACTCGGATGGAGACGAGTTATACTGAATCTATTGTTGTTGTTGAGACATGTAGGCCTGATCTACAAGGTTAAACCTGTTCATATATTGATTTGGAAAAGTCACAGCTCTTATAGGATATGGATATATTTTCTTACCAACTATATTAAGATTGGTGTTATCCTCCACTAGCTAAGAAATCTGGTCTTGTTGTTGCTTCAGTTGGAGCTTCTGAAAATATGGAATAAGAATATGCTACCGAGGTGCTTGTTTGGATGCATATTGTTCTTTCTTCATAGCTCTTATAGGATATGGATATAGTCTCTTACCAACTATATTAAGATTGGTGTTATCCTCCACTAGCCAAGAAATATGGTCTTGTTGTTGCTTTGGATGGAGCTTGTGAAAATATGGAATCAGAATCTACTACCGAGGCACCTGTTTGGATGCATATTGTTCTTACTTCTAGAAATTCACCTTTGTTGTCTCATCTGTGGTTTTTAAAACTAGTCCAGTCTCCAGAATCGGGCTTGAATAGGCCAGCTTTGGGTTTGCACACAGATTACTATCATGATCAAAACACCTACGAAAATTTCCACCCTTCTTGGCCTGATCAGATCCTTGCAGCGATGTTGATGTGTTGATGTGTTTATTCGTGTAGGAGCTGAGGCAATGGAATTTGTAGATGAATATATGATGATTGGAGAATTCAAATCCAATAGAAATTTCAGCTATTACTGTGAATCTCTTCCGTAGAAGTCGTCTGGATTTGATCAATTAATTGCTTCTGGTCCAATTCTGTCTCCTCTATTACATAGAGACTCAGACTCACATGCAGATGCCCAACCGCTCACACATTCAGAGGGCCTAGGCATAATCACTCACACAGACAGAGATATAGAGACTTAAGGAGCCCGACCTTTCACACATATGGAGATAGAAAGAATAAAGGAGGAGATAAGTCTTCAAGATTTGATATATAAATATAAAGATTTTGGACTTCCTTTCCGCTGATATTTTGCTGACTAGATTTTCCTTCCACTTGATCCATGATAGCTTTTCCTTGTATATATTTTAGATTTTCTGTATATTAGGCTTTTCTTTGGATAACTTTTAGCTTTTTTGTATATTACGCTAGAACCATGATAGCTTTTAGCTTTTCTATATATTAGGCTAGGCTTTATGGAAATTAGTTGTATGTGTGTATGTCTATATATGGGAATGTGGCCCAACATTACGTACGTAACAAAGAAATTGCCTAACAATACCTCAGTTGTTTGGATCATATCAAGTTTTGATGTGTTACAAACACTGATGGAGCCGATTGTTGCTGTAATTGCTGAACTAAACTCGGAGAAAATCCTCATCTTCGATTTGGGTGAAGGGACATTCGATGTTGCTATGCTTACTATTGAGGTCAAGGCAGTCTCAGGAGATACCCATATGGGAGGTGAGGAATTTGGAAATAGATTGGTCATATTATTCATCATAATGCTACTGCCATTTGTATCACTAATAAAAATGATGATATCCAAGCCAACTTCATTGTCGTTTCCACTGCCGCCACTTGAGCTCAGTAGATCCACATCGCAATACACTGAAAATGTATTTACACAAGAAATATCCTCTTCTTATGTATCGGCAGTTATAATTAGATCAGAGGCTATAAATGTAAAGGTAAAGCCATAGACACATGAGGGGAATCGGGATATGAATCAGAGCTGGGCCAGGCACTACAGAGGAGTCAGGCGACATCCATGGGGAAAATATGCAGCTGAAACAAGGGACCCTGGCAAGAACGGTGCCAAAATTTGGCTAGGCACTTTCAACGCCACCGAAGAGGCCACTCTCGTATATGACCGTACTGCCTTCAGATTTCGCAAAGCCAAGGCTCTGGTTAATAAACCCTTGGCCTTCGCTGACAATGCTGAATATGGAAGGGAATAAATGGTGGAGGAGCTGTGGGAATGGAAGACGAATGTGAAGCTATGGCACTGAATGAGCGTCCTCAAATTTAATTTAATTTTCATCATGATTTTATCAAAATCATTGTATTCTTATCCGAATGTGAAGCTATGGGAAATGGATTGTTCAAGGTTTTATTTTAATAATGCAAGACATTAATAATTCCATTGGTTTTTTAGTGCCTGATCATGCTATGAGGTTTATTTATGGAATTTTAACATAAATGAACCAAATAATTTGTGGGATGCTTTATCATGATGGTAGGTAATGAAACGTGGTTTGCTATATTATTTAAAGGTAAGAAGAAATTTAAAGGAGCATATTGTAAACATCTATGTTAAGAAATAAGATACCATCCTTCTACTTTTTTTTTATTTCATTCATTTTTAAAAAATGAGATCCATTATTGTTTTTTTCTTTATATTTCTGTATATTCATTCATTTACACTTTATTGTTTTCCATACATATCCTTGTGAAAATATATATAAAAATCAATAATACTAGCAATTGTACTTAGGGGTGTAATAAAAAAAGTTGTGTTTCAAGCTAAGCAAGGAGATGTGGACATATACAACAAGAAAGACAATTTGAAGTGTTGATACAATATTTTAATGACATTATATTCTTCACATAATTGGCCATTACATTATCCGCATTTCAAAAGTAATCATGAAAATTATTCTTCTCTCATCCAAATGACAATGGATTGTTAGTTTTTGTAGTTCCTATGTTACAATCAAGTAACATTGCATAAATTTATGGATCTATCTACTAAATAAATAAACATCTTTCAAATTTATAAAGAGAAACAATAAATAATTTATTTATACATTCCTTAAATGTGGATCATTAATATGGAAATCATAACATTTTGAATCTCCCCAAGCATGTCCAAATTCTAATAATATAAAAAAAATGGTAGTTTAATGGACATCATTGGAAAATATCTCAAAAAATATAAATAAAAACATAAAATTGTCCAAATTCTAATAATACAAAAAAAGAGGGTAGGTTAATGGACATCATTGGAAAATATCTCAAAAAAATATGAAGAAAAACTTAAAATTGTTGGATATATCTAGAAAAAGATAAATTAAATTCATAATAAAAAACAATATTTATAATATTATGAAAAAATTATAATTTGATTCATATATCCTTACATTTAAGAATTTAGTAGGTTTACAAATATAAAAGGAAAGCATTTCTAATTTTTAAATGTAGAATCACTTTTGAGAAATAAGTATATTTTAACAACTTTCTTGTAAAAAAACACATAAATGGGGTTCCCACACAATTAGATTTGACATATAAAATAACGAGGTGTTTTCCTTTGTTGATGTACTATGTATCTTTTTTAAGAATATATACTATGAGATGCATGCAAGCACGTGAGAATATTTGATAACATCATAATGCCTGGTGAAAGTAATAAACATAGATAAGGATTTTGATAAAATAAAAGTATACCTTACACCTTGCACACATTTGTTTTCGAACTTTGCAACGCTACTTTATGCACTTGTATGAGCACCTTCAATATGTCATTATGGTCATTTGTGATGCATAGAAAATTTATGATAAAATAAAAATATATATATCTCCAATGAAACACTACCAATTAATATGTAAAGGAGAATTGAATTGGAAAAATGTATTATTGATTATAAATAAGTTATTGCATATAATATTTTGTGTGTATGTGCTAGTAAATATCGTTATATTGTTTATTTTAATGCTATAAGAGTTGTTTATATTGTTTAACGTAGATACCAATAGAAATTTACCTATACCTAATTAGCATCTAGGAAAACAACAATTAAAATAAAAATGTATTATTGATTATAAATAAGTTATTGCATATAATCTTTTGTGTGTATGTACTAGTAAATATCATTATACCGTTTCTTTTAATGCTGTAAGAGTTGTTTATATTGTTTAACGTAGATACCAATAGGAATTTACCTATACCTAATTAGCATCCAGGAAAACAACAATTAAAATATGTAAAGTAAATTTTGTAAATAAATTTGGTTTAAACAATATTATATTCACAAACTCAAGTTGAATTTACACATAAATAAAAAAATATGAATAAACTCTAATATACACTTGTAGTTCATTTATTCATGTCTCTACTTAGAAAATGGTTATAATTTTAATTGGAGTCTATTTGTATAAGTAAATATGGAATTTAATACATACCTACTTTACACTAGATGCAAGAAAGGAGATGTATATAAATATATTACCTTGAATGGAATACAACAGTTAGGCCTGTCATTTGGAATCCATTCTATAATCACATCTTTTACCATTGTAACAAATGGTATTTGTTTGTTGGGCTCATTAAATAGATAATAATTATAATATTATTTTCCTATTACTAATATAGGTCATTCAATTACTCATTACAGATTCATCAATCCATAAATACATTTCAAAAAATTTCAATAAATGATAGGTAAACTATTTCACACATATTTAAGTTGAGGCTTAAATTAGATTTAGTTACAAAAAATTTAAAGAACATACACCAGTATGGGAGTAGATGGTAGCTAAATTAAAAGGAAAATTCTGCTCTTTGTTTTTTCTTTTATATTTTCAACACAAACTCAGGAAAAAAGAGAAGAATATTAAGGAGTGTATATATTCGTAAATTGAACATCTATATTCGTAAATTGGATATATAT
>LPNX011233966.1:114866-162311 GCA_001517045.1 Pseudotsuga menziesii
ATTTCCATAAATAAAATCATAACCACCATTCATTCATTTCCACCATATTGAAATTGAAGTTGGTTGAATATTTCTAGTCTAGTTCATTTTATTTGTTTGTTAATTAATCTAGATTAAAAAAATATGTTATGAAAATAGTAAATCCAAATGCTTTAAATGTAGAATCACTTTTCAGAAGTAAGTATATTTTAACAACTTCTTGTAAAAAAACACATAAATGGGGTTCCCACACAATTTGATTTGACATATAAAATAAGGAGGTGTCTTCACGTGTTTTCCTTTGTTGATGTACTATGTATCTTTTATATGAGATGCATGCATGCACATGAGATTATTTGATAACATCATAATTCCCCGTGAAAGTAATAAACATAGGTAAGGCTTTTGATAAAATAAAAGTATACCTTACACCATGCACACCTTTGTTTTTGGACTTTGCAACACTACTTTATGCACTTGTATGAGCACCTGCAATATGTCAATATGTCATTTGTGATGCATACGAAATTTATGATAAAACTAAAAACAATATATCTCCAATGCAACACTACCAATTAATATGTAAAGGAGAATTGAATTGGAAAAATGTATTATTGATTATAAATAAGTTATTGCATATAATATTTTGTGTGTATGTACTAGTAAACATCATTATATTGTTTCTTTTAACTTTGTAAGAGTTGTTTATATTGTTTAAGGTAGATACCAATAGGCATTTACCTATACCTAATTAGCATCCAGGAAAACAACAATTAAAATATGTAAAGTAAATTTTGTAAATGATTTTGGTTTAAATAATATTATATATGTAAATATGTACAAATAATTGTGATTTGGATTTAAGTTAATCACTTTAATCATGGATTTAAGTTAATGAAACTTCATTGTATGTTGATGATTTTTATCCTTCAATATTTGCTTAAATGAAGGATTTTAGCAACAAATTTGAGAAATGGTCACAAAGGTTGAATATAAGTTAATTACTTTCAAGAAAATGAAATTTTAGTGGATAAATTTCAATCTTCAAAATTTTCTTCTATATAAGCATTCAGCAACAAAGTGGATATATGGTCACAAAGGTTAAATATGAGCTAGGTGCATCCCAATAAATAAAAAATGTTTTCTATGGGGTTAAAGATGATGGTTTGAATTTTATAAGTATTACAAGTAGCAATTCAACTTCCCATTATTTAATTTATAAACCAAAGATATGTTTAGTTGGAGAAAATAGGCCTTCTAAATTTGAAATTATCCAAATAATTATAAATGCATAACTTTCCAATTAGAAATTAACTCCAATGGGAGAAATTCCTTTTCTAGTGTGTAAGATCCTTTACTTTCTCCCAAAACTTTTGATTCATATGGAAAACCTTCATAAATGAATTAATGATAATGTGAATATAGTTATATATTAATTTATGTTCTTGGAAATGTTTAATATGGTCATTGATAATAACAAGGTATATCTTAAAGAGTCATGACGCAATCCCACTTAAATATTCAAAACAAAGTTTTGATGTGGAGCCCACAAGGCAAAGAACCCACTTGAGGAAAAAGTTAAAATAATATAATAATATTGCTTTACAGTGAATCATTCATGCCGAGTGGAGAAAAAAAGCAATGCCACATAGCATTCCAGTTGGAAAATGAAAAAAAAACCAGATGAATTCAAACCTCCCAGCCAGGGCATACAGATTAATGTTCCAGCTGTTGTTTTTCTTATATTTTGGCAGCCAAAGTATTCAAACAAGCACAAAATAACTTATGGTGTCAAATATCTGTTGTCTCTAAAATTTGGAAATTACTGGGTTAGGTTCAAGATGGTTTCTAATCTAGGGATTTTATAATCGAAAACTTGAAATAAATAAATCCATAATATTTGGCAGTAGCAGGGCTAGGCGTCTCTGATTCAATATCAGTTTGATTTCAAAGTTTAGAATGTGTTGGTTTAACATTAACGAGATCAAACACTCATGAAAATTGTACCCATGGAGTCTATTTTCCTAATGGGTAGGCTATTCCATCATTTTCCATAGCTTAGCACACCATGAATATGCTTTCTCTGAGGTGATTTGTTGTTTTCTCATCAATTTTGTGTAGTTATATCAATTCACTCTGAGTTTGTAGTAGTGTTATTTATTATTTTTAAGTGGGTTTATTATCCTTCATTCTCCATGAACATAGTAACTAATTACATATATGTATTTTCAACAAATTTATAGATTTGAAGTAGATCTGTTAAGGAAATTCACCATGACTTTTCCTCCGAAGCAATCCCGTCCAAGGGAAACATCTCGCGTGGAGAAATATTGTGCTAGGTTTGGTGTTGATACTGGTGGATTCACGTTATCCTTTTCCTTAGCCATGGATTACCAAATGCCACAAACATTCAAACAATGTTCTTTCCGTTGAACATTTAAGCTACACTATAATACATGTACAAAAATTGTCATAGTGTTGAATTGTTCTAAACTTCAATTATTTTATTTTAATAATAAATGAGTCATTATTTTAAAATGAAAAATCTAAACATTTTACAAATTTTTACATCTTTGAATTTTAGGATTTATCATCTGACTATGCAATCTAAACAATTTACAAATTAATTTATTTTGATTAAATTAAATATAATATCATTGGATAATGAAACAATAATTGGTACAAAGATTTAACATTGAATTTGTTGATAAAAAGTATTGAGAGGATAAACCAAGAGCTGTTTATTCATTAAATAAATTGAACAAGATGTTACAACCAATGGAATTGTCGTGGTGGGCCAAATAAGAAGCAAGCCTTGAATTAGGCCCTAACAAACAGTAATTGGATTTGAAATTTATCCTATAACAACAACACCTCATCCAATACATAACTGAATCATGACCAACAACGGTCTTGAACACACAATTCTGCAAAACAATGGGAGAATGAGTAAACCCTCTTGCCACCAAAAAAATGGCACCATGGGGTGCTTCCATCCATTCATCGGAATCACAGAATTAGCCATGCTTTCTTCTTCTTCTAGGTTTCCCTCCATCTAGATGCGACATCATGAGCAGAGATAACAAAGGAATTGGGATCCTGCAAGATAACCCCATCGATTCCTAGGACAGTCATTTCAACTGCAGTTTAATGGGTACATGTTTCTACAATTGGCTAAGAGTTTGTGGCCACTCAGTCTGAGAGACCAAGGGTTGAATCCTAACCTTGAATGCATCGTGATCATGTCTCTCCATCGATTCAAAAGGCCTTTATTGCTCAAATTCAATAGAATCACCGCCATTTTTATAAACAGTTGGGAAATTGGGAAATCAGGGGTTTTATAAACAACTTGGAAATTGGGATTGGAACAACTTGCAAAAACAAATTGGGTATCACAATAAAACAATAAAATCCCAAGAATCCACGTGAAAGAAAGTTTGTTCAACCACTGGTCGCTTGACGGTGATGTCGGCATGGCGGTTTGTGGGCCGCAAACATGATCACACCTCATCAAGTAGTGAGTGCATTTGAACCTAACCTCATCAATGAGAAAAATTACCCCAATCATCACACAAAATCATCCTACAGATAAAAAAAACATTAAATTTTGGGAGTCGACTCCCACTTGTTGAAACGCATTACGACATAATTACCTAGATTTCACTTGAGAAAGAGAAAGTGTAGGGCCATTTTTTTAAGGTAGAAAATTGTGGGGGCTTCATGCTAAGCTGTGAAGGTGGGGGTGTCATGCTAAGACGTGAAGGTGAAATTTAATTTCTACTCCCTCAAAATTACTACCCAAACCTTGGTTTTTTTAAATCGATGTTCATCCATTTTCTACAATCAATGGGAGTAACTACGTAAGTTTTGGGGTTGAGGAAATAAATTGATCTCCTTTATGTAAACATGATAAATATGTCATGTAAATCATGGGTGTAACTATGTAAGTTTTGGGGGTTGGAGGAAATAAATTGATCTTCTTTATGTAAAAATGATAAATTTGTTATGTAAATCATGTCATGGAGGATAGAAATTACTTATTCCAAACTCATTTTCCAGTAAAGCATAAATTCATGTTAATTTTACTACATTTTAGGTTAAAAAAAAATTATAATAATCCCAAAATACAGGTTTTTCACTTTAGACATTCAATTTGGCTTTCCATATCACACGTTATCTCAAAAACCCCGACAAGATGATTTAAATTCATTTTCAACTTTTTTATTTGTTGACTAATCCCAACAAGATTATTTAAATTCATTTTCAACTTTTTTATTTGTTGACTAACCCCAACAAAATTATTTAAATTCATTTTCAACTTTTTTATTTGTTTATTAGTCAACAAACTAGGAAAACATTTTTTCCCATACATGCAAGTGATTATGCCTCTGGCATATGGAGTTATTTTTTCATGGAACAATGGGTAAAAAAGTTTTAGGTATGCAAAATGATCATTTTTATCAAAATTCTTTGAATGATCCTTGGGTGCAACCCTATTCTTAGGTGTTACAAGTTACAATGTAAACATATACTTGGAAATTTTATCTTTAGAATTTTCATCTCTTCCTTTGAAGAGATAGGTGCATTTTTTGTCGACTTAATGAGATAATGAAATAAAGAAGGAGCCACAAAGTTATGAGTAGAAGTAGTAAAATCCCCTGTGTATCCTATGATACCTTTCATGAACTTATGAATACAAGAACCAATGGAGAGATTACATACAAAAGACCTGAAGTAGCTATCTCTTCGTTGGAAACAATAATTGCAGCCGTAGTAGCATATAAAGAGGAATACATATACCAAGATCCTAAAGAGAGAAGTGGAGTAGAATATCTATCCAAGGGATAGATAATAATTCTTTGTTGGTTAAAGTTAAATGATCATGTGGAAAAATAGTAAGAAAAATAGTAAGAAGTGTTTGAAACTTCAAACCCAATTATATCATCTTCCTATGACCATCTCCCTTCTTTATAGGTTCTACTCAAGTATGTGCTCCCTCTTCTCTTGGTGTCTAATTGTTTTGTCTTGAATTGATATACAATGACAACCCATCTCTCTCAAACCTAGATCTTAGTGGAAATTTAGGAAAATTGTGTGTTGACAGGCATGGGATGGACTACTAGAAAATATGGTTATATGATCTGGTTGAAAAGATAATTCAAGTATTATACAACTATGAAAAGAAATGTTCTTAAGAGATTAGTTTTGAATATAAAGGTTGATTAAATTTTAGAATTTGATATTGGGAACAACCAATGTAATTTCTAGATTTTTACCAAATATAACATCATCTTAGAATCAGATTTAAAGGAAAAAACAAAAGTTACTAATCAAATATATTATGATATTTAATATATATTTTTTCAATTTCCATATTTTATCTATATAAAAATTCAGCTAAAAATAAGTAAACATGAAACCTTAAAGAACAAGGTTGAATAATCTAAATATCTGAAATGTAAAATTTTCATTTGTTTATTTTATATCAACAAATAAAAGGAGATTTAGATAACAAATTTTAAATGATTGAAGGGAAAATTAGTGCCTAGCTTCATTGGGAATATAAGATTTTCTTTATGCAAATGTTGTAAATTACCATTTGCTACAACAAGACCAATTTAAAATGGATAGATCAAGTAGACATTCAAAAAAAAAATTAATGCAAATGATAAGATATAAAATAATGTCTAAAATTTCATGATATTGAAAAGAAGTAGAAAATAGCATTCACCACTCACACTTTCAACATGGAAATAAATTATCCATTTAATAGAGCATCCAATAAATTGATATTCAGTAATGCATCAATCCAGAACAATAATAATCAAGGTACACAAAATATTTTTTCTTAATTTTATTCAATATCACCAATATACACAACAACTTTCTTCAACATCACAAACAATTCAAGGCTCCTATGATTTTGTAAAAATAATATAATGTTAGGGGGAAAGAGAAAATTTATGTTGGAATTTATAGGAAAACGAATGAGTGAGAAAGCTAAGGGAGATTGTGGTGAGTGGATGGATGAGGCCATGGGAGTACAGGTGGAGGAGGCAGAGGGCGCACATGTGAGAATGGAATGGGAAGAGAGAGAGAGGACCACAATTTGGAAGGTGGTCACGATGGGGGAAGAGGAACCTAGTACGCTGTTGAGCATGGAGGGGAGCATGGAAGAGTTAGCTTGAGGTGAATTAAAGGAGAGGAGTGGCAAGGGATAAAAGCGGAGTTGGGGAAAGAATGAGCCATGGACAAGAGAGGAGATGGATGTTGTTCCTTGAGATGTTCATGTCTAGGAAGCTAAGCCAAGGCATTCATAACTATGAAATTAATGCCAAGGAATCCATAATTATTAAATTATTTTTGAGCCTTCCTAGAACAATTTATCAAGTCAATAATAAACACTACAACAAAAACTAGGATTCGTGTCATATTTAGCATCAAATTTTAGTCTAACTTTTTTTTCAAATGTGGTCAACAATTTGGCACTAAACCTGGCATTATTGTACATTTTCATAAAACATCGACTGTTCTAACCTTTTTGTGTCATTTTTTACCTCTGTTTTTATGTTCAATTTTGCGCCGAAATTTTTGCATCATTTTTTGAGTTTTTTGGTGCACCCTTCTTTATGCCCAATTTTTCATCTAGTATTGCATCACTTTTTGCATTCTTTGTTGCAACCTTGTTTGTACCCAGTTTTGCACATATTTTTGCATCCAATGTTGCATTCATTTTTATACCTAGTTTTATGTCCAGTTTTACGTCGAGTTTTGTTCCCAATTTTGCACCATGTTTTGAATCCAATTATGTGTCGAGTTTTGTATTAATGTTGCATCCAAATTTGCATTCAATTATGGGACTAGTATTGCACCTATTTTTTTGTCCAATTTTACATATAGTTTTCCACCCCATCTTACATTTAATTTTACATCTTGTTTTACATCTTTTTTTGCATCTAGGTTTGTGCCCAATGTTTCGTCCCATTTTACATATTTTTTTGCATCCAAGTTTGTGCCTAGTGTTGGGTCCCGTTTTACATCTTTTTTTGCATCTAGGCTTGCACTGAATGTTGCGCCCAATTTTGTGCCTAATTTTTTGTACAATTTTGTGTCCAATTTTGTGTCTAATGTTGAGTCCAATTTTATACCTAGTTTCATGTCCAATTTTATGTCTAGTGTTGCATCCCATCTTGCATCCAATTTTATGTCTTGTTTTGCATCTCTTTTGTTCATCCAAATTTGCATTCAATGGTGTGTCCAATTTTATACACAGGGTTGCGTCCAATTTTGTGCCTAGTGTTGCCATGGTTTTACTCCTAGTGTTGCATCCATTTGTGTGCCCAATTTTATGTCCAGTTAAGATACCAATTCTGCATCTACTATTGTATCATGTGTTGCATTCAATTTCGGTCCTAGTATTGTGTCTATTAGTTTTGCACTTATATTTGTGTCTAATGTTGAGTCCCTTTTTTCATCAAGTTTTGTGTCTGGCGTGACATCTACTTTTCTGATTTGTATTGCATGTAATCTTGCATCCACTTTTGTGTCATTTGTCATCTAATTTAGAATCCACTTTGTGTTTTGTTTTGCATCCCAATTTGCATCCACTATTAATTAAGAATATTAGTTTCAATTATCAATAGTGAAATATTTCAATTTTTATTGATTTTGCATCAATTTTATTAATTTCAATTAAATATTGAAGTCTATCAAACTCTTCAAAGATCATTAAGAATTCAAATCTATAGTATAACTTTTGTGAATAAGTTTAATGGAAATTCACAACATCCATACAAAAGTAGTAATTCTCTATCAAAATAACAATCATATTTATTCAAATCAACTACGATTCAAATGTATGATCAATAGATGAAAAAATTTCATGGATATCATTATAGTAAAGTAAAAAAGAATTCAAATATGTATATTATTTAAATACCAATCAGACAGGAAATAAGCTGTATGACCTCCATATAAAAATAAAAATGATATATATATACATACATACATACATACATACATACATACATACATACATACATACATACATACATACATACATATATATATATATACACACACACACATGTAAATAAAATCTGAGATATGGCATGCCCATGAATAGGATTAGTAGTTATCTGACACCACCAACATCATCATCATCTTATTCTTCTCCTACATTTGAATCAAACTCAATATAGTTCAGATCATCATGTATGGGTCATCAATTGTTGTGATCTGGAAAAATAATTCAATATTAGATGTTAGTATAAATTTCATACCACAATGCATATTTCTATTATATTTCTAATATTAAATATGTCAAAGTAAAACAAACTATAAAACAATTGCAATTAACATGCATGTGTGTGTGTGTGCGTACACGTGCATGCGCACTAATATGACTACAAAAGAAAGTGCAAAAAATACAACTAACTGAGAATTTTAGTAAAAGATATAAACAAATTAAATAATTTAAGTATGAAATGAAAATAGATGAATACTAAAGTGATATATTTATCCTAACTGTCAAAGAGGGCTTTCCACTTTGACAATCAAGTTTCCTTCACTCAAAAAATCATAGCAAGAAAATAAGGTTTGATATAAGAATCTAAGGTAATTGAATTTTAAAGAATTGAGGAATTACTAACCTCTGTTGGAAAAAGAGATCTATGATCCCATTCCTACCATTCTCATCATTGAATAATATAAAGAGACTCCAATGCATCAACCATCTCCAATTTCGCAATTAATTGAGGGGTGATGCAAAATTCAGCTATCCACAAGCATGCATTAATAAGAAAAGAAAGGAAATATAGAAAACAAGCATACATAAATTGACAGTGGAAATAAATAAAACCTTGGAATCAATCATTTATTTACCTTAGAATAAATAATTTGTTTCAATTGACTAAACTCTTCAAGAGCAATATCCCAATTTTGTATCAAACTCGGTTGCAAGATTTCTCCACAAGACATTCAAACTCACGTCAATGTTTGTACAAAAAGTGTGATATTGCTATAATAATTATGTTGTTTCAGATTAGTTTCCACATTCAAAATGAAACTTATCATATTGGCATAGTGCATCTATCTTATTAGGTCAAATATTCCCATTCCGTGTACATCACTTAACATAATCATACAACTATAAACCAAATTATAATGAAGATATCTAGGTATACTATTATTTTGATCTATTAAAGAAACCTAAGAAATAAAATTTATCTAGAAAAATTTCCATTTTCAACAGGCCATTCAAAAAATAAGTATGTGCTAAGGCCTTAAAATAATGTAGGATCATATCTTTGAATTTTATCAATTGGCAACCTGCCAATTCATAAATGATAATGTTGTCTCCCAAAATTGTGTAGAATAGATCTCCACCAACCTTAGTATGGACTACTACATTTAACTACTATAAAATATAGAAAGAAATAACATCTTAAAAGTAAGAAAATGACAAATATTTGTTAAAGTTGTCCAAAGGGAATTCTAGCATCAAACATCCAACATAGATATTATTCAAGTGATGGAATTACAAAAACAATTGAACTTGAATCCCATTCTCATTGAAAGGGGTAACTTTAAACATAAAAAAACATGTAGATATAGCTAAGACACCAACTAAAAGTTCTACAATATAAAAATGAAAAAACTTCTTATTAGGACTCTCGATGAGTGGTGTAACTCATAGCAAATTTAGCTGATCATAGTGTTCTCCATGAATGAGCCCTTGTTTAAAAAATCTAAAATCATACTCACAAGATACCATCATTCAAACCTTTTGGGAAAATACATGTTTTATTAGTGATGATAATCATGTATTACCTTTCATTCCAATTTTCTATAGTTTTTTGATAATCTCGATATATACAATTATTATTGTATTTTAGTTCAATTCATACAAGGTTTGCATTGAAAGGAACACAAGACAAGTTTATCAACATAATTGGTTAGCAAAGTTTGTCATTTTTCAGTTTTCTAATTCATGTCAAAATAAATAAGAGGGAGAATAAAGATCACAACAAATTTGATTTTCAAATCTTGGGATATGTGTAGACATAAAATGAAGAAAAGAACAAACCATAGCTATATCTAATCAAGATAATGATATTTAGAAATTTACAAAGCTCATAGATAGAATTATTTGGACTTATTTTTTATTGCATACAACAACCCAAGTCCTCTTTATGGTGACATTTTATACTAAAACAATACTCATATTAAAAAATTTATAAACACCATCCATAACATGACAATATCTTATGTTACATTAGAAATTATGTCATTATACTTGTGTGATTACTTGTAAAAACTAAATATGTTTTCCCTTTTATGTGATTGATGAATCTAAAAGAGTAGAAGAAAAAATCAGTATCTTATGCTATTGAATTAGATATGAGATATGATACAAATATGATGACAAAGCAGTGGTATCAGTGATTGTAATAAATTGTTGGCATTAAAGAGAAAGTTGGAATTTAGAGAATTGATTCACAACATAACAGGTAAGGGTTCTGATATAAAATAATTTACTATCCCTTAATAGCTAATATAGGTAAAACTCGACAAGGTGTAATAGAATATGGCAAAGCAAAGATATCAATAAAACTCTACCTGCAATTTATGGAGGGAAACTAGGAGCAACTCTCATACACGCAAAGCATTATATCTTAGGATAGAAATTGAGTTAATGGATTAACTAATAAAGCTTTGATGCAAAAATAATTCCTACTGGAAACATTCGATGGCAGACGAGAAATCACCATTATGTCACAATTACAAATGGATCTAGATGCATGTCTTGGGTGACACCAAAAAAGTGGCAGAATATTAAACATACCAAACTATATAAATGGTGATTGTGAAAGTTCAACAAAAATTATAAAAAAATAAAGGAATTAAATCTGTAAGGTCGAAACATGATCAATAATAAAGGATCCAAGAATGAAAAATATTTAATACAAGATTTGTATGACAAGATGATGAATATACTCAACTTGCATAGCACAAACTTGATTTCAAATGCAAAGATATTGTAATAGTTAATATATCAAATATTGTTTCATGTTTCTATTGAAACTTGTCGCTTAGATGTATTATAGAATATTATATTGATCATTAAGCCATTCATTAAATAGTACATATATGTAAATTGATGATACTGCATAAAGTCAATGTTATTAGGTAAACTACAATTCAAACTATTGCTTCACTAATCATTATTCTAATATGAAAAAGATACCATAGAAAGGAAAAGGAAAGCATAGACTATTTATAGATCCTTAAATCTCTCCACTAGAACCTAGAATTTTTCAAGTAGAAAGATATATTCCCCAAATCTGAGTGATGGATCCATGAGAAGTCCCTCAAATATGCAAACTAATTTTTGAAATTAACAAAATAAATTAGTGAAGCAATCTTAAGGAATATGTGGCCCTTAAAACAAGGATTTTAACCTTAGATTTCATCCAATTCTTTTTGAAGAAGGCACCTATAAGTGATGCATCAAAATATAGGAAACCTATCTAAAGGAACAACCTACACATGGGACTTGAAGGCTCCAAACCTAGAAGATTCATTCCATGCTGGAGTATGTGATGCTATAGGGATACATGCTCTACATATTGAATAAGATCACTCTGTAAATTGACCCCTAAAGGGGATATTTCCTAAAAATACATTCATGTTTTTCATTGGTTAACGAATAGTCCTAAAAGGGATGAAATGCTGCACCAAACCTAAACAAGCCTCAAAACTATACTACTTCACGGAATTGCATCAAGCCATGATTAAAGAAAATCCCATATTTATTGATTTAATGCACATAATTGGCCAAATTTATGTCCAAACTTCCCCATAATTACTTCATATTGAAAATGATGTGATTTCAATGTGGAAAGATTCCATAATTCTACCTAGATCTATTGGTTGAGGCTGAGTTTCAAGCCCATAATTAATGGTTTATGGCTGCTACCATCAAAAACACCATACAAAGTGCCTAGAATCACCCATATATTTCTTAAAAAGGTTGTTTTTACAACCATAACTATTGGTTTATCCAATATACTTAGAAACACTACATATGGGGTTCTTTTGCCACTGATTTATGTCACGTACCCATACCCCGATTATCATGCGGAATTGAAAATTTCTTAAAGAACCTTTGTTGTTCTTTGAAACACAGGGCATGGCCATGAAACACTCCTCAACATTCATGTTTTGATACCACACTATCACGTCCCCTCCCGTCCACCATTGATCAATTTGATGATCTACGAAGAAATATATTAGAGGGGGTTGAACGGCAGAAAAAAAAAATCCCGACGAAAAACGATGGTCACAACTTGTTCCGCATATGCGAACATATCAATGGTTGGGAATCAACCTGCAAGAATCAATGGTGTGGAAATATTGAGTTTGCAGAATTGAGAAAACAGAAATTGCGATCCAGTGTCCCGCATCCCGCACGTGAAATAGGCCGTTATGGAAAGGAAAGTTGCGGAAATAAAGATATGCAAAGATGCATCGTGCATCCCGCAAGTTGTGGAAAGGAAGTTGCAGAAGGAATATTTCAGAGAATAAGATTTACGGAATGTCATTTCTGAATCTCGCAAGTTGTGGATAGGAAAGTTGTGAAAGGATATTTTTGTGGAAATTCAACCTGCTAACATAAGTCTTGGACCAATTTGATCATTCAATCCATCACCAATTCGGCCAATCTAAGCCCCATAATGAAACTTAGAAATGCATTGAAAGTAAGCATACAAATATGCATACAATTGTAATTATACAACGGAAGTAATTCACCAATTCAACACATTAAGCATGTTCATCATATTTCATTGAGAAAATACAAATGCAGAGATTAACATAGATAGGAACACTTATCTTTGAAAGAAGTTTGTTCCAGAACCAGCTATGTTACTGCAACATTCCATCCAACCATAGGCCAGTGTGCTCATCAATCTCTTAGCAGCACTGCCACCCCCAAACTGGGCATGATTCCCCCAAGGAATAAGGAAACACTAGTAGCCTCACACATAGCCAAGGATCCAACAGGAACTCAGCCAAGCCAACACAGTTGGGTTTATTAGACTACACATAGTCAATCTAGCTAATATTTGGGTTTGTCATACTGGACATAGTCAAGACAACACTTACATAAAGGACCAGCCAAGCCAACAGATGGGTTTATCATGATAGACAGCTAATCCATCTCACTACTGGGTTTATCAGGCTACTCAACTAATCCAGAATTCACAGTTGGGTTTATCAGACTATCCAATCAAGGATCACACATGTCGAAATGCACAATAAGACACAGCCAAGTCAATTACCAATCGGGTTTATCAAGATGCAAGGAGATGGAAAGGCTATCTGTTAAGCTAGTGATATCAACCACAGAGTTATGGACACATGCACTAGATCTAGCCTGGCTTCTAAAAAATCTACACATAGTTAATCCAACACTTACATAAAGGACTAGCTAAGCCAACATATGGGTTTATAAGGCTACACAACTAAGCCATCTCACTATTGGGTTTATTAGGCTACTCAGCGAAGCCACCATTCATATTTGGGTTTATCAGACTGTCGATTCAAGGATCACACATGGCCAAATGCATAATAAGACACAACCATGTCAATTACCAGTTCGGTTTATCAGGCTGTAGGGAGATGGAAAGGCTAACTGCTAAGCTAGTGAGCTCAACCATAGAGCTATGGACACTTGCACCAACATAGCCTACCTTCTAAAACATCTACACAACCAACACCAGGAAGCATCCCCTTCTCTACTACAGAGTCCCCCGTGCTATTTCTTCCCTTTCCAATGCTATTCAGGGTGTGAAAAGAAGAAAACTAGCCCTCTAGATCTATCTGTGCGGTTCCATCTTGTACTAGGTTTATCAATCTAGTTCAGACCCCATTTCCACTCCCAAAACCAATTCAGACCAAAACAACAGAGGCATACATAGCAAGATAAAAAATTCACCAAAAATCGTAACTCCTTGCTGGCCACTCACTCCATAGTACTCCCAAACGAATTTCCTGGACATGCACACTGAAGAAACAACTGAAAACATGAAGGATTAACACACAAGAAGGTTTAGCTACGTGAGAGTTCCCCGTGAATGAAGGATCGATGATCCAAACGTCCTGCAGATCCCCAAAACCTGAGGGAAGATGAAAAACATTAATGCATGAGGGAATGAGCATACGTTCTTAGGTGCTTTATTTCCCATGAATTCAAAACATGTTCTTCAAGAATGGGTGCTCTGCCCAATTTGAATTTTTCCCATACTCTTCCCATTCCATGCAATAACTACCTCAACCAATTTCTGGCAGAAATAAATGGTTGGAGAAAGACAAGAAATGGGTAGTTGAAAATTTTGATGGGTTTTCCCTAATGGATCAAGGTTAAAAATTCCCTCCCCTTATCCTTGGGAAATCATGCCCCCATCTCATTATTTTTTGTATTAACATAGCTGGTTGTGGGCGTTTGATTAAATTGCATATTTACATGATGTTAACAAATGTGCTTGACTTAGCACATCAACCATAGGAATCAACCATGACCACCTATACACCAAACATTAATCAATGAAAGGGCCTTGGCCTTGAGCTCCTTGTCATGATTCCATATAATATTTACATCATATACGTTTAATGCAAACAGGGTCAAAACCGAGGTGTTACAATTTAGGCCTGAAATATCACCAAAGTTGAGGATTGACTCTTCTTTTCAGGCCTAGACATGTACTTCTTTTTGCCTCAAATCATGCCCAACATTGAGGAATGAGGTTGCTTTCATTCCAATACATGTTCTTGTCACTATTTTTTAGCCTTAAAATATGCCCATGTTTTCTTCTTATGCATAGAATTGCATGGGATACATCTTACATGCAAAGTTATGGGATGAGTTTTCTTATTTTACTCTAAAAAAGGATAGCGTCTCATTACAATCATTCATCAAAGAATCTATACTTTCTTAGAAATTGTCTAGACCTAGTCAGAATTATGAATAAGGCTTCCCATAAGTCTCTTATTATTGTATTTTTCTATAAAGAATATCCATAAATGTGTTGTTCTAGTACAATGATCCTTCAAGGGTGAATGCTGCCTTGAACTCAGTGCATGATCCTATTTCCACACCAAATAACTATAATCAAATCATGAAAAATGTTACCCTTCTCAAGAGTGTGATCAAAATCACACATGCACACCCATGCAAAATGTGGAGTAGCAAAGTCAATAACACTCCCTACATTGGATGGTGTCTCTAGATATAATCATATCCTAGTTATCATAAAATACAAACATAAAACAACATTCACCACACCTTGGGAACATTTCAGTACAAGCATATGCCCCTTGGGTTACTAAATACAAGGTCTACATTCCAAAGGGAAATAGAATTCTCTTTCAGGAATCTTATCGTTAATATAAATTAAATATGTAATAATGTAGATAATTTTTGTTACACCTTTGTAATCAATTCTCCCTAGTTCAAATTCCTGCACTATGTTTATTTATTTGAATTTGAAGCTGGATAGATTCAGGGCTCCAACCTAACTCCACATTTATCAGGTTCCATCGATGGCTTGGGAGGTTATCACCAGCCATTTTTTATAACAATGAATGGTCCTGATGACCAATAACATGTGCTAAAGATGTTAGGTATGGTGCGACTAAGCACCAATATGAATAGTTATAAATAAAATAATAGCATAGAATCATAAAAGCCTCATATATCATCACAAATCTCAAAATCTAGTTTCACTTCCCACTTCAAAAGCATAACAATTTGTATACCTATTAAATATTTGTCTAGGTTTTCTAAACTATTAAATTCTTTCAATAAATGCTCATGATTAACAACATTGAACACCAAGATAAGAATCCAATTATTCTCAATTTCTCCTTAAATCTCAAGTGTTGGATATGCATTATCTTTTTCCAAAGTGGAAAGATACTAAAATCAAAGAAAGAGGGAAAAAATTGTGTTCCAATCAACCTTTCATCATTTTTATGTATTGGATAAAAAGGACATGAGCATGTGGAGAATCAAGTATGGAGGTAAACCTTATGTTTATGAAACTCCAATTAATCTCCAATGAGAAAATCCATTGATTTAAATGATCAATATAATATGGGTAGAAAATCGCACATGGCCAAGAATGGAAAAATGAAATTTAAATTTTCTTAAGGTACTCATGTGACTACAAGGAGTTGGCGAGTGGAAAAGATGAACAAAATATGGAGTACAACTAGTGAGGAGAACACCATAATTCTCTACTATGTGGGGCCTACGAATTAGGAATAGTATCCTTTTAGAAGGCCAAAATACATGCAAAATTTTAATGAAACAAAAAAGAACTTGTTCAAAGACAACCATTTCATTAAATAGAACTAAATTTAATTCATGAAAATGAAATGAACAATTGAAATTTTCTTATTAAGCAAGTGGACACTTATTATGAATAGCACAGGTTGACATAATTAAAGAAAAACTACTCAGTGCTCCTCAATGACCAGTGCCAATAAATCATGATGTATACTCAACCAAAAAAGTAAGCATAAAATCTACAATCCATGAACTGTAAAGAAAAAGCTCAAAGAAACACTTACTAAAATTATTCTAGCAATATCTATCCTCCAATATAGAGTACTTTCAAGGATAGCAGCGATCAGATAAATGAAATTGATGATTACATCAAAGAAGTGATCTTGAGAAAATTTATACTAAATATAAAAACATGGCCTTAATAAGAACTGATGCTTCAAACTCAAGAAGTACATCTTGGTTGTACAATAGGAAATTGATGCACCTTAAGAAGAAAATATTAACTCCACAACAAGAATACACATGGAGAGGTTCATCCTTACAAAAAAATAAAAGATCCAAAAACCAAAGACATGTTAATGACTAGTACAAAAAAATATTCTAAACAGAAAGAGCTTTTTAATTACAAGGGTCACATGACCCTTTTGTGTCAATTGCAACCATTTTTGGGTTTATTTAAAGGAAAATAACCCCTTTCCTCTGTCTACTCCATCTATATTAGTTAATAGTTTCATTCACATGCATGCATACATGCTATAAAATGATAAGATAAGGTGGTAGATACAAAATCTATTAGCCCAAGATTTAAACAACCTAAGTATTTCTCCCTATGCCTCTCCTATACTCAATGCTGAGAATATATCTTGATTTCAAGGTATTTCACTTGAATAGATGGTATGTAGGTTCAGTATCATAGGGATAAATTATTCACTAAAATTGAAAGCTCCATGAAGGCCAAGAGAAAAATAATGAGAATTACTAGAATGAAAATGAACTTGCGCCTGATTCCAAAGGTGGATTTGACTATTTGAATTTTAAACTACGCCTGCTTCAAAGTCTATGCAAACTAGGAACTGTCGGCTCAAATTGATAGTAACTTTAATTCATAAAAAAAACAATTAAGGGAGGCCATGAAAACCTCCCAAAATATAGAGGAGCGTGAGGTGGTTCATTTAAGGAAGAAATAAAATACGGTCCATCATTGTATTTGTGATTTGGGTCTAGCTCAAATGTTCAAGAGTTGTTACCCTCCCACCCCAATTTAAACCCCACTTGTGACATGTTCTCTCTTCATGAGACAATTGTTGATTGGGGTTGGAAAAAGGCTAGAAATATCACTCTCGCCCAAGGGTTGTAGGGTTAACGCATGGAAACGTGGAGAAATGGTCCATCATTGTATTTCTGATGATACTATATAGACAAGCAAAGTTTATTTTTGTAAAAAAATAAAACAAATGAGAACTCGATGAAAATTTTCATGACATCATGTGCATGGTTACAATCTAAATTCAAAGGAAAAAAGAAATATATTATGTATATAGATTACCTAAAAAATTCAATGGGAAACTAAACAAGGACAATGTTTATCATGGATGCTATGCAGAGTGAAATAAAATAATGATATAGAGAAAGAAATGGAGAACCTATTTTCAACTGCTAACAAAATAATAGTTGTGAAAAAAAATAAAGTCAAGATATTTACCTTAGACATAAGCTATTAAATAGACTCTAGCAAGATCTGGAATTCCAATGTAGCCATGATTGAAGGAAAAAATAGAATTCCCTGCATATAGAGCACTTTATTGATGTGATAAATGCTTACAAAATATTATAATTCAAATTATGAATAATTTATGCAATACAAATTCTGATCAACTGATAGAGCACATAAAATTTTATCATAAGTTGTATAACAAAATATAATTATCAAGAAATTGTATGATTTGTTTTTCATTATGTTATCAACTATTGTGCATCTATACATGGAATGACCAACCCTACTGATAACTATTTAGAGGTCTAGAATCTAAAAGAACCTACTTGGGGTTTCCAACGGTCAGGACCACAAAAGAAGCATATAAAGAAAACTAGAGCCAAAGTTTACTTCCATCTAGAGAAAAACTCAAATTACTCCTTGTCTCGTAGAAACCTTACACCAAAACACATTTCATAAGTCATTATAAGCATGGGAATTGGCATGATTCAGGAGTAGGAAAGGCACAATCACCAATATTAGGAAAAAGGAAATAAACAATGTCCATGTCTTCAAAATACAAAACCTATGAGAGATAAAGAAAAAAAATATAAATTAGAAAGCATACATGAATGTCCATTCAAGAATCAATATTCCATAAATAATATGCAATGCTTAATATTCTCCCACATACATGCCACAATACCAGTAATAAAAAAATACCATATGTTCATATATGTTAAACTTCAATAAACAACATGGGTTAGCTCTGTATTGGTATATTATCTTATGGAAATGTTCACAAAGGTCATGAGATCAAATCCCATTGAGCCCCTTGGTGTTACTAATAAATATTTCAGCTGGCACCCGTGTTATGAAAACAGATCATGTATTTAGCTATTGTAGGTTGGTTTTAATTCCTTCTTCATACAACAGAGAAAAAAAAAAAGTTTTGAGTTTTTTTTTAGTTCATCTTGTAGTACAGTCACATATTAGAAAATTCATTTGGGATAATCATAGAAATTAAGTTCATATAGCTTATCTGAACTTGACTTTATTTGGAACAAATGATTTCAATATGAAAGGTTTCAAGAGAGATATCTACTGCATGGAACCCTTTGTCACCTACTCACCACCTCTCACTTTCCATCTAACAGTTCAACTCTTCTCATCCTACTTAGTAATCTCTCGTTGGTGACGTGTTACCAGATCCACCACCTAGTGTGTAGGATCCATGGAGGATCTGTCATGGAAATTGATCCTCTGTTGGAGGAAATGGATCCTATGAAAAAGAATAATAAAACACAAAATTTCAAATAGATCCGTAAACTTTCAAGGATTTTGTGAACCACCGATCTCATAAATATTTTATTTTTTAATGAAAATACTTCAAAAATGTTGAAGCAGTGTTTAAAAAATCGGTGACTCGTACTCGAACTTAAATAGCAATGTTAAGTTCTTAAATTAAATTTTTAGCATTACAATTAATTGTTTCAAGATTTTTTAGAGTGGTCCCAACTTCATCGGACTTCATATGCAAAAAGTAGAATCATAGATCCCATTTATAATTCAAAATACTTAACAGTTTTTAGATTTCAGGATTGCAACATTTCCATTGGATTCTATCATGTATGAGGGTAAGGAATTGGCAATCCATTCATCTTAGCACAATTTTTTTGAATTATGATTTTCTATAACTATAATAAATCATTTGTATTACACTATTGAAATGAAATTTAGTATGGTTGAACTTGTATTCTGCTATCTCTAGGGGTATTTTGATTACATTCAATAAAAAAATTCTTCTCGACATTGTAGGGAACAAGGATTAAAAAAATTAGGATTTCTATAAACTTCACAAGTTTATTTTTTGTTGGCTATAGTCTATGGGTCAACTAGAATATTAAGCTACCCCCCTACCGATCCATGCTTTTTCTTTCTTCATTAATGCTTTTAAAATATATCTTAATTTTCTTTTGGAATAGATGGGACTACCTCTTCAGTCTATTAAATAATCATTTTTATACACACTTCTTTCATATGGTCTTCATTCATATAGAGTCTACCTCTGAAGGTTGTGTTCTGGTTCCTGAAACTCTTATGTGGCAATGCAGGGAAGAAATAATACAAACCTCAACAAAAAACTATAGGAAATATAAAAATACAAGACATGGAAAAGGATAGAGGATCTATAGGAAAAAATGTTCAAGGATGGGGAAGTATGTTAATCCCTTCACTCAAGGATACTAACACAAAATCCACTCCTAAATTAAAGCCAATACATGCAACCTTTGATAATAAAGTCACATAGAATGCTTATTCCACATTGAATAAAGAGACAAATTTATGTGGGGAATAGAAGGGAAACTACCAAATACACCAAATCATGAAAAACGTGTCAGGATGTGAAACTTACTCTCTCGCCTAATCCAAATCAGCGATATGTGATAGGAAATTAAAGGCAACTGCCAAATAAATGAAATCATGAAAAACATATCAGATATATCATGTGAAACTTACTTTCTCCTAGAACATGTAAGAAGTATATCATTCCTAATCTCCCAGCATATTCTCCAAAAGCCAGCAATATTTTTCCATTTTCTCCAATAGTAATTTCATAATCATATAAATTTACCCGATGAATAAGAACTTGATAAAAGAAAATGTTATTTCAATCATTTGAAAGAAGGTAAATATGTATGTATTGCTAATTTGGATGGTAATTCATGAAAATTATTGCATCAATGCATCATACAAAATTTTTCCTTTTATTATTACCTTATCAAGCAATGGCATGTTTTCTGGTTGAGACTTACAACTATGTGAGAAGAATGCATATGCTCTGTCTGGAAAAAAAAATTCCAGCTCACTTGGTTAAATTTAGATGGGATTCCACAAACCTTTACATTGATATAGATCACCACTTCCCATGGTTAGACAAGGTTTTCCAATTAATATACATCCAATAGAACCAAAAAAGAAGGGATCACCTTATATTCTAATGCCACATATATTATGAGATCAAACGGAGATATTAATGCCTATTACGGGCCTTGGGAAGCTTCCTATCCACCTTTTGTCACTACCACGACCAAATTTATCTTGTCGTTTTTGTGAGGGAAATTTTAAACAAATATATATATCCTTGCATTTCTCATCCCAATCAAACACCTTCATGAGGATCACCTCATACAACCCAATTTTCCCGTCAAATCAAAGAAAACAAGAGGTATAAGAGTACTCATGAGACTCCATATTCCAAATTAATGCAACCTTTTTTAAGGAGCGAGTGGGGACAACCAATCATCAAAACCCATGAGGAGTTGTCATTCTAGGACACTGAGTGCGCACCACCAACCCATGAGACATATCAATTATTTTTTGTTGGAATAGCAAGAGTGATGTGATAATAGTGACTAGTCTGAAAGAATACTGATATTATTTCAAATTAAGAACCAAAATTCATTCAAGTGTGATCAAAATGATATTTCAAGGTTGAATTGACAATATCGATCACACTTAGTTTCAAACTTGTTTGAATCGGTATGTCAAAAGAGGTATATCATGTGCCAAAAGTGTTGTTCAAAATGCATGATAGGGATATGACATTAGCTCAATGAAACATCAATAAAGTTTGCAAATGAGATGACTAACCTTGACCAGTACCAGAACCCTGAAATGTTTGATCAAAGGATTATTGGAAATATTATATTGAACCAAACTAAATGCAAGTTATCTGATATGGAACACTATCCATAGAATAGATTATTCCCTACAATAACAAAGACCTGCATTTCCCATTTTAGGTGATCCTTTGTACCATCCATTTTCCCTAAATAAAAAACAGTTGAATCCTTTTTATTTTCTATGGGGAAAGGCACCACCATATTTCTAAACGTTTCCCATTTAGTTGGAATGGAATTGACATAATACAAATTTCCAATTAGTGTTGCAAGTTCATATAATTACCACATTGCAGTTTGTGCAGGGGTTTTCCTCCTTAACTTCCTCTTTCTAATTTCTTATGCCCACCTAACAGTGCCCATTTAAGTAGTTTAGAACCATCTTGACTGCTACTTTAGATAAAAGGAGAATGGAAAAGGTCATATAGATGTTATTAGAATGTTTTCCTTGGGAACATATGGTGGAGCCAGACATTATTTAACCTGATACAAATATTTATAATAGAGACCAAGGAGATAAAATAACTTAGAATGACAAACCTATAATTCGTTTAATGGAACATGGAGTATTCACTAAGGTCTGGCTATTATTTTCATTGTTTAACATGGAATGCTAGTTTGGATTCCAAGATATCTCTTGAATAGTTAGGCTTGGTGGATTGCATTTGGGAGTTGCATTCCAAGGGGAAGCTTTTGCAAGCAGATGATGGCAAAATACATGGATTGTAATTTCCATGTATGGGGTCCTGAGAAGTCAATTGTATGTTGCACATGTAATTAAATTTCCTTCCCATAGTGGTAACTTCTCCTCATATCTAGTCCTCATCTTATAAAAATCCAAGCGTACGTAACTTCACCTCAGAGGGTTTTGCATTGATACCCTAAACACAAGATATGTGTGTTAACCCATTGGGCATTGTCTAACTGGTAAGATTTGCACAGTGTTTACCTATGCACAAGGGTTCCATTCTTGTTGTGGTATTCCCCACTAGCATGGCATGAGTTTTGAAGGGACTAGGATAGATGAACTAAGAAATTTTGGAAAAATGAATCGCCCTTAGACCTGGAACCTAACGCAAAGGAAGTTTTGTCTTTGCAACGCATCCCCTTGGGGAAGGTTTTCCTCGGGATCCAAATTGTTTATGATAGTCATAAAATATTCCCATTTTTTTCACTAGAATGTATGACTATATAAATCCCTATCAGATTTATACATGACTTTGTGGAATTTTCATTTGATGTTCCAAAAATATGATTATATAATTATTTGTTCTCTAATCACTACAGTATGCATTTTATCCAATTCCATTCTCTCTCTCTCTCTCTCTCTATATATATATATATATATATATATATATGTATATATGTATATATGTATATATGTATATATATATATATATATTCAATTGAGTATTGTTTGTTGTGGAAAGTTATCACAATGAGAGTTTGATAGTCTATGCAATGTGAAGGTTTGATAACATCTCACATGGTGACGTCATTATATATAATTTTAATCTTTGTGGATTTGGCTATGCCCAACATTGGTCACTGATGGGTGAATAATTGTGAGAATTGTTTTAGTGCAGCCAACGTTGGAAACTAACTACACCGACTTCCAAACATTGTAGATGTAGGATCCAATCCCTACATTCAAGAACTATCATTAAATATTCAATAAGTTCATGGCTTGGGAATTGAAGGATGTATGGATTTAGGAATTCAAGTATACTCGACTATTATTGGAAGTCAACAATTTGGAGACAAGGAACCTGCTGGCCATAGTGTTTTTTAGACTATGATCATGTTAAATTTATAATTGTATCCAACGTTATATTATACAATCATTGGCATGAGTTCCAATATTTACATGGGAATATAGAATATTACTTAAGGATCTGTGTTGAAATAGAGGAGACCCTGAATCAAATAACCAAATTGAAATACAAGAATTGAGGATGTATGATTGGTAGACAATACTTTTTCCTCGGCATCAAGTGGATGAAATTTGATGTGTATGAATAAAGAGAAAGAATGGAGCTTCCAAAACAATTGATATTTTACCAAACAATAAAATAAATGTGAAGATGAAGGAGTGCAGATAGGATGAGGACAAATCCCATTGTTGAAAAAATGAAAAGTAGAAGAATGAATGATCCAATTACAAAGATCAAGATGAGATGATCCAATTGCAAATATCAATATATTCATCTTGATCGAGGAAGAAGATAGAGGAAGGTAAAATTGGAATCTATAGATGAAATATCAATAATCATCATAGTGGAGCAAGCCACTTAATAGTAAAATATTTGTTTTAATCTACTGGAAGATGAGCCTTCATTACAGTAAATAAAAGTACTCTAATCATACAAAGGTTGAATTTTTTTTTGGAAAAGTTCTTGGTAGCATTGAAACCCTCTCAATCAAATTTGACGCTATGACATTGATTCCCAATTGCTAAAAACTATCACGGGTTAAAATTCGACGGAGTCATTCATTGCAGTTGTAAATATCATGGGATATGATATTAAATGGTGGATATTAAATTCTATTTTGCTAATTGGGAATCTCCATCTAAAAACATGGCATTATGTAGGTTAAATTATTTTAAAATATCATAAACAAATAAAATATCTTCCAACCCAGTTGTCCCTTCACCTGTAAACAACCTCCAAAGAGAAAATAAAAGAAGAAGAAAATTAAAACTTACTTGAGATCTAAGAGTCATCAATATTTCCATATTGCCTCTGATTGTTGGATGTGGAAGCTGAATTCGATAGACCCATGATTTCCCCTGCATATATGAATCAAAATATGCCACTCCCACAAGAAAACCCAACCCTTCCTATTGTATGTGTTCTTCCATAGAACCGATACTTTGACCTAGGTGATATGAATCAAAACCTTTCAAACATATTTTATAAGTCCGAATCTGATTGAGAAATATTGAGGGGTTTAAGGTGAGGATCAAATCCCCTTTCTCATTGTTTTTTTTGAATCCAATGTATTAAAAAATAGCATGATGTATTAGTACTCATAATATGAATGTGGATATCTCATGGTGATTAAGGAAATATGTCACCTCTAAAATCAAATCTAGAATTGGGAACATTTCTTCTCCCAAAATCATTCCAAAACTAGTAAAATTGGGTAAAGTAGAGCGTCCTTCGTAGGGTGGTCTATCAAGGTGTAGGTCAACCTCATAAAGGATGGAATTTCATTTTATCTATGCCTTTCCAAATAATTTTCTTTTGACATTTTGAACTATGATCTTTCTCTTGCTTGTCATGTGACAAAATAACACTTCAATAATAATGAATTTTTATTTTAAAAAATACTTTTCAATAATAATATTTTATTAAAAAACAATAAAAAAATAATTTACCTTTTAGCAAAAACATAACTCTGCTAGTCTCAAGTTTTATTTTAAAAAACTCTTCAATAATATTTTTTATTAAAGAAATTAATTTTCAATTAAAATATGTGCTCTTATTAAAAGAAAACAATTTAGAATCATTTACTCATGTTTCCCATTGATCTTGTTCTTTGAAAATCGATAGTGAAATAAAACAATCTAGACAACTCAAAATTAGTATTTGCCAACACTATGAATTTGAAGTACTTTAAGTGATAAAATTAAGAAAGAAACAAAACCTGGAATCTAAAATCCTTTCTAAAGGTTAATTTCAGGACCCCATCCTGAAATGGCATAATGGGAGTCTTTTTCAATTAATGATGGGGCGCCATTTTTTTTTCATGCAAAGTTGTCACAATGCCCCACTGCAAATAACATAATAAACACCCTATAAAGAAACAAAAAAGAGGGATTTTCCCTTTGCATTACTTATGACTTGTGAAAGACTCGACCTCGAATCCTTTCTTTAACTAAATACTAAGGTGAAACTACTATAGAAGAAAAATATGAAAAATATGTGCTTGCGATATCTCATCTTGGGATGGTTTTTATTAATGCATATACCATAGATGTATTGAAAATTAATTATGATACCTTGGGAAGGATGTAAATCCTATAAGAAAAATACCATGTTCCAAGAACAGAAGACTACATCTAAGGTCTTTTATGTAATCATTACAAATCCCCTTCATGCATGAATGTTGAGTTGTGACACATGAGGGGGTTTACAATTTACTAAATTCTAACAATGCAAATGGATTCATAGACCCCCTTCTAAGGGGCCTCTGAATCCATCTACAGTGTTGGAATTTAAGGGGGTCTCTGAATCCATCTACAGTTTTAGAATTTAGAAAATTATACAAATTCATTGTCAAAATTATAATTTTCCATTGTCGAAGTGACACAACTAAAAATGACCAATTGTTATGTGGTCATTTTTAGGTTAATTCTTATCCCATGGCCAAATTGGTCATTTATCTTGGTTATTTTTAGTTTATTTATTATCGCATGACCGAATTGGTCATTTATCTTGGTCATTTTCAATTATCTCACTTAAAATTTCTCAATTTTGGTCATTTATCGCTTGAAAAACTATGGTGGCCAATTTTTCTAGTCGCCTGGTCACTTATCGCTCCTTTTGTACTAGTGCACACTCAATTTAGTACTCTTACTTATCCAAGTGCCTCCTTTGTATGATTTAAGGATATAGGTGTATTTTCTCACCAACCATGGTCAGTTAACTGACTCTTAGTTGTTTTAGTTGTCCGGAGTTGCATTAGCCAGCCTTTAGTGGTGATTTTTCCAAGGCTAGCCATGTCTGGAGTCAACCTGGAATTAGGGATTCACATCACTCCTAGAGGACTCGAATTTCATCTTTTTTATCATGGATATATTACATACAGATTAATGAGTATTGCGTCCAATTATTTCTCCAAAATTTATCTCTGTTATCTAATTAATTTCACTATGAATGTTTATAAAATTTTCACTATAAAATCGATCTCCTTCATTATTCTTTCACTATGAGGTTCAACAAGCATTCTTCTTTAAATGGTATGAAGCATTTGAGAGGACACCCATAGTGTATTGTTTTCTATATATTCCTCAAAGTACCTACCAGAGGAAAAGGAGTCTTATGTTCTACCAATTCATTGTGAGCAGGTATTTTTTTCCTAAATCAATAATATAAATATAAGAATCATTAGCCGTATATAATTTGTCAATTCATTTTCTATTTGGAATATATATGTGTTTAATGATAACAATAAAAATGTAGTAAAAGATGTCTCATATATGTATCTCATTCATGCACAGGTATTTTTCTATGAAGATATTTTGGATCCAAACTGGATATTTTTCATTCATTATGATCCAAGATTAAGAAATGTATTCAAATATGCTTCAATCAATACAGATAAAACCAATGATGAACAACCAAATATAGTCGAGGGAGAAAAAATTGCCATCCATGATGATGTCCAAGTTGAAGAAGTTTCAGTAGAAGAATGTGAAGATGATAATGATGACAATTTTCCTTTAGCAATATGGAGAAGCAGGATTAGAGGTGCATATTCAGAATATGATATTATGGAGAAAGATAATATGGATGATATCTAAAGCGATGATCAAAATATATCTATTGACATTAATGTAACCAATCTAGAAACAAATTTTATTGATATATAATATGATGAAAGTGAAGATGAGGATGATTACGATACCACTTTAGTAGGATGGTGTAGCAAGAATAATATTAGGCACTTGAAAGAACATATGAACATTCACAAAGAAACATTGGAAGACATAAATACATATTATAATATAAATGAAGACTTCTAAATTTACAATTGGATATGTAATTCATATTTAAGTAATCATGGTTTTTATGTCCCCTTTTAAAATGCTTCATTATTATTCAGCTTAACCAATAATTATTAAATTACTATGTTTAGAACTCATAATCTTAATTAATGTGTTGATTATTGTCTCTATAATCAATACCTAGTGCAATGTGCTTAAAATGTTTGTAAGTTGATATGACTTGGTGGCCAAAACTAACAAGAATTACTTGGATAATTGTTGTTGTGGTTAGTTTCATCTAATGGTTGATACTGGTTAGAAGTGATATGAATTTATTGGTTGAGAATTTTTTTAAAAATTATATATCTATATTATAGAAGCTGCCATATGCATGTACACACAAATATAACTTGTGCAGTTGAAGAAATTGATTAACACAAATGTAAACTACACTATATAAAAAAACCATTGATTGGTTTATGTATAAGTTCACCTTTAAAACAAATATGATTCAATTAAACATATATAGAATCCATGTAGTATTCATATAGATCTTCAAATGGGATTTATGATTAGATTATGTGATTCACAACTACCCTCTAAATCAAAATACTTTTGATTAAATATACAATAGGATATGAAAACTAAGATTCCAAATCAAGGAAACATCATATTTTTATTTTGTTGTCATATTTCTTCATCAAAACATCTTTTGTCCACTTCAGCAACATCTCTATAGAATGTGCCTAGTTTTGCACCTAGACAATCTAGCACAAGTAGAATTTAAATCTAATTATTTGGGATGTTAAACTGGACACAATTTGCATCCTTTTTATCATCATCCTTAATCCCTGATATAATCCACGTAGTTATGCACCTAGACAACCTAGAATAAGGAGAATATAAATGTAATTTATTTGGGGTGATAAAGTGGACACAAAAAATGAAATTAATTTGATGATAAAGGAATTCACAATGATGTGATTATATGATGATGATGATGATGATGATGATGAAAATGTTGTTTATGGTGATGAAAATGTTGTTGATGGTGATGATGATTATGAGATGAATGACGATATAGATAATGATGATGAAGACGATGGCAATGACGATGAAGTTGACAATGATGTGATTATATGATAATGATGATGATGATGATAGTAATGATGACAATGAGAATGGCATGAATGATGATGATGATGATGGTCCTTATAAGAAAGTGTTGGCAGAGGTAAATAAACCCAGTTTCACTACAAGCTCCAATATTAAAATGTGCTCAATCATAGTTATAAGTTATGCATGCTTAAAATTTTAACCATATCCCACTTGCTATGCATGCTTTAAATTTTAACCATATCCCATATGCTTTAAATGATGGAAATGATGAACTATATGACAATGAAAATGATGATATTTTTTATGATGATGATGATGGAAATGATGGTGATGATCATCATCATCATCATCATTTTCATTATCATCATGATTATCACAATATCCATCATCATCATCATAATCAACATTCATGTCATCATCATCACCTTTGTCCTTGACATCATCATCATCATCATCATCATCATCATCATCATCATCATCATTATTGACATTATAATCAGTTATTCATCATTACCTTTGGCATAAGAAATAACATATACCCAAATATTTGATTAGTGGAAAAGGGTCATGGAGGACACATACTATTTATGCATGAAAAATAACAACTTTATGTTTTAATATGATCAACATCATCATTCGCATTGTTTTCATCATCATTGGCATTGGCATAATCACCATCATCATCAGTCATTTCATTTCCATCATAATAATCTTCAATGTCATCGTTGTCATTATCATCATCATCATCATCATTATCATTGTAATCATTCTCCTCATTATAAACAACATTATTATCATCATAATAGCCATCCTCAATATCATAAGCATTATCCTCATTGTCATCTTCAACATATGGACACAAAATTGGATTCAAAAGTGGATAAAAACATGGATTCAAAAATGGATGCAACAAAAGTATGCACAAAAGTGGGCACATAATGAAGTGCACCAAAAGTGGATGCAAAAGGGAATGCAACCACAGATGTAAAATTGGATGCAAAATTGGATGTGAAAGTGGACACAACAAAAGTAGATGCAAAATTATGTAACACCCAATGCAAAAGTGTATGCAAAAATGGATGCATAAAGGGATGCAATAACTGATGTAAACTTGGATTTAAAAAAGATACAAACGTGGATGTAAAAGTTGAAGCAAAAGTGGGTGGAAAAGTAGGCACAAAAAAGGGTGTGAATTGGGACACGACAAAAGTAGATGCAAAAAAAGACGTAAACATGGATGAAAAATGGTATGCAAAAAGGGATGAAAAAGTGGGTGCAAAAGTGGGTTAAAAAATAGATTCAAAATTGTATGCAAAAGTGAGTGAAACAAAACTAGTTGCAAAACTAGACTCAAAACAAAATGTAAACTTTGATGCAAAAAGGGATGCAAAAAAAAGAAGCATAAGTTCATGCAAAAGAGGATGTAAAAAATGATGCAAAAGTGGATGAAAACATGGGCGTAAAAGTGGAGGAAAAAATGGACATGAAATTGGGAACAAGAAGAGTAGATGTACAAACTAGGCACAAAAACTAGGTACAAAACTAGGTGCAAAACTTGGTGCGAAACATGATGCAAAACCTGACGCATAGCAAGGTCCAAAACACAACTCAAATTATGCCATAATTTGCACCAAATTTAGAAAAATGATGATGAAAACACCTAAAATAGCACCAACCCATGAATTTGAACCATTTGTCCAAAAAATGAAGAAAAATGCATTGAAAGATGCTATATAAACAAAAAGGAAGAAAAAAGAGACGGTAATCACAAGGTTTTGTTGTAGTGAAATATCTCAAGACATAACTTTCTATTCAAATAGTAGGACTATAAGTTGTCCTAAATTATAATATAATAAGCACTCATAAGCTTAAAGCACAAATAATGAGTGGGTGTTACTCTCCCAGGCACCACACTAAGCAAATCCTAGGTTTTGAGTTTAAATATGATATGTAAGATTAATATTAAAGAGGTTTACATTAAAACAAGGTTTAGGGTATCTGATGCATGAGTAAATATAGATGTCCAGATATATGGATTTAAATATTTTTCTCATGCCCCGTTTCTTATTTTACATGGCTACATATTCCAGATTCCACAATAGGGAAGGAATATTATGTATTTATATAACCCAAACGCTTAATTACATTTTTTGACATGTTGTGCACAATAGACTCCCTTACATCCTAGTCTTTTTTAGCTTGTGGTTTGGTATATATATTGGAAGATGCATAGGAGTATAGATTGGGTTCAACAAAAACCCAATAATTTTGCAATACATGGCATCGGTTGCCTCTTGTCTAAGCTGGAAGGATATAAGGCAGCTTCTGATTGGTTACCAAATGACTGACTAGGTTGGCTCTGTTGAGATTTTACTTAAGTAGTGATGTTATTTATAATTTTAATTCAATTAATATCATATCATAATAACTGCATGCATAAGGATCATTGAGATAAAGACATCCATAGCATACAAAAATATTTATCCTAGGAGACCCACTTTGGGAAGAAAACCCACCAAAACTTCTTTAGTATAGATTCATCAACAAAGTACAATGTCAATACAATGAAGAGCTAAATATCTCTCATAGAAATATACCCCATATACAAATATAAGATAAAAAAATGAGATATTAGACTTCCTCCAATTGTTACTTCTCTCTCTTGTGCATGTGTCTGACTGACTTGATGCAAACTTAATTGATGTACAAATGAGGAGGGAGTCACCCTTTATTTATAATTGTTTTTTGTTGACATCTTCATTATGGGGGAAACTTCACTTGGGTGACTGGGATTATTTTCCTAGGGTAGTCTTACCTTGTGGTTCGACTTATATATCTCCACTGGGCCAATCCTGTCTGAGTAACAATATAATATTCTTTTATTTATTATTCTTCTGGAATCTTCTGCACTGACATAAGAATATCTTCCGACGCTACATTCAATGTAAACACTATCTCTTACAAGGAAGGTATTATTTTGATGCAATATTCAATATTGTTTTTGTTGACATGTACTCAACCATTTACTTGTTTATCTTCCATGAATCTATCCATCACTAGAATTTTTGTACAAGTAATCCATCACCATGCATCCAGGGCCTCATAATCATACATAACATCTCTCTGGTGGGAACTACATCATTTTCCTTTTGAAACTCATGGTTCTCAGTTTCCTTTCGAACCTTATGTCATCACCGGGCTTCGTCTATTTCAAACATATCTAGGAAACCATCCATCTCATAGAAAATTGTATAACTATCCTGAAAGCTATCCCTTCTAGTTGGCACTGCCAGGCATCCAACCCATGGTGAATCGACATCTAACCACAAGGGTTACGTGATCCAATACATTATCCATATATCCCATGGCTAGGAATAATCCAACCCACACATATTGGCCCTCTAACCCAAAATATGGGAATGCACCAGTCCACATGACCTAGCCCTTCATCCTTGAAGACTAGGTATCTTGAACCTATGCAAGGTTAGGCATACTTGTGCCTCATTTTGGTAGTGTGTCTGTGAATGACTACTCATTGTTTCCACAATATATATGCTACTACCCCTGAAATCATATTTGTAACTCAACACTCCCTCTCAATGAGGGAAGTTATTATGTACCATGTCAAGCTTGTCGTTAAAATACTCAAATTTTATCTTTGACAGAGGCTTGGTCAACACATAAGCTATTTGATTGTCTGTTGCAATATATTAGAGCTTCACAAATCCCTTATGCATCATGTCTCATATATAATGGCACTTGATCTCGATATGATTGGACTTGTCATGAAACATAAGTTTCTCGTACAACTTTACACAACTTTAGTTGTCAAAAAAAGTACAAGTCACCTCCAACTCGAGATCAAACAGTCCTATAAGAAACTTCCAAATCCACACAACTTCGATACTAGTTGAACATGTTGCTATATACTCTTCCTTGTATGTACTGAGTTCCACACTATTTTTCTTCATGCTAAGCCACAAGATCCTAGTTCATCCCAAACTGAAGAAATACCTTGATGTACTCTTCTGATATGTAACACTATCATCCCAATATGAATCAGTATAGCCTTGCAGTATTATCTTGTGATCCAGAGCATATCTGAGTCCATAGTCCACTATACCTTTTAGGTACCTCATCACATGCTTTGCTTCAATCACGTGAACATGTCTCGGCTCAACCATATACTAACTCAATGTGTTTACCGCAAAGCATATATCTATCCTTGTGTTCATAAAATACATCAATGGACAAATTATATGTCTGTACATGGTGGCATCCACTTTCTCTTAAGAAGTATCACTCAATAACTTTAGGCTCATCAATATTGGTGTAGGCATGGATTTGCAAGCCATCATCCTAAATCTCTTTATCATTCCCACAACATATTTTCCTTGGTTAATGAAAATCTCTTTTGGTTTCTACCACACCTTTAGACCCAAGAAATAATGCATCGTACCTAGGTATTTCATCTCAAACTCTGCATCAAGATCCCTCTCACACTCAATGATGAGCTTCTCATCCCCTATTAGAAATAAGTCATCCAGATATAACAGTGCTATCACTACTCCACCATCTACAACCTTGTAGTAAAGGTTGGAATCTTCTTTATTTTTAGGGAATCCCAAGATTTTCAGAAAGTTGTCAATTCTACCCTACCACATTATGGGTTCTTGCATCAATCCATACAAGGGCTTCTTCAATCTGCACACATTTTTCTTTGTGTCATGTGTATTGAATCCTTGTGGCTTCTCTACATACATTTCCTCTTCCACTAAACCATTCAAAAAAATTGTCTTCATGTCCATATGATGTACCTTCCATTTCATCATTGTAGGTATCACAAGAATAGCTATAATCGAAGTGTATATTGACATTAGTGAAAATGTCTCCTCATAATCTATTCCTTCTTTCTAGGAGAAGCCATGACCCACAAAACATGCCTTATATTTGTCAACAATTCCATCCTCTAAATACTTCGTCTTGCAGATCATTTTGGAATATACCATTGATTTCTCTTTCGGTCTTGGAACCACATCCCAAACATCATAATGTTGAAAATAATTGTCAATTGATGTTAAAGGAGTTCAACAATGACAAAATCAATGAACATGATGCAAGAGGCAGAGGATCGACATCAAGAACCCATATGAAGACTCAATAACCGTTTGATCAAGGAAATGAACGGTACAGATTGATTTTGACATTTGGGATTTATCCCACATTGATAACACGGTTTAGTTTGTAGGTGCTTATATGAACTGGTCTTACTAGACTTATTTAATGCATAGAGAAAAGGTAGTGTGGGGACTCTAGGTGATTGGAATCCATGATAATTTTCCATCTTGGAGCCCAGGACGACCTATTATACCCCCTAAATTTTGGAAGGATAAACAATGTACAAATCAACAACTAGATTTGAATCTGCAAAAGGATTGACGGTTAAGATTGAATCTGCATTTGATCATGGATCAACAATTAGGATTGAATCCGCAAAGATATGGACGACTGCAAAGTGATCCACAGTACTATAGTGCAAATCCGCATTTGATTGTAAATCGATGGTCAAGAGAGCATCCACAAATGATCGATGGTGCGGAATAAAAATTGTGGAAAAGGAATTACAGAAGCAACATTTGAGATTTTAGGAACCCACAATCGAAAATCCAGAAGATCGATTGTTAGGAAAGAATCTACAAGAGATCGATCATGCAGAAGAAATATTAGGGAAAGGAAATTGTTGGCTTGTTTTCAAGAACTTCGGAAAACCCACAATGCGCATCTGATCTACGATCGATGATCAGGAAAGTTTCCAAATGAGATCAATGGCGTAGAATAAATATTGCAAAAGAAATTTTAAGGATTTTGGAAAACCCACAATTTGCAATCTGTGTTTGATCTTGGATCAATGGTCTAGGAAGAGTTCGCAAGAAATCAACGGTGCAGAAAGACCATTGCGAAAAGTACCTTGTATAAAGGTAGTTGCGGAAGGACCTTTCGATAAAAGTAAAATTGCTCATACGCAATTCACAATCCGCATTAGATCAACGATCTAGAAAGAGTCCGAAGAAATCAATGGTGCAGAAAGGTTGTTGCAGAAAGCTAAGGAAATTGCATAAATATGACTATAGAGGGAAATCTGTGTGTTGGATCGATGAATAGGAAAGAGTCTGCAATGGAACAACGAATCGGGATAGTTGAGGAAACGATCTGTTGTAGAAATACAAATTCTAAATAATTTCTGGTGAAGAATTATCATTTCAAAGAAGAAATTTTGGTAAGATTGTGTTGCGAAAATGTATGATTGATAAAACTAAGTAGATTTAGAGAATTGTTAAAATGAAGAATTGAGTATTCATGAAGAGGCACGATCTAAGGATGAGAAAGTGCAACGGTAAAGAGATGCATTCATAGAAAACGTGTTAGAGGGTATTTATAGACATAATGATGAGTAAGGGAAATTGTCTCTGTGATCCATGGTTTTTATGCAGCAATAGCAGCATAAACTGACCAAAGAAAACCAATGACATATAACTTAAAGAAGATATGGAAATCAAATAAAACATAACAGGGTGGTAGGGTGGTGCTAGGGCTGGAAACAAAACTGCAGGGGGTCATAGCCTCCTTCTAGTAGAAGCTGGTAAATAGGGTTTTGTAGCATCCTTTCAGTAGCAGCTGATAAAACCAAGGGGTCATTGCCTCCTTCCAGTAGCAGCTGGTAAATAGGGTGTTGTAGCATTCTTTCAGTAGTAGCTTATAAAACCAAGGGGTTGTAGCCTCCTTCCATTAATTTCTAGTAAATAGGGTGTAGTACCATCCTTGTCTATAGTAGCGGGAAGAAACTATTTTTAAATACAATTTTGCAGTAATAGGAAGTATTGGTAGTTTACCCAATTGGGCTTCCACGATAAATTTGTGTTCTATGTTTCTTGTTGATTCTTTTTGTTAATGATTAATGTTAAAAGTGTTTTTAATTTATAAAAGTTATCAATAGTAATTCACCCCCCCCCTCTCAGTATTGTCCAATATTCCAAAAAAATCTTGATAATCGATCTGTATTCCTCAATCATTGCACCCTTCTATACTTTATTCACTTTAGCCACTTCATAACAAGTAGGATACCAATCAATAATATCACATAATAATGCCATGTAATTAGAATATGGTCATGTTTTCTTGATTTATCTTAATGATCCATCTAGAACACCATACTATCACTACATCTTGAATAATATCTAGATCCCAAGTTGGTCTTATTTTATTTGTAATCATTTTTTGAGGTGGATCTGCAAGTCTTTGTATTTTTGACATGTCGTGATCCTCTGGAACATACTCTTCTGGTGTAACATCATCATCTATGCCTATCTTTGCAACTCTAGGAGCTTCAGGATCCTCATCATGGACCTCATTTATATGATTCTACCTCGATATGATAAAACTTGCATCCTCATCGAAGGTGACATCTCTGTTAGTCCCAATATTCCTGTAACAAAAAAACATGGACTCTATATTCCTTTGATGAATCACTGTATCCAACAAATATACCCTTCTTTCTTGAAGGATCCAAATTCGTTCTCTTATCCTTGGGAACATGCACAAATACATGACAATCAAATATCCTCAGGTGGTTGACCTCTAGCTTCTTACATGTAAATGTTTCTTCTAGCAACTTGTTTCGAAGTACACAGTGAGGAGTTCTATTTTTCCCATATACATTGGTTCTAAATGCATCTTCCCATAGGTGCAATGGTAAATTTTGATCATGAATCATAGCCTTCACTACTTCATTATCATCTTATTCTTTCTTTCTACCATGCCATTATGCTGATAATTCTAGTGGGTGCACATCTCCTAATTAATCCCAACTTCTATGCAAAATGTCTTGAATGCATCTAAGGTGAAATATTCTCCGTTACCTAACCTTAGTGCCTTTATCTTCTTTGTAGAGAGATTCTCTACAAGGACCTTGAATTCCTTGAATATATTGACCACTTTGCTTTTTTCTTTCAAGAAATAGATCCAATTTTTACATGAGTAAGCATCAATAAATGAAACATAATATGTGTACCCTCTAATTGAAGTTGATGACATAAATCCACACACGTCCGAAGGTACTATGTCCAAGATTCATTTTTTTTTTGTCACTGCTTGGAAATAGACTTTTCATGTTCTTTCCATGTGCACATCCCTTGCATATACCCTCATGATTTACCTTAATCTCTGGTAGACATGTAACCATATTTATTATTATTGGAAATTCTTTGTAATGTGTGTGAGCAAGTATTCTATGCCATAGATCACTCAGATTCGCATTTCTATGTACCAATGATTGATGTAATTGTCCCTTCATCTTGCACAAGCCTACCTCTTGAACACCAATCACAACAATATCATAAATAGTCTTTATGTTTGGCCACATGAACTTGTTCATATTCAATGAAAGTAACTCTATATCCATGTTCCTCCAATGCTAAGATGGAGAGGAGATTCTTCTTCAAACCAGTTACATACAATACATATTTCATATTCATAGGCATTCCAAAATCCAACTTGTAGGAAGCTTCTCTTATCCCTTTTATGGGATACTGGAAATCATCACCGAGTTTCACCTTATCAGGTGAATCCTTTTGAACCAAATTTGTGAGAGAAATATTGTAATTGATCATGTGCTTAGATGCAACACTATCAACAAGCTATGTGTCACTTCCATGAGTGATTGTCCCTATGAGAGATTATATTAACAAATATTCTTCACTTGAATCATGATGTCTTTTATTATTTCCTTTTCTAATATCATATTGTGTGTGAGGACAATTTCTTGCAATGTGTCCCATCTTCTATCAGCTGTAGCATTTTTAATTTGAGTAATATTTTTGTGTATTTTGTGTCTTCTGAAACATTTTACGGGAATGGGATTCTTTCTTACTTTTCCCTTTTCTTACATGTGTTACTAGTGCTTGATCTTCATCTTTACCCAAATTTTCTTCTCTTACTACCAATCTAGCTTCTTCTTGTGTGCACCATTCCCATAGCCTACTGAACTTTGTTAGATTCTATTTGAAACAAATTCCCTAAATAAATGATTCCCAAGACCTTGGGAGATCATTCAATGTAGTCATGACTATATCAACTTCATAAAATGTTTCTCCAATGGATTCAAGCTGTTCTTTGATTTGAGATGTCCTTGTGAAGTAGGATTGACTGGATTATGAATTCTTCATTTTCACATTCTTGAGTTGTGTCCTCAATGTCATCTTCTGGTTGATATTCTTACCTTCAAACAACAAGGACAAGGAATCAAACAAATTCTTTGGACTATTGAATGACGAAACATGAGGGATCAATGATCCTTGATAGAATCTAAAATGATTCTCTTTTCTCTAATCAGGTTCTTCTTGTGCCTTTCCTTAGCTTAATCTCTCATTGTCTCATCAACCTCTTCTTCAATGTATTTTTCTAGATTATTCTCTTCTATAATGAGAAGCACCCTATACTTCCATGCTCACAAGTTACCATCCTCTTCAAGATTCTTATAAAACTTGGTGTTGTTAATCATCTTGTCCAAGCTTAAAAATATGATAGATATGGAAGTTTTCAGAAATAAAATTTGGACTTACCATTCAATGCGCTATGCCAAGGCGATCTCCACAAGCCAAAAATAATCTCCCATGTTAACTTGAAAACTGCTTAACATCCAACCTAGTGTTTTATGAGGAAACCCTAATTTTTCAAACTTTTAATATGGATAATCGAATATAGGGAGAAGATGCACCCTCCCAGGGTTGTTCGAGGAAACCTTATTTTCTTACAGATCTGAGGTCAAAATAGTCCAAAACTGGCAACCCTAATTTCTGTAGTTTCTCGATAATTTAGGTCAAAATTGAAAATTCTCGTACCTGAGATATGACTTGACATATAGATGCACCCTCCTAGGGAGATTTCAAGGATTCTAAGATCAAGCTTGGTCAGTGAATGGAAACGATTAAAATTGGAATCCCTAGTTTCCAACTTTTGGTTGTTGTGGTTGTTGCAATGACTTCTTTCATCACTTCTCTAATACCATGTTGATATTTTACTTAAGCAATTATGTTATTCAGAATTTTAATTCAATTTATATCATATCATAGCAACTGCATGCATAAGGATCACCGAAAGAAATAAATTCACAACATACACACAGATTTATCTTGGGAAACCCTCTCGCAGAAGAAACCCAACATAACTTCTTCATTATAGATTCATCAACAAAGCAATGTCAATACAATGAAGAGATAAATCTCTCTCATATAAAGATACCCAAGATACAAAGATAAGATAAAAATAATGAGAAAATATACTTCATCTAGCTACTACTTCTTTCTCTTGTGCACATGTATCACTAAATTTATGCGAGTTTTCTTTGTGTACAAATGAGGAGGGCATCACCCTTTATTTATACTTGTTATGAGATTAATTTTTTACTCTAGGGAAAATTTCACTTGGGAAGCTGAGCCGACATTACTAGGGTAGTTTTACCCAGTTTTGGGGAAGTTTTACCCTATGGGACAACTTATATATTTCCGCTCGGTTGACTTGTATGAGTAAAAATATAATATGCTTTTATTTATTATTCTTCTAGAACCTTATGAGCTGACATAATAATAATTCCCAAAGTTACATAAAATATCATCAAGATTTATCCCACATGTTTCATCATTTGGCGAGTGAGTTTTTCTCAATATTCCCACTGAGGTGACATGGTCAATCGTAGATGAATATTCAATATCCCATCTCACACGTGTGATACGAGGAAGCTTGGAGACATGTGTGAATGACTAATATTATTCAACCTACTGGATACTATTAAATCTTGGTTATTGGTGGGGGTAGTAGTCACGCCAAGTATCGAATAACTTACCTTTGCAAAAATGTACTAGATTAACTTACACACACATTGATGTTTCATTAGGACGATTCATGGTGGAACCCCCAATGGTATAACCTAATCATTTCTTTTTTGTGAATGGCTAGGATTAAGCAATGGAAGTTTCATTATCTAATTTGCACCATTCGTGGGGGACCACACTCGATTACCTCACAAGCATGTTTATTCTTATGAATGGATAGGATTGCAAGTGGATATTTGTGTGGTGTATCCAATCCATTCACAAGGGGACCTTCCCTATTACCTCCTGGTTATGTTATGATGCACAAATATACAAGATTAACCCACACAAATTTGCATAGTAGAACAAGACCTGGAATGCATTATAACATGCCCATGATTTTTTCAAATTGATTTTAATATTGTAAAATTGGTAATTCTAACATCTCAAGAAATTGATCCTAAATAAATTGAAGAGAAATTTGTTCAACGGTTGAGTATCAAGGGCTTTCCCCTTAATTGTTGGGGTGTATAAAAATGCATTGATGCTTCAAATACGGACAAGTGGTCAATTATTAATAAGGTCAATAGGATGTTTGAAATATATTTGAATATGGGATAAATTACATAATAGGGTTGATCCATCAAAGTTTTGAAGTGGCCCAATGGTTGAAGTTTTTAAAAGCTATGAAATGGTCAATGTGAACTATTTCAAAGAGGTTGAATGGGAATTATTTTGAGTTGAACCAATAACTTAATTAGTTTGAAAGAAGACCAATGTTAAGGATTTTATGTCTAAGAATTGTAATCTCTCAAAAGGATTTTAATTGTCATAGTTCTAAAGAGGATTTGTTTCTTCCATAAACACTAAATGGGATAACACTTATTTTTAAATGGACATAATATGTTATAAACAATAAAAGTGGGGATATTTGCACACCCAAGGGTTGGATAGCACCTACTAATGTGGTTAAGATAAGGAAGACATATTCATGAATAACAAATTGATGTTAGTTATTATATTGATAATAGATCATAAGATGGAAAACCATATTTGTGACAATAATATGCACAAGCCTTAATCATAACCTTATGTCATGTGTCTAAACCTTATTTTATTAAAAAAATGTTCAGACAACTATGGCCTTATTATAAATATACTAGCTCTATTATGATTAGGTACAACATGTGATATCCCTTAGACAATCTATGTCATAAAAGATTTAAAATGTGGCCAATGGGGTGAACTTTATAATGCAAGTGACATAAATTTTATACTTTATGCCACTTTATAGGTTAGGTGACATACAATTTGTTCCTAAATCACTTTATAAATTAATTTATATAAATTTTGAATCTTAATGCACTTTATAACTCAAAGGTCACTTTATAACTTAATTGGCACACTCTTACATATCACTGTATAACTTAGGTGACATGCATTTTACAATAACGTTAGTTGAAAAATAGAAAACAAGATTTAAATCTTTACCACTTATTACCAGACGGTATAACTTAACCAAGTGAACTAAATAAAAATTAAATATGAAGCATGGGTAGAGAAAGGGTTTTTTTATTTGGCCTCATATCTAGTTAAGGTTTTCATGCTTCACCCTTGTGATTGTTTCCCATGGTATCTTCCAATTTTATTCACCTTGTGTTCGAACAATTAGACCTATATTAATCAACAATGAAATCTTCCATTCCAACTTTCTTCTCATTCCTTGGTGCATATTCCTCGCTTAATCCCACCATGTGATCCTTCATTCCATCTCGTAGCATGATCCATATAGACTTAAAATGTCACACCCACCCCAAAAAAATGTGAATTCCTATCTAGTACCCATTCCTCATGGCTTACAAGTATGCATTTTCCCATACTAGATAAGCTTTTATAGTATTTAAATAACTAATACCACAACTCCAATGTTTCCACCCATGAATGTCGTTGTGGGAACCCCAATATTTATTCTCATTCACACAACAACATTGTGTTGTCATGTTACCATTTTTAGAGATCCTCTTTTCCCCGAATATTTCTTTGTCCTTGATTACTTATGGGATCCCCTTTTCTATGGCATTTTCTTCAAGAAAATAAAAATCCAAATAGACCACGGATACTTTGTTATTATCCTATAAATCTTCATTGCATACCACTTGCAACACTTCCTCGTAAATAAAACTCTTATGACTATTAAGAGAATATTTTGAGTTTATGATTTAATAGTGAAAAAATCTCTTTCATTATTATGATAATGATCTGAAATACTCTTAAAAAATAGACCATGTTGCAAATAACAATAATTTCTTGCCATTTTCTCGTTCTTTATTTCCCTAAAAAAAGGAACCACTACACAAGGATAGCAAAGATGGACTAAATATTTGATACCATTGGTTGTGTCCCTAGACAATAAATGGGACAACTCTTATGTGTTCATGGTTCTATAAATAATGAATTTCACCTTCATTTTCATGGTTCTATAAACAATTCCCACTTCCACCATCATTATTCATGGTTCTATAAAGAGTGATCATGTATCCACAACCTTTACAATTACGACAAATTTGTTTAAGGTTCCTTAATTCCTTGTGGTTCCTTGATTGAACCTCCTCCTCCTCTCCCTCTCCCCTTCGCCCTCCCCCTCCCCCTCCACTATCCTCCCACACTATCTCCACCTCCTCCTCCTTCCCATCCCCCTTTTCCTCCCCTTCTACCTTCTCCTTATCCCCACCCCCCTCCTCCTCTTCCTCCACCTCCTCCATCACCTCCTCCTCCTCCACCACTTATTCCATAATTTACCTCTCCTCCTCCTCCTCTTCCTCTTCCTCAATAGCCACATCCCCATCCTCCTACACCACTACCTTTTCATCAATCGCAACATCCCCCCCCTCCTCCTCCTCCTCCTCCTCTGCCTCTACCTCCAACTCCCCCCTACCCTTGATATTCCATGTCCTACTCCTTCCCCGCCTCCCCTCTACATTCTCTGCCACACCCCCACCTTCATCACTACTTGCTACTCCTCCCTCTTCCCCTCCTCCACCACCTTCCCCTTTTCCTCCCCCTCCTACAATATTTCCCCCCTACCTCCCCCTCTGTCTCGTGCTCCTCCTCCTCTGCTTCCCCCTCTACCTCTCCATTCATCCCTCGCCTCCTCCTTCAACCCCTACTCCCCTTCCTCTTCACTTTCCTCTCTCTCCCCCTCCTTATTTTTTTAAGGTAGAAAATAATTTGGGCATCATGCTAAGCCGTGAAGGTGGGGCGTCATTGGTAATTAGATTGACCCAAACCTTGATTTTTTAAATCGATGTTCATCCCTTTTCTACAATCAATGGGAGTAAATAAATTGATTTTAAAAATGATAAATATGTCATGTCACTGAGGATAGAAATTAACTATTCCAAACTTAGTCTCTATTAAAGCATAAATTCTAAAGGTTATATTAATCTTAACCCCATTGCCTAATCCAACCTATAGTTGGGTAAAAGAAAGAAGCATTAAGGAAAATCCATGGAACAGATTTTCATGAGATTGGAAGAAATGACAAAGCTTTCCCAAGCTTAGAAGATTTAATTAACATCATTAAATAATATCACAAATAAATATTTTGCAAACTCCATGAAATGTTAAGCTTGCCTTGGCATAAATAAGATTAATGCAAACTCAAATACCAAATAAGATTAATGCAAACTCAAATATGCCTTTCTTGGTGTTGTTAAAGCCTTTTAAAGTATATATTGAAGACGCATGTTCACTCAATTTAATTTTAGCTAATTCTCTGTGTTGTTTCTTGGATCATGATTGAAAAATTGCATCCACAAGGTTAAGATTTCAACAAAAAGCTGAAATACATGGCTAGCACCCAGAATAAGAACTACATTTTTCTTATTACAACTCTCATTCATTTGCAATGAATTATCCTTCAATTCTCTATTTCTTCTAGAACGTTGTTTTATTCCCTTTTCTACACCCATATTTTCACCTTTATTATTAGAGTTAACTATAAAATCTAGAAAGTCTACAATATGAGTCAAGAGATCCTTGTTGTTACCATTGATTTCAATTTGTGCATGTTACATGTCATCATAGATGTCTGGCCATTGATGTTTTATATGTCTTCCCCACTTTAGCAGTATCTAAATAATTAATATTATCTTCCCTTGTATGTTTAAATAACCATATAAGGGAGTAAATTATAATTTATGTGATATAAAATCCATTGCTATCAAATATGATAAATCTCTAGGACCTTTAGAAAAAACCATGCTACCAAAAACTGAAAAACTACATCACCAAAATGCTTAGTTTCCTCTATGGAAAGAATGTCAATGGCTAGAAATATAACTCCCTCTCTATTCATATATTCATGATAAGAATTAGTTAAAAGAGTATATTTGAAGAAACTTCACTCTATTGGGGTTGTTCACTTTAGACATTCACTTCTAATTTCCATATCACATGTTATATCAACAACCTCGACCAGATGATTAAAATTCATTTTCAACTTTTTTATTTGTAAATTAGTCAACAAACTAGGAAAATGTTTTTTTTCATGGAACAATGGGTAATAAAGTTCTAGGTATGCATAATGATCATTTTTATCAAAATAATTTAAATGATCCTTGGGTGCAACCTTATTCTTAGATGTTACAAGTTACAACGTAAACATATACTTGGAAATTTTATCTTGAGAATTTTGATCCCTTTCTTTAAAGAGATAGGTGCATTTTTTGTCTACTTAATGAGATAATGAAATATAGAAGGATCCACAAAGTTATGAGGTAGAAGTAGTAAAATCCCCTATGCAGCCTATGATACCTTTCATGAACCTATGAAGACAAGAACCAATGGAAAGATTGCATACAAAAGACCTGAAGTAGCTATCTCCTCGTTGGCAGAAATAATTGCAGCCGCAGTAGGACATAAAGAGGAATACATATACCAAGATCCTAAAGAGAGAAATGGAGTGGAATATCTATCCAAGGGATAGATAAGAATCCTATGTTGGTTAAATGATCATGTGGAAAAATAGTAAGAGGTGTTTGAAACTTCAAACCAAATTATATCTTCTTCCTGTGACCATCTCCCTTCTTTACAAGTTCTTCTCAAGTATGTGCTCCCTCTTCTCTTGGTGTCTGATTGTTGTCTTGAATTGATATATAATGACAACCCATCTCTCTCAAACCTAGATCTTAGTGGAAATTGAGGAAAATTGTGTGTTGACATGCATGGGATGGACTACTACAAAATATGGTTATATGATTTGGTTGAAAAGTTAATTCAAGTATTATACAACTATGAACAACAATGTTCTTAAGAGATTAGTTTTGAATATAAAGGTTGATTAAATTTTAGAATTTGATATTGGGTACAACCAATGTAATTTATATATTTTTACCAAATATAACATCAACTTAGAATCAAATTTAAAGGAAAAAACGAAAGTTACTAATCAAATCTATTATGATATGTAATTTATCTTTTAGCAATTTCCATATTTTATCTATATAAAAATTCAGCTAAAAATAAGTAAATATGAAACCTTAAAGAACAAGGTTGAATAGTCTAAAATTCTCAAATGTAAAATTTTCATTTTTTGATTTTAGATCAACAAATAAAGGGAGATTTAGATAACAAATTTTAAATGGTTGAAGGGAAAACTAGTGCCTAGATTCATTGCTAATATAAGCTTTTCTTTATACAAATGTTGTAAATTACCATTTGCTACAACAAGACCAATTTGAAATGGATAGATCAACTAGAAATTCAATTCTTCTTTTTTTTGTGCAAATGATAAGATTTAAAATAAATGTCTACCATTTCATGATATTGAAAAGAAGCAGAAAATAGCATTCACCACTCACACTTTCAACATGGAAATGAATTATCCATTTGATAGAGAATCCAATAAACTCCTCTTCAATAATGCATCAATCCACAACAATAATAATGAAGGTACACACAATATTTTTTCTTCAATTTTATTCAATAGCACCAATATACTCAACAACTTTCTTTAACATCACAAACAAGTCAAGGCTCCTATGAGTTCGTAAAAATAATATAATGTTAGTGGGAAAGAGAAAATTTATGTTGGAATTTATACACGAATGAGTGAGAAAGCTAATGGATATCATGGTGAGTGGATGGATGAGGCCATGAGAGTACACGTGGAGGAGGCAGAGGGCGCACATGTGAGAATGGAATGGGAAGAGAGGTAGAGGACAACAATATGGAAGGTGGACACGATGGGGGAAGAGGAACGTAGTACGAAGTCGAGCGTGGAGGGGAACATGGAAGAGGCAGCTTGAGGTGAATTAAAGGAGAGGAGTGGCAAGGGAGAAAAGGGGAGTTGAGGAAAGAATGATCCATGGAAAAGAGAGGAGATGTATGCTATTCCTTGATATGTTCATGGCTAGGAAGCTAGGCAAAGGCATTCATAACTATGAAGTTAATGCCAAGGAATCCATAATTATTAAATTATTCTTGAGCCTTCCTAGAACAATTTAGAAATTCAATATAATAAAAACTACAACCAAAACTAGGATTTGTGTCAGATTTAGCATCGGACTTTAGTGTAACCTTTTTTTCAATTGTGGTGAACAATCTCGTGCTAAACCTGGCGTTATTGTACATTTTCATAAAACACCGAATGTTCCAACCTTTTTGTGTCATTTTTTACCTTTGTTTTTACGTCGAATTTTGCACCCAAATTTTTGCATCATTTTTTGGGTTTTTGTTTCCCCCTTCTTTGTGCCCAATTTTGCATCTAGTATTGCATCTTTTTTTACATTTTTTGTTACAACCTTGTTTGTACCCAGTTTTGCACATAGTTTTGCATCCATTGTTGCATTCATTTTTACACCTAGTTTTATGTCAATTTTTACGTCGAGTTTGGTGCCCAATTTTGCACCATGTTTTTCATCCAATTATGTGTCAAGGTTTGCATTAATGTTGCATCCAAATTTGCATTCAATTATGGGACTAGTATTGCCCCTATTTTTGTGTCTAATTTTACATATAGTGTTTTTCCCCATATTACATTTAATTTTACATCTTTTTTTGTGTCTAGGTTTGTGCCCAATGTTTCGTCCCATTTTACATATTTTTTGCATCCAAGTGTGTGCCTAGTGTTGGGTCCTATTTTATGTCTTTTCTTGCATCTAGGCTTGCACTGAATGTTGCACCCAATTTTGTGCCTAATGTTTTGTACAATTTTGTGTGCAATTTTGTGTCTAGTGTTGAGTCCAATTTTATATCTAGCGTTGTGTCCAATTTTATGTCTAATGTTGTATCCCATATTGCATCCAATTTTATGTCTTGTTTTACATCTCTTTTGTTCACCCAAATTTGCACTCAATGGTGTGCCCAATTTTACACACAAGGTTGCGTCCAATTTTGTGCCTAGTATTTCCATGGTTTTACTCCTAGTGTTGCATCCATTTTTGTGCCCAATTTTATGTCCAATTAAGAGACCAATTTCGCGTCTAGTATTGCATCATGTGTTTTGTTCGATTTTGGTCCTAGTATTGTGTCTATTAGTTTTGCACTTATATTTGTGTCTAATGTTAAGTCCCAGGTTTTTGCATCAAGTTTTTTGTATGCCGTGACATCTATTTTTAGGGATTTGTATTGCATCTAATCTTGCATCCACTTTTGTGTCAATTTTCGTCTAATTTAGAATCCACTTTTTGTTTTGCTTTGCATCCCAATTTGTGTCCACTATTAATTAAGAATATTAGTTTCAACTATCAATAGTGAAATATTTCAATATTTATTGATTTTGCATCAATTTTATTAATTTCAATTAAATATTGAAATCTATCAAACTTTTCAAAGATCATTAATAATTCAAATCTATAGTATAAGATTTGTGAATAAGTTTAATGGAATTGACAACATCCATACAAAAGTAGTAATTCTCCATCAAAAGAATAATCATATTTATTCAAATCAACTACAATTCAAATGTATGATCAATAGATCAAAACTTTTCATGGATATCATTATAGTAAAGTAAAAAGAGGTCAAATATGTATATTATT
>LPNX011233966.1:162911-237381 GCA_001517045.1 Pseudotsuga menziesii
TATTATCCTCATCATGATCGTCAAACTTTCCATCTAAATCAAGTTCATCACCATCTTCACCTTCATCATCATCATCTTCTTCTTCTCCTACATTTGAAGCATACTCAACATAGTTCAGATCATCATGTATGTGGTCATCAATTGTTGTGATCTAAAAAAATAATTCAATATTAGATGTTAGTATAAATTTCATACCACAATGCCTATTTCTATTATATTTCTAAAATTAAATTATTCCAAATTAAAAAAAACTATAAAACAATTGCAATTAACATGCGTGTGTGTGTGTGCGCGCGCGCACTAATATGACTACACATGAAAGTGCAAAAAATAAAACTAAATGACAATTTTATCAAAATATATAAACAAAATAAATAGTTTAAGTATGAAATGAAAATAGATGAATACTAAAGTGATATATTTATCCTAGTTGTTAAAGAGGGATTTCCACTTTGACAATCAAGTTTCCTCCACTCAAGAAATCATAGCAAGAAAATAAGGTTTGATATAAGAATCTAAGGTAATTGAATTTTAAAGAATTGAGGCATTACTAACCTTTGTTGGAAAAAGAGATCTATGATCCCATTCCTACCATTCTCATTATTGAATAATATAAAGAGACTCCAATTCATCAACCATGTCCAATTTCACAATTAATTGAGGGGTGATGCAAAATTCAACTATCCACAAGCATGCATTAATAAGAAAAGAAAGGCAATATAGAAAACAAGCATACATAAATTGACAATGGAAATAAAGAAAACATTGGAATCAATAATTTATTTACCTTAGAATAAATAATTTAAGCAAAATATCCCAATTTTGCATCAAACTTTGTTGCAAGATTGCTCCACAAGGCATTCAAACTCACGTCAATGTTTGTACAAAAAGTGTGATATTGGTATAATAATTATGTTGTTTCAGATTAGTTTCCACATTCAAAATTAAACTTAGCATATTGGTATAGTGCATCTATCTTATTAGGCAAAATATTCCCATTCAATGAACATCACTTAAAATAATCAAACAACTACAAATCAAATTATAATCACGATATATAGGTATACTATTATTCTTGATCTATTTCAGAAATCTAAGAAAGAAATTATCTAGAAAAAATTCCATTTTCAACAGGCCATTAAAAAAAAAGTATGTGCTAAGGCCTTAAAATAATGTAGGATCAGAGCCTAGACAACATAATTCTAATAACTCTTAGAATTTTATCAATGGAAGCCTGCGAATTCATAAATGATAAAGTTGTCACCAAAAATTGTGTAGAATAGTTCTCAACCAACATTAGTATGGACTACTACATTTAACGACTATAAAATATAGAAAGAAATAACATCTTAAAAGTAAGAAAATGACAAATATTTGTTAAAGTTGGCCAAAGAGCATTCTAGCATCAAACATCCACCATAGATATTATTCAAGTGATGGAATTACAAAAACAATTGAACTTGAATCCCATTCTCATTGAAAGGGGTAACTTTAAACATAAAAAACATGTAGATATAGCTAAGACACCAACTAAAAGTTATGCAATATAAAAATGAAAAAGCCTCTTCTTAGGACTCTTGATGAGTGTTGTAACGCATAGCAAATTTAGTTGATCATAATGTTCTCCATGAATGGGCCCTTGTTTAAAAAATATAAAATCCTACTCACAAGATACCATCATTCAAACCTTTTGGGAAAATACATCTTCTATTAGTGATGACAATCATGTATTACCTTTCATTGCAATTTTCTATAGTTGTTTGATAATTTCAATATATACAATTATTATTGTATTTGAGTTCAATTCATACAAGGTTTGCATTGAAAGGATTACAAGACAAGTTTATTAACATAATTGGTTAGCAAATTTTGTTATTTTTCAGTTTTCTAATTAATGTCAAAATAAAGAAAAGGGAGAATAAAGATCACAACAAATTTGATTTTCAAATATTGGGATATGTGTAGACATAAAATGAAGAAAATAACATACCATAGCTATTTAATCAAACAATGATATTTAGAAATTTACAAATCTCATAGATAGAATTATTTGAACTTATTTTTTATTGCATACTACAACCCAAGTCCTCTTTATGGTGAGATTTTAAACTAAAACAATACTTATATTAAAAAAATTATAAACACCATCCATAGCATGACAATATATTATGTTACATTGGAAATTATGTCATTATACTTGTGTGATTACCTGTAAAAACTAAAGATGTTTTCCCTTTTATGTAATTGATGAATTTAAAAGAGTAGCAGAATAAATATGCTAAACAGAAAGAGCTTTTTAATTACAAGGGTCACATGACATTGTTGTGTCAATTGCAACCATTTTTGGGTTTATTTAAAGGAAACTAACCCCTTTCCTCTGTCTACTTTATCTATATTAGTTAATAGTCTCATTCACATACATACATTCTACAAAATGATAAGATAAGGTGGTAGATGCAAAATCTATTAGCCGAAGATTTAAACAAACTAAGTATTTCTCCCTATGCCTCTCCTATACTCAATGCTGATAATATATCTTGATTTCAGGGTATTTCACTTGAATAGATAGTATGTAGGTTCAGTATCATGGGGCTAAGTTATTCATGAAAATTGAAAGTTCCATAAAGGCCAAGAGATAAATCATGAGAATTACTAGAATTAGAATGAGAATGAACCCGTGCATAATTCCAGAGGTGAATTTGACTATTTCAATTTCAAACTATGCTTCCTTCAAAGTCTATGCAAACTAGGAACTGTCGGCTCAAATTGATAGTAAATTTAATTCATAAAAAAACAATTAAGGGAGGCCATGAAAACATCCAAAAATATAGAGGAGTGTGAGGTGGTTCATTTAAGGAAGAAATAAAATGCGGTCCATCATTGTATTTGTCAGTTGGGTCTAGCTCAAATGTTCAAGAGTTGTTATCCTCCCACCCCAATTTAAACCCCACTTGTGACATGTTCTGTCTTCATGAGCCAATTGTTGATTGGGGCTGGAAAAATGCTAGCAATCTCACTCTCGCCCAAGGGTTGTAGGCTCAGCACATGGAAACGTGGAGAAATGGTCGATCATTGTATTTCAGATGATACTGTATAGACAAGCAAAGTTTATTTTTGCAAAAAAATAAAACACATGAGAACTCGATGAAAATTTTCATGACATCATGTGCATGGTTACAATCAAAATTCAAAGGAAAAAAAATATATTATGTACATAGATGACCTAAAAAATTCAATGGAAAACTAAACAAGGACAATGTTTATCATGGATTCTATGTAGAGTGAAATAAAATAATGATATAGAGAAACAAATGGAGAACCTATTGTCAACTGCTAATAAAATAATAGTTGTGAAAACAAATAACGTCAAGATATTTACCTTAGACATAAGCTATCAAATAGAATCTAGATATTTACCTTAGACATAAGCTATTAAATAGACTCTAGCGAGATTTGGAATCCCAATGCAGTGATGATTGAAGCAAAAACCAGAATTCCCTACATATAGAGCACTTTATTGATGTGATAAATGCTTACAAAATATTATAATTCAAATTATTAAGCATATGAATCTAAAAGAACCTACTTGGGTTTTCCAACGGTCGGGACCACAAAAGAAGCATATCAAGAAAACAAGATCCAAAGTTTACTTTCATCTAGAGAAAAACTCAAATTACTCCTTATCTCCTAGAAACCTTACACCAAAACAAATTTCATAAGTCATTAGAAGCATGGGAATTGACATGATTCAGGAGCAGGAAAGGCACAATGACCAATATTAGGAAAAAGGAAATCAGCAATGCCCATGTCTTCAAAATACAACACCTATGAGAGATAAAGAAAAACAATATAAATTAGAATGCATACATTAATGTCCATTTAAGAATCAAGATTCCATACATAATATGCAATGCTTAATATTCTCCCACATACATGCCATAATACTAGTAATAAAAAACACCATATGTTCATATATGTTAAACTTCAATAAAAAACATGGTTTAGCTCTTGATTGGTAGATTATCTTATGGAAATGTTCACAAAGGTCATGGGATCAAATCCAATTGAGTCCCTTGGGGTTGCTAGCAAGTATTTCAGCCGGCACCCCTGTTATGGAAACAACTCATCTATTTAGCTATTGTAGGTTGGTTTTCATTCCTTCTTCATAAAACAGGAGATTATTTTTATTTCATCTTGTAGTATAGTCACATATTAGTAAATTCATTTGGGATGATCATAGAAATTAAGTTCATATAGCTGCTGTGAACTCAACTTTATTTGGCACCACTAATTTCCATATGAAAGGTTTCAAGAGAGATATCTACAGCATGGAATCCTTTGTCACCTACCCACCACCTCTCACTTTCCATCTAATAGTTCAACTCTTCTCATCCTACTTAATAATCTCTCCTTGGTGATGTGTTACCAGATCCACCACCTAGTGTGTAGGATCCATGGATCTAGATCCACGTAGGATCTGTCATGGAAATTGATCCTCTGGTGGAGGAAATGGGTCCTATACAAAATAATAAAAAAATCACAAAATTTCAAATAGATCCATGAACTTTCAAGTATTTTGTGAACCATCGATCCCATAAATATTTCATTTTTTAATGAAAATATTTCCAAAATGTTGAAGCAATGTTTAAAAAATAGGTGACTCGGATTCGAACTTAAATAGCAATGTTAAGTTCTTAAATTAAATTTTTAGCATTACCATTAACTATTTCAGGATGTTTGAGAGTGGTTCCAACCTCATCGGACTTCATATGCAAATAGTAGAATCTTAGATCCCATTCTTAATTCAGCATACTTAACAGTTTTTAGATTTCAGGATTGCAACATTTCCATTGGATTCTATCGTGTATGAGGGTAAGGGATTGGAAATCCCTTCATATTAGCACAATTTTTTTTAATTATGATTTTCTATAACTATAATAAATGATTTGTATTACACTATTGAAATGAGATTTAGTATGGTTGAACTTGTATTATGCTATGTCTGGGGGTATTGTGATTACATTCAATAAAAAACTTCTTTTCAACATTTTAGGGAACAAGGATTAAAAAAATTAGGATTCCTATAACCTTCACAAAGTTATTTTTTGTTGGTTGTAGTCTTTGGGTCAACTGGAATATTCAGCTACCCCCAACTCATCCATGCCTTTTCTTTCTTCATTAATTTTTTTGAAAGCTATCTTAATTTTCTTTTGGAATAAATGGGAGTATCTCTTTAGTCTATTAAATAATCATTTTTCTACACACTTCTTTCATATGGCCTTCATTCATATAGAGTCTACCTTTGAAGGTTGTGTTCGAGTTCCTGAAACTCTTGTGTGGAAATGCAGGGAAGAAAAAATACAAAAATCAACAACAGACTATAGGCAATATAAAAATACAAGACATGGAAAAGGATAGAGTATCTATAGGAAAAAATGTTCAAGGATGGGGAAGTATGTTAATCCATTCACTCAAGGACACTAACACAAAATCCACTCCTAAATTAAAGCCAATACATGCAACCTTTGATAATAAAGTCACATGGCATGTTTCTTCCACATTGAATAAAGATACAACTTTATGTGGGGAATAGAAGGGAAACTACCAAATACACCAAATCATGAAAAACATATCCAGATGTGAAACTCACTCTCTCACCTAATCCATATCAGCGATATGTGATAGGAAATTAAAGGCAACTTCCATATAAACCAAATCATGAAAAAAGTATCAGATATATCATGTGAAACTTACTTTCTCCTAGAACATGTAAGAAGTATATCATTCCTACTCTCCCAGCATATTCTCCAAATACCAGCAATATTTCTCCATTTTCTCCAGCAATAATTTCATAATCATATAAAGATACCCGATGACTCAGAATCTAATAAAAGAAAATGTTATTTCAATCATTTAAAAGAAGGTAAATATGTGTGTATTGCTAATTTGGATGGTAATTCATGAAAAATATTGCATCAATGCATCATACAAAATTTTTCCTTTTATTATTACCTTATCGAGCAATGGCATGTTTTATGGTTGAGCCTTACAACTATGTGAGAAGAATGCATATGCTCTATCTGGAAAAATGTTTTCTAGCTCACTTGGTTAAATTTAGGAGGGTTTCCACAAACCTCTAGATTGATATAGATCACCACTTCCCATGGGTAGAAAAGGTTTTCGAATTAATATACATCCAATAGAACCCAAAAATAAGGGATCACCTTATTTTCTAATGTCATATATATTATGAGATCAAACGAAGATATTACTGCCTATTATGGGCCTTGCGAAGCTTCCTATCCACCTTTTGTCACTACCCTGACCAAATATGTCTTTCCATTTTTGTGAGGGAAGTTTTAAACAAATATATATATCCCTACATGTCTCATCCCAATAAAACACCTTCATGAGGATCACCTCATACAACCCAATGTTCCCGTCGAATCAATGGAAATAGGAGGTAGAAGAGTACTCATGAGATTCCATATTCCAAATTAATGCAACCTTGCTTAAGGAGCGAGTGGGGGAAACCAATCATCAAAACCCATGACGAGTTGTCATTCTAGGACACTGAGTGCACACCACCAACACATGAGACATATAATTTTTTTTTTCTTGGAATAGCAATAGTGTGTAATGTCTTCTTTTGCTTAGGCATTGAGGACCAACCTGCTAACCTATTTGATTCCTGTAAGTTCGAGCGGGAACTGACAATCAGGGAATGAGGGATTCAACTGTATATTGATGCCATATAAAGAAGATCTAAGGCATCAATAGTATATCATCATTGAGTAGAAGAGGGACACCAGATCCAAAGGCCACTTCCATGCATGACATCTGAGTATTATTTGATGACACATGCATGCAATTGAGTCTCCATACACCTACATGCAAGTAAACTGCAAATTAGAAGTTAAAGTGGCCTAATTAAGTCAAAATTTAGGTTATTCACAGTTGAAATTTATAAAAGAAAGATAAATTGAATGGAGAAGGACATTTATGATTATTATTGATTTGGAGCTTTTGAGTAGCAACACACCGTGAGGCCACGGTAGTTGGGGTTGAAGGCGACGTCTTCAACTAACAAGGTTTTGTCAATGAAATATTTTCCCTAGTCTCCTTTACGGTAGACCATTCAGGTCCACCATCATCTCTTCATCTTATTCATCCATATACAATTATCCATCTCCATCAGAAGGTTGTTTGCAGGGACACGTGTGCAGCCGTGGGGGGGCGGGGGGGGGGTTAGCAGGAAAACCCCAAAGTATTCTCTAGGTCCCCAAATATTCATTTACCTTCAGCATATTGGCACCATTCTCATCATCAGGATCATCCTTCAGTACTAGATGATTATCAACTTCCAGTTTTCTCACCCAGACCAGTTCTCATCAGTTTTGTGTAGATGGGGGCGTGAGCAGCTAAACCAACAAACCAATTTGCTAGCCTATTTAGAGTGATCAGAAATTTTGCATGCTTTAGGAAATCTCTTCGGCATGGGAAGGCCCTCGTTTCTACAAATTCTCACCTTCATAAGACAACTCCTTCACCAACAACCACATCCTTAGCTTATTGAGGGGTTCGTGCTACTGGGGTAACACTGGAGGCAAGGAGCAGTAGTTCTTCACCAGATTAGTTCTCGATGCATGCATGTTATCTCTAGAGCATATCAACCAGAATTATCACCATAAAATATCTTCCCTAGTTAGCTATAAAATAGGGCCATTTTCTTGGCACTTTACATGCAAGTTTATTTCAGTATTATTGTAAATCAAGAGGCTCAAGCAAGCCCTAGAATAGAAAATAGTGGAATATCACATCTGGGATATTATAGTGGTATAAAAGCTATTTTCCTTTATTGCTGTGAACATGAAAAATTATAAATGAATTCAGAAGACCCATACAACATTACTTATCAAAGAAAGAGTTGTAGAGACATAGAAGAGGTGTTAAAGGACATAGATTTTGGGAACAAAGTATAAAAGTTTGGAAAGGGAAAATAAATAATGGTCGAGGATGATAAAACAACTTTCAATAGTCTCATATTATCCATAAGAGAACTCACTATTGGGGAAAAATAAACGATGAGTACCTTCAGGAAAATGACTGAGAAAAATGGGCCCACCAGCATTAGTAGGGAGCACTTACATACCAACATGTAGAGAAATCCCCATATATACAATCCTTTCCAACCCACCATGCATCAATTCTTAGATAGTCCAATTGTAGTGGCTCTAGAACAAGTGAAACCAGAAGAATCCATGAGTGCCTATCTAAGAGAATATAGAGCTTTAGGAGAGGAATTCCATTCAGCCATGACCTTCACTGACTTCTTCCACTTTAAAAGTAAGAACAAACCCAAAGCTTACAATAGGCCATTCACCCAGAACTATGAGTTATAGCGTACCGTAGGGAAACTGACTATTCCTACCTTTGAGGGCACCTGGGGTGACCCAGCCCAGAATTGGTTGTAGAAGTTGGATACATACTTCCATATCAACCCCAAGATTTATACAGATGCCATTAAATTGGCTACTTTACATTTGGATGGAGAAGCGCATGAGTGGTGGTACCACGGGTCACAATACCATCACATCATACCCAGATTTTACACAGAGGATCATTGAGAGGTTTGATCAAAAGGACCCTAAGGTAAGCTTTAGAGAAATGGCATAGCTTAAGAAGACAAGTAGTGCAGATGCATTTATTTCAGATTTTCAGAGGATAGTAGTCATGGTGACAGATATATCAGAGAGCAGGTTGACTATGTTATTCACTGAGGCTCTCACTGAACCCTTATGGGGATGGGTCAAGTCTTATAGGCCCACCACCCTAGCATATGCCATCAGCCATACTAGAGAGTTGTAGGATGCAATGCCCAAAAATAGGTTTCCTCCCAGAACCAATTTCCCTATTAAAGATAAAGAGAGGAAACCCTTCAAGAAATAATGGGCCAAGAAAGAATGGATGGACAATGATACCCAACAGGACCTTAGAAGAAAAAATTTATGTTTCACTTTCTAGGAACCATGGGTACCAGGTCACAAATGTTCAGGAAAAGGAAAGGCCTACTACATAGAGGCCTATTTTGACAGTGGGGAGGATGAGTATTATCAAGATCAGGAGTAGGGTGAGACACCAGAGACAATTTCTAAGGGACAAGCCTCAGGAGGTACCATTGCTACCATGACAAGGGTTCCTAGATTCCACTCTCTCCAGATGAGAGGTACCGTATAGGGCCATAGAGTGGGAGTGATGATAGATGGTGGTTCATCCCACAACTTTATTGATGCTGCATGGTTTAAAAAGAGATACATTCAGACTGAGAGTTTTGATGGGTTTTCAGTAGTTGCAGCAGGTCATGCCATGGAGTGTAATCAAAGGATACCTAAATTAAAAGTAACACTTGGGAATTATACAGTGATAGAGACATTCTATCTGGTAGATGTACTTGACATGAATATGGTACTAGAATTTCAGTGGCTATATTCCATATGGAATTATTACACAAACTACTAAACCATGGAGATGGAGTCTACAGGAGTAGAGGGACAAAAGGTAGTATTGAGAGGGATGAATACCTACCCTCCCACAATGGCAACATCACATAGGATGGAGGTAGTACTATGACTAGGAAATATTGAGTGGGCTGTAGAGTGTTTTGTTACCTCCAAGAAACCACCAGATGAGGCCACACAACATCCAACATATATACAGGCCTTACTGCAGAAGCACAAGGCAGTATTCAGAGAACTTCCAGTAGGTCGACCTCCAGATAGGGTATTTGAGCACATTATTGAGTTAGAGGAGGGGAATCAAGAAATTATCACCACTCCTTACAGACATCCCTACAGGTATAAATATGATATAAAGATTACAATCAAGGAACTAATTAAACTAGGGTACATCAAACCTAGCTCCAGTACCTTTGCATCTTCAGTAGTGCTAGTAAAGAAAAATTTGGAACCTTAGGCATGTGCATTGATTACAGGGCACTCAACAAGAATACCATAAAGAACAGGTATCCCATCCCTAGGATTGATGAGTTGATGGATGAAATACATGGGGCAAAGTGCTTTTCCAAGATTGATCTCTGCTCAGGGTACCATCAAATTCAAGTCAGGGAACAGAATGTTCCAAAGACCGCTTTCTGTTGCCACTACGAACATTATGAGTTTCTAGTGATGCCATTTGGGCTCACTAATGCACCAACCACTTTCCATTCATGCATGAACCATATCTTCGGGACTCAGTTACATAAGTATATTTTGGTATTATTCAATGACATATTGATATACAGTTGAACTTGGGAAGAGAATTTGAGACATCTAGATGAAGTACTTAGCATTCTACAGGAGAAGTCACTATATGCCAAAGTGTCCAAGTGTGAGTTTGGCATGCAAGAGATGTTATACTTAGGGCATGTGATAGGGTCCAATTCCGTCCAGCTACACTTAGAGAAGATTCAGGAAATATTGGATTGGCCTACACCTAAAAATGTGACAAAACTAAAGAGATTTTTGGGCCTTTGCACCTAATATAGGAGGCATGTCAGTGGATTCTCACAGATGACCACACCCCTCATAGCTATTACCAAGAAGGGGGCATTCAGTTGGTCAGAGACAACACAATAGACATTCAAGAAAATGAAAAAGGTAATTAGTTCATTCCTAGTATTATCTTTACAAGACTTTTCTCAACCCTTCTTGTTAGAATGTGATGCTTCAAGAAAGGGAATTGGGGCATTTTTAATGCAGAACAACCACCCCATTGCATTTGAGAGCAAGAATCTAAAAGACTATGAGTACCACTATTCAATATATGACAAAGAGATGTTAGTCATTCTCCATGTGCTAACCAAGTTCAGGCAGTACTTAGTGGGTGGCATATTCAAGGTTAAGACAGATCACAATAGCTTCAAATACTTCCTAGAGTAGAAAGAGCTAAACGAGAGACAACAAAAATGGGTAAGCAAAATGTAGGCATATGACTTCGATATTGATTACGTAAAGGGAAAGAACAATGTAGTGGCCAATGCACTTTCCAAACAACTAGCAACTTTATCCCTTAGGATCATCTCATCAGATTGGAGATATCATCTTTTGGTTGAGTACTCCAATGATAAGTTCGCTTGCAATCTATTGGATGGATAGATTCAGGATGATAGGTACTAAATAATTGATGACATCATATACTACAAGAACAGAATCTTCTTGGTTCCATAGTATCCCCTCAAGAATAAAATTTTACAGGCATCACATGATTCACCATTAGCAGGGCATCAGGGGTTTCTCCAGACCTATAGACAAATTAGAGAAATGTTCTCATGGAAGGGCCTAAAAAATCATGTGATACAACTTGGGAGAGATTGCAGCTTATGCCAACAAAACAAAATAGAGCACACCCACCCGTCTGGTTTACTACATCCCTTTCCTATTCCCGAGAAGAAGTGGGAGAGCATCTCTATGGACTTCATTACTAAGCTACCCAAGGTTCAAGGAAAACACTGCTTGTACGTAGTAGTGGACAGATTGACCAAGTTCACTCACTTATTTCCCATTTCTTTAGATTAGTCAGCAGCACTGGTAGCCAAACTATTTTTCAGAGAGGTATTTAGACTACACGGGTTACCCAAGACCATTGTCAGTGACAGGAACAACAAATTGATAGGATCCTTTTGGAAATATATTTTCCAGTTAGTGGGGACCGAGTTAGCCATGAGCATGAGTTATAATCGATAGAGTGACGGGTAAACAGAGATTGTCAACAAGTGGATTGAGGGATACTTGAGAAATTACGTAGTAGGTCAGCAGAGGACATGGATCAAATGGCTACACTTGGGTGAACATTGTTACAACACCACCCAACATATGACCCCTTTTTGAGCTCTGTATGGGTATGATTCTTCCACTTTCATAGACCAGGTATTCAGCGATAGCAGGGCTCCCAAGGCCAAAGAGTGGATTTAGGAGGGTCAAGATATCCTCAAGATAGTCAGGGAGAACATACAGGTTGCTTAGAATCAACAGAAGATATATGTGGACCAGAAAAGGGTTGAGCGTAGTTTTGAGGTAGGAGACTTTGTTTATTTACACCTCCAACCTTACCGACAGTCATATCTTAAAAAGAAAGGAGCGGAAAAACTCAAACCTAGTTTCTATGGTCCATACAGGATAATCCGAAAGGTTGGAGAGGTAGCATCTGAGATAGAACTACTCGTAGAGAGAAATATTCACAATGTATTTCATGTCTCCAACCTCAAGAAGGCAGTCGGCCAGCAGATTGTTACATCTTTCAAGATGCCCCCCTTGATGATGAGGGGCAATTGATTCTGATTTTGGAGCGCATCCTAGAGGTGCGAGGGCAGAAACTAAGGAACATAATCATGAGAGACTACTTGGTTCAATGGAAAGATATGCCTATAGAAGAGGCCACTTGGGAGGGAGAATGGGTATTACAACACCCAGCTTTACAGTTGCTTGAGGACAATCAAATTTGAGCAGGGAGGACAGTAATGTCCTCTTCTTCTTAGGCATTGAGGACCGACCTGCTAACCTATTTGATTCCTGTAGGTTCAAGCAGAAAGTGACAGTCGGGGAATCAACTGTAGACTCATGCCATATAAAGAATATCTAGGGCATCAATATTATATCAGCATAGGGTAGAAGAGGACCACCAGAGCCAAAGGCCACTTGCATGCATGACATCTGAGCATTATTTGATGATTCATGCACCCGACTGAGTCTCCATGCAAGTCAACTAAAAATTAGAAGTTAAAGTGACCTAATTAGGTCAAAAGTTAGGTTGTTCACAGTTGAAAGTTATAAAAGAAATATAAAGTGAATGGATAAGGAAACTTATGATTATTATTGATTTTGAGCTTTTGAGTAGCAGCACAACATGTGTCCAGGACAGTTGGGGTTGAAGACGACATCTTCAGCTAACGAGGTTTCAGCAGTGAAATATATTCCCTAGTCTCCTTCAGGGTAGACCATCTAGGTCCACCATTAGCTCTTCATATTATTCATCCATATACAGTTATCCGTCACCATCATAAGGTTGTTTGTAGGGACACGTGTGTAGCCGTGGGGGGGGGGGTTTAGCTAGAAAACACCAAAGCATTTGTTGGGTCCCCATATCTCCATTTATCTTCTAAATACTGGCACCATTTTCATCATCAAGAACATCCTTCAGTACCAGGTGATTATCAGTTTCCAGTTTGCTCACTTGGAGCAGTTCTCATCATTTTTGTGTAGCTGAGGGTGTGAGTAGCTAAACCAACAAACCAATTCTCTATCCTTCTTAGAGTGGTCAGAACTTCTGCATGCTTTGGGAAATCTCTCTGTCATGGGAAGACCTTCATTACTGCAAATTATCACCTTCATCAGACAACTCCTTCACCAAAAACCTCATCCTTAGCTGATTGAGGTGTTCATGCTACTGGAATAACACTGGAGGCAAGGAGCACCAGTTCTTCACCAGATCAATTCTTGATGCATGAGTATTATCTCTGGAGCATTATCAGTCGAAATTATGAGTGGTAAGCATTGATCTGTCACCATAAAATCGCTTCCCTAATTAGCTATAAAATAGGGCCATTTGCTCGGCCCTTTGCATGCAATTTTATTTCAGTATTATTGTAAATTAGGAGGCTCAAGCAAGCTCTAGAATAGAAAACAGTGTAATATCCACATCTCAGATATTACATAGTGATGTGATAATAATGACTAGTTTGAAAGCAGACTGATATTATTCCAAATTAAGAACCAAAATGGATTCAAGTGTGATCGAAATGATATTTCAAGGTTGAATTGGCAATATCGATCACACTTAGTTTCAAACTTGTTTGAATTAGTATGTCAAAAGAGGTATATTGTGTGCCCAAATTGTTTTTCAAAATGCATGATAGGGATATGAGATTAGCTCAATGAAATAGCAATCTAGTTTGCAAATGAGATGACTAATCTTGACCAGTACTAGAAACTTGAAATGTTTGATCAAAGGATTATTGTAAATCTTATATTGAACCAAACTAAATGCAAGTTATTAGATATGGAACATTATCCATAGAATAGAGTATTCCCTACAATAACAAAGACCTGCATTTCCCATTTTAGGTGATCCTTTGCACCATCCATTTTCCCTAAATAAAAAAACAGTTGAATCCTTTTTATTTTGTGTGGGGAAAGGTACCACCAGATTTCGAAATGTTTCCCATTTAGTTGAAACGAAATTGACATGCTACAAATTTCCAATCAGTGTTGCAAGGTCATATAATTAACACATTGCAGTTGGTGTAGGGGTTTTCCTCATTAAATTCCTCTTTCTAACTTCTTATGCCCACCTATCGGTGCCCATTTAAGTAGTTTAGAACCATCTTGATTGCTACTTTAGATAAGAAGAGAATGGAAAAGGTCATATAGATGTTATTAGAATGTTTTCCTTGGGAACATATGGTGGAGCCAAACGTTCTTTAACCTGATACAGATATTTCTAATAGAGATCAAGGAGATAAAATAACTTAGAATGAGAAACCTATACTTTGTTTAATGGAACATGGAGTATTCACTGAGTTTTGGCTATTATTTTCATTGTTTTACATGGAATGCTAGTTGGGATTCCAAGATATCTCTTGAATAGTTAGGCTTGGTGGATTGCATTTGGGAGTTGCATTCCAAGGGGAATATTTTGCAATAAGATGATCGCAGACATACCTGGATTGTAATTTCCATGTATGGGGTCTTGAGAGGTTAATTGTATGTTTCACATGTAATTAAATTTCCTTTGCATAGTGGTAACTTCTCCTCATATATAGTCCTCGTCATATAATAATCCAAGCGTACGTAAATTCACCTCAGAGGGTTTTGCATTAATACTCTAAACATAAGATATGTGTGTTAACCCATTGGGAATTGTCTAACTGGTAAGGTTTGTAGAGTGTTAACCTATGCACAAGGGTTCCATTCTTGTTGTGGTATTCCCCACTAGCATGGCATGGGTTTTGAAGGGATCGGGCTAGGTGAACTAAGCAATTTTGGAAAAATGAATCCCCCTTAGACCTGGAACCTAAGGCAAAGGAATTTTTTTCTTTACAATGCATCCCCTTGGGGAAGGTTTTCCTCGAGATCCAAATTGTTTATGACAGTCATAAAATATTCCCAATTTTTTCACTAGAATGTATGGCTATATAAATCCCTATTAGATTTATATATGACTTCGTGGCATTTTCATTTCATGTTCCAAAAATATGATTATATAATTATTTGTTTTCTAATCACTACAGTATGAATTTTAGCCAATTCCATTATATATATATATATATATATATATATATATTCAATTGAGTATTGTTTGTTGTGGAAAGTTATGACAACTAAGAGTTTGATAGTTTATACAATGTGAAGGTTTGAGAACATCTCACATGGTGAGGTCATTCTATATAATGTTAATCTTCATGGAATTTTCTATGCCCAACATTGGTCACTGATGGGTGAATAATTGTGAGAATTGTTTTAGTGCGGCCAACATTGGAAACTAACTACACCAACTTCCAAACATTGTATATGTAGGATCCAATCCCTACTTTCAACCACTAGAATTAAATATTCAATAAATTCATGACTAAGGAATGGAAGGATGTATGGATCTAGGAATTCAAGTATACTCAACTATTATTGGAAGTCAACGATTTGAAGGAGACAAGGAACCTACTGGCCTTAGTGTTTTTTAGACTATGATAGTGTTAAACTTATAATTGTATCCAACATTATATTATACCATCATTGGCATGAGTTCCAATATTTTACATGGGAATATAGAAAGTACTTAAGGATCTGTGTTGAAATGGAGGAGACCCTGAATCAAATAACCAAATATAAATACAAGAATTGAGGATGTATGATTTGTATACAATGCTTTTTCCTCGACATCAAGTGGATGAAATTTGATGTGTATGAATAAAGAGAACGAATGGATCTTCCAAACAATAAAACAAATATGAAGATGAAGGAGTAAAGATAGGATGAGGACAAATCCCATTGTTGCAAAAATGCAAAGGTAGAAGAATGAATGATCCAATTGCAAAGATCAAGATAGTCATCTTGATCGAGGAAGGTAAAATTGGAATCTCTAGGATGAAATATCAATAATCATCATAGTGGAGCAAGCCACTTAAGAGTAAAATATTTTTTTTAATCTATTGGAAGATGAGCCTTCATTAGAGGAAATAGAAGTACTCTAATCATACAAAGGTTAAGCGCAAGTTCTTGGTAGCATTGAAACCCTCCCAAGTAATTTTGACACTATGACATTGATGCCCCATTGGTAAAAACTGTCACGGGTTAAAACTCAACGGAGTCATTCATTGCATTTGTAAATATCATGGGATCTGATATTAAATGGTGGATATAAAACTCTAGTTTGGAAATTGGGAATATCCATCTAAAAACATGGTCTTATGCAGGTTAAATTATTTTAAAAAATCATAAAAAAATAAAATATATGCCAACCCAGTTGTCCCTTCACCTCTAAACAACCTCAAGAGAGAAAATAAAAGAAGAATAAAAATCAAACTTACTTGAGATCCGAGAGTCATCGATATTTCCATATTTCGTTTGATTGTTGGATGTGGAAGCTGATTTCGATAAACCATTGATTTCCCCTGCATATATGGATCTAAATATGACATGTCCACAAGAAACCCCAACCCTTCCTATTGTATGTGTTCTTCTATAGGACCGATACTTTGGACTAGGTGATGTGAATTAAAACCTTTCCAACATAGTTTATAAGTCTAAATTTGATTGGGAAATATTGAGGGGTTTAAGGTGAGGATCAAATCCATTTTCTCATTGTTTTTTCTAAATCCAATGTATTAACAAATATCATAATGTATTACTACTCAGAGTATGAATGTGGATATCTCATGGTGATTAAGGAAAGATGTCACCTCTAAATTCAAATCTAGAATTTGGAACATTTATTCTCCCAAACATCATTCAAAATCTAGTAAAATTGGGAAAAGTATAGCGTCCTTCGTAGGGTGGTCTATCAAGGTGTGGGTCATCCTCATCAGGGTTGGAATTTCATTTTATCTATGCCTTTCTAAATATATTTTTTTGACATTTTGAACTATTATCTTTGCCATCACACAATGTTTTAGTCAAAAAATAACCCTTCAATAATAATGAATTTTTATTTTAGAAAATACTCTTCAATAACAGTTTTTTTATTAAAAATAATATCTAACCTTTTGGTTAAAAACTAACCCTTCAATAATGAAGTTTTATTTAAAAAAACTCTTTAATAATAATGTTTTTATTAAATAATTTAATTTTCAATTAAAAGATATGTTCTTATTAAGGAGTTTAATTTCCATTCTTTTGAAAAAGAAGGAGTTTAATTTCCAATTAAAAGAAACAATTTAGACTCATTTCCTCATGTTTTCTATTGATCTTGTTCTTTGAAAATCGATAGTGAAATAAAACAATCTAGACAAGTCAAAATAAACATGTGTCAACACTATGAATTTGAAGTACATTAAGTGATAAACTTAAGAAACAAACAAAACCTATAATCTAGAATCATTTCTAAAGGTTAATGTCAGGACCCCAAATCTAGTTTATCACTAAACCCCATTTTGAAATGGCATGATCGAAGTCTTGTTCAATTAATGATGGGGCTCCATTTTGTTTTTCATGCAAAGTTGTCACAATGCCCCACTACAAATAACATAGTAAAAACCCTAGAAAGAAACAACAAAGATGGGTTTTCCCTTTTCGTTACTTATGACTTGTGAAAGACTCAACCTCGACTCATTTATTTACTGAAACACTAAGGTGAAACTACCACAGAAGAAAAATCCACAAAATATGTTCTTACAATATCTCACCTTAGGATGGTTTTTATTAATGTGTGTACCATATATGTATTAAAAATTAATTATGATACCTTGGGAAGGATGTAATCCTATAAGAAAAATGCTATGTTCTAAGAACAAAAGACTACATCTAAGGCCATTAATGTAAGCAGTGAAAATATGCTTCATGCATTAATGTTGAGTTGTGACACATGAGGGTGTCTACAATTTACTAAATTAAAATAATGTGCATGGATTCAGAGACCCTCTTCTAAGGGGTATTTGAATACATCTACAGTGTTTTAATTTAATGGGGTCTCTGAATCCATCTACAGTTTTAGAATTTAGTAAATTTTACAAATTCTTTGTCAAAATTATAATTTTCCATTGTCAGAGTGACACAACTAAAAATGATCAATTGTTATGTGGTCATTTTTAGGTTAATTCTTATCCCATGACCAAATTGGTCAATTTTTGTTTAGTTCTTAACGTGTGACCAAATTGGTCATTTTTAGTTATCTCGCTTAAAATTTCTCAATTTTGGTCATTTATCCCTTCAAAAACTGTGGTGTCCAATTTTTTCGGTCGCCTGGTCACTTATCTCTCCTTTTATACTAGTGCACATTCAATTCACTCTTACTTATCCAAGCACCTCATTTATATGATTTGATGATATAGGTGCATTTTCTCACCTACCATGGTTACTTAATTGACTGTTAGTTGTTTCAGTTGTCCAGAGTTGCACTAGTGAGCCTTTTGTGGTGATTTTTCCAAGGTTAGCAATGTTTAGAGTTAGTCTGGAGTTAGGGACTCAAATCACTCCTAAAGGATTTTAATTTCCTCTTTTGTATCATGGATATATTACATACATATTAATGTGTATTGTGTCCAATTATTGCTGCAAAATTTATCTCTCTTATCTAATTAATTTCACTATGAATGTTTATAAATTTTTCACTGTAAAATCGATCTCCTCCCTTCTTCTTTCACTGTGAGGTTCAATAAGAATTCTTCTTTAAATGTTATGAAGAATTTGAGAGGACAAGAAGAAATGACGCGCATAGTGGATTGTTTTCTATATATTCGTCAAAGTACCTACCATAGGATAAGGAGTCTTATGTTCTACCAATTCATTGTGAGCATGCATTTTTTTCCTAAAACAATAATATAAATATAAGAAGCATTAGACGTCTATAAATTGTTAATTCAATATTGTCTATTGGGAATATATATGTGTTTAATGATAACAAAAAATGTAATAAAATATTTCTAATAAATGTATCTCATTCATGCACACATATTTTTCTATGAAGATATTTTGGATCTAAAATGGATATTTGTCATTCATTATGATCCAAGATTAATACATGTATTCAAATATGCTTCAATCAATACAAAGAAAACCAGCGATGACCAACAAAATATAGTTGAGGGAGAAAAAATTGCAATCCATGATGATGTCCAAGTTGAAGAAGTTTCAGTAGAAGAATGTGAAGATGATAATGGTGACAATATTCCTTTAGCAATATGGAGAATCAGGGTCAGGGTTAGAGGTGCATCTTCAGAAGATGACATTATGGATGAATATGATATTATGGAGGAAGAAAGTATGGATGATATTGAAAGCGATGATCAAAATATATCTAGTGACATTAATGTAACCGATCTGGAATTTTTTTTATTGATATAGAATATGATGAAAGTGAAGATGATGATGATTACAATACCACTTTAGTGGGATGGTGTAGCAATAATAATATTATGTAATTGAAAGAACATATGAACATTGACAAACAAATATTGGAAGACCCAAATGAAGATTATAATATAAATTAATACTTCTAAATTTACAGTCGGATATGTAATTCATATTTAACTAATCTTGATTTTATGTCCCATTTGAAAATGCTTCATTATTATTTGGCTTAATCAATAATCATTAAATTACTATGTTTAGAACTCATAAACTAAATTAATGTGTTGATTATTGTCTCTATAATCATTACCTATTGCAATGTCCTTAAAATGTTTTTAAGTTAATATGACTTGGTGGCCAAACATAACAAGAATTAGGTCGATAATTGTTACTATGGTTATTTTCATCTAATGGTTGATAATGGTTAGAAGTGATATGAAGTTACTGGTTGAGAATTAAAAATATATATGTATATGTATATTGTATAAGTTGAAATATGCATGTACACACAAATATAACTTGCAGTTGAAGGAATTTATTGACACAAATGTAAATTACACTATAGCAAAAAACCTTTGATTAGTTTATGTATAACCCCACCTTTAAAACAAATATGATTTACTTAAACATATATATAATCCATGTAGTATTCATATAGATCTTCAAAAGGGATTTCAATTAGATTATGTGATTCACAACTACCCTCCAAATCAAAATACTTTTGATTAGCTATACAATATGAAATTAAAACTAAGATGCCAAATCGAGGAAACCTCATATTTTGATTTTGTTGTCATCTTTCATCAAAACATATTTTTTCCACTTTAGCAACATCTCAATAGAATGTGCTTAGTTTTGCACCTAGAAAATCTATCACAAGTAGAATTTAAATGTAATTTATTTCGGATGCTAAACTTGACACAATTTGCGTCCACTTTAGCATCATCTTGATATAATCCATGTAGTTTTGCACCTAAACAACCTAGCATAAGGAGAATATAAATGTAATTTATTTGGGGTGTTAAAGTGGACACAATAAATGTAATTGATTTTATGATAATGAAATTCACAATTATATGATTATATGATGATGATGATGATGATGATGATGAAAATGTTGTTGTTGATGATGACAAAGGCAATGATGAACATGATTATAATGGTGGTGGTGGTGAGATGAATGATGATATAGATAATGATGATGAAGACGATGAAGTTGAAAATGATGTGATTATATGATAATGATTATGATGATGATTATGATGATAGTAATGATGACAATGACATTTACGATGACAATGAGAACGACATGAATGATGATGATGATGATGATCCTTATAAGAAAGTGTTGGTAGAGGTAAATAAACCCAGTTTCACTATAAGATCCATTATTAAAATGTGCTCAATCATAGTTGAAATTTATTTGTGCTTAAAATTGTAACCATATCCCACTTGTTATGCATGCTTTAAATCGTAACCATATCCCATATGCTTTAAATGATGGCGATGATGAACTAGATGAAAATGACAATGATGATGTTTTTGATGATTACAATGATGGAAATGATGGTGATCATCATCATCATCATCATCATTGTCATTTTCATCATGATAATCACAATATACATCATCGTCGCCATCATCATCGCCATAATCATCATTCATGTCATCATTGTCGCCTTGTCCTTGACATAAACATAATCATTATTGGAATTGTCCTCAGTTATTCATCATTACCTTTGGCATAAGAAATAACATCTACCCAAAATATGTGATTAGTGGAAGGGTCATGGAGGACACATATGATTTATGCATGAGAAATAACAACTTTATGTTTTAAGATATAAACATCAGCATTCACATTGTTTTCATCTTCATCATCATCATTATCATCACCACCATCCTCATCAGACATTTCATTTCCATCATAATCATCATCAACGCCATCATTGTCATTATCATCATAATCATTGTCATCACTATCCTCATTATCAACAACATTATCATCACCATCATAGCCATCTTCAATATCATAATCATTATCCTCATTGTCATTTTCAACATCTGGGCACAAAATTGGATTCAAAAGTGGATAAAAACATTGGATGCAAACATGGATGCAACAAATGTATGAGAAAAAGTGGCCACATAATGGAGTTCCCCAAAAGTGGATGCAAAAGGGGATGCAAAAAATTATGCAATCATGGAAACAAAACATGATGAAAAAAATGACACAAAAGTGGATGCAACCATGGATGTAAAATTGGATGCAAAAAAACTAGATGCAAAATTAGATGTACCACCCAATGAAAAACCCGATGCAAAAGTGGATACAAAAATGGATGCATAAAAGGATGCAATAACTTATGTAAACTTGGATTAAAAAAATATGCAAACATGGATGCAAAAGTTGAATCAAAAGTGGGTGGAAAAGTAGGCACAAAAATGGGTGTGAAGTGGGACGCGACAAAAGTGGATGCAATAGTAGAAGCAAAAAAAGACGTAAACATGGATGCAAATGGGATGCAAAAAGGGATGAAAATGTGGGTGAAAAAGTGGATGAAAACATAGATGAAAAAGTGGGTGAAACAAAACTAGATGCAAAACTAGACTCAAAACAAGATGTAAACTTTGATGCAAAACTTGGCGCACGAGGGAATGCAAAAAGGGATGCAAAAAAAGAAGCAGAAGTGGATGCAAAAGAGGATGTAAAAAAGGATGAAAAAGTGGATGAAAACACGAGCGTAAAACTGGAGGAAAACATGGACATAAAAGGGGGCGCAAGAAGAGTAGATGTACAAACTAGGAACAAAAACTAGGTACAAAACTAGGTGCAAAACCTAGCGCAAAACCTGATGCAAAACTTGGTGCATAACAAGGTGCAAAACCCTATGCCATAATTTACGCCAAATTTAGAAAAAGGATGTAGAAAATTCCTAAAATAGCACCAAACCGTGAATTTGCACTAGTTTGTACAAAAAATGAAGAAAAATGCATTGAAAGATGGTATAAATGCAAAAAAAGGAAGGAAAAAGAGACGTTAATCACATGTTTTTGTTGTTGTGAAATCTCTCAAGACATAACTTTTTGTTCAAATGGTAGCACTAATAATATTATAATTTAATAAGCACTAATAATATTAAAGAAAAAACAATGAGTGGATGTTCCCCTCCTAGGAACCACAATGAGCATATCTGAGGTTTTGAGTTTAAAGATGATAGGTAAGATTAATATTAAAAAGGTTTATATTAAAACAATGTTTAGGGTATTTGATGCATGAGTAAATCTAGATATCGAGATGTATGGATTTAAATCTTTTTTTTCACACTTTCTCTTATTTTACATGGGTACATATTCCACATTACACAATAGGGAAGGAATCTTATGTATTTATATAACCCAAAATGCTTAATTACATTTTTGACATGCTGTGCACATTAGAATTCCTTACATCGTGGGATTGTTTATCTTGTGGTTTGGTATCTGACTTGGAAGATGCATGGGAGTATATATTGGGTTCAACAAAATCCCAATAATGCTGCAACACATGGCATCAATGTCCTCTTGTGTGATCTGGAAGGATATAAGAAAACTTTTGATTGGTTACCAAATGACTAACTGGGTTGGATCTGTTGAGATTTTACTTAAGTATTTATGTTATTTAGAATTTTAATTAAATTTATATCATATCATAATAACTGCATGCATAAATATCATTGAAAGAAAGACATCCATACCATACAAAAATATTTATCCTAGGAAACCCAGTTGAGAAAGAAAACCCACGAGAAATTTTTTAGTATAGATTCATCAACAAAGTACAATGCCAATACAATGAAGAGATAAATCTCTCTCAAAGAAAGATACCCCATATACAAAGATAAGATAAAAAAAAATTAAGTAATTGGACTTCCTCCAATTGCTACTTCTCTCTCTTGTGCACTTGTATCACTGACTTGATGCAAACTTGATTGATGTACAAATGAGGAGGGACTCACCATTTATTTATACTTGTTTTTTTTCACTTTTTCATTGTGGGTCCAACTTCACTTGGGTCACTGGGTCAATTTTCCTAGGGCAGTCTTAACCTGTGGGTCGACTTATCTATCTCCATTGGGACAACTTGTCCGAGTTACAATATAATATTTATTATTTATTATTCTTCTAGAATCTTATGGGATGGCATAAGAATATCTTTTGAGGCTACATAAAATATCAACACTCTCTCTTAGCAAGGAAGGTATTATCTTGAAGCAATCTTCAATATTGATTTCATTGACCTGTACTTGACCATTTACTTGTTGATCTTCCACAAATCTATCCATCACTAGAAATTTTGTACAAGTAAGCAATCACCATACATCCAGGGCCTCATAATCATACATAGAATCCCTCTAGTGGGAACAACCTCATATTCCTTTCAGACCTTATGGGTCTTAGTTTCTTTTGGAACCTTATGTCATCATGGGAATTCATCTATTTCACACATAACTAACAAACCATCTATGTCATACATAACTGTGTAACTATCCTGAAAGCTATCACTTCTGGTTGCCACCACCAGGAATCCGACCCAAAGTGAATTGAAATATAACCACAAGGGTTAGGTGATCCAATACATTAGCCATCTATCCCAAGATAGGAATCCTCTAGGCCACATAGGTTGGAACTCCAACCCAAATGATGGGAATGCACCAGTACACATGACCTAGTCTTCCAGCCCCAAATAATATTTATCCTGACCCTGTGCAAGGTTAGGAAGACTTATGCCTCATTTTTGTAATGTTCCTATGAATGACTACTCATTGATTCCACATTTTATATGCTACTTCCCCTGAAATAACATTTGTAGCTCAACACTCTTTCTCAACGAGGGAATTTATTCTACACCATTTCAAGCCTGTTGTTAAAATACTCAAACTTTATATTTGACAGATGCTTGGTAAACACATCAGCTATTTGCTTGTCTACTGTAATATACTGGAGCTTCACAACTCCCTTCTGCATCATGTCTCATATATAATGGTACTTGATCTTGATATGATTGGACTTGTCATGAAACATAATTTTCTCACACAACTTTACACAACTTTAGTTGTCACACAAAATACAAGTCACCTCCAACTCGAGATCAAATAGTCCTATAAGAAAATTCCAATCCACACAACTTCGATACTAGCTGAACATGTTTCTGTATAATATGCCTCGTCTATACTGAGTGCCACACTAGTTTGCTTCATGCTAAGCCACGAGATCCTATTTCATCCCAAACTGAAGCAACACCTTGATGTACTCTTTTGATATGTGATTCTACATGCCCAATCTAAATTAGTGTAGCCTTGTAGTATTATCTCATGATTTGGAACATATATGAGTCCATAGTCCATTGTAAATTTTAGGTACCTCATAACATGCTTCACTGCAATCACGTGAACATATCTTGTCTCAACCATATACTGACTCAATGTGTTCACCGCAAAGCATATATCTATCCTTGTGTTCATCAAATACATCAAGGAACCAATTATATGTATGTACATGGTGGAATCCACTTTCTTTGAAGAAGTATCACTCAATAACTTTGGGCTCATCACCATTGGTGTAGGCATGGATTTACAATCCATAATTCTAAATCTCTTTAGAATTTACATGGAATATTTTCCTTGGTTAAGGAAAATATCTTTTGCTTTCTGCCACACCTTTAGACCCAAGAGATAATGCATCATACCCAGGTATTTCATCTCAAACTCTGCAACAAGATCCCCTTCACACTCAGTGATGAGCTTCTTTTTCCCTATTAGAAATAGTTCATCCACATATGACAGTAATATCACTGCTCCACCGTATACAACCTTGTAGTAAAGGTTAGAATAGTTTTTACTTTTAGGGAATACCAATCTTATCAAAAAGCTGGAAATTCTACCCTACCACATTATGGGTGCTTGCTTCAATCCATACAAGGGATTCTTCAATATGCACACATGTTTCTTCATTTCATATGTCTTAAACCCTTATGTATTCTCCACGTAAACTTCCTATTCCACTACACCATTCGAAAAATTTGTCTTTACATCCATCTGATGTACTTTCCATTTCATCATTGTAGTTGTCAACGAAAGTAACTCTATATCCACATTCCTCTAATGCTAATATGGAGAGGAGATTCTTATTCAAACCAGGTACACACAATACATCTTGCATCTTCATAGGAACTCCAAAATCCAACTTGTAAGAGGCTTCTCCTACCCATTTTATGGGATACTGGAAATCATCACCGAGCTTCACCTTATCAAGTGAATCCTTTTGAACCAAATTTGTGAGATAATTCTTGTAACTGGACATGTGCTTAGATGCAACACTATCAACAAGACATGTGTCACTCCCATGAGTGATTTTCCATGTGAGCGATTATATCAACACATATTCTTCACTTGAATCATGATGTCTTTTATTCTTTCCTTTTCTGATCTAATCTTTTATGTGAGGACAATTTTTTGCAATGTGTCCCATCTTCTATCATTTGTAGCACTTGTAATTTGAGAAATATTTTTGTGTCTTTTGTATCTTCTGAAACATTTTGTGGGAATGGGATTCTTTCTTACTTTTCCCTTTTCTTGCATGTGTTTCTAGTGATTGATATTCATCTTCACCCAAATTTTCTTCTCTTACTACCAATCTAGATTCTTCTTGTATTCACCATTCCCATATCCTACTGAACCCTTTTAGCTCATGTTTGGAACAAATTCCCTAAATAAATGATTCCCAATACCTTGGGAGACCATTCAATGTAGTCATGACTATATTAACTTCATAAAATGTTTCTCTAATGGGTTCAATTTGTTCTTTAATTTGAGATGTCCTTGTGAAGTAGGATGAATGGTTTATGAATTATGTATTTTCGCATTCTTGAGTTGTGTCCTCAATGTCATATTCTGGTTCATATTCTTTCCTATAAACAACCAGGACACAACATCAAACATACTCTTTGGAGTCTCAAATGATGAGACATGAGGGATCAATGATCCTTGATAGAATATAAAATGATTCTCTTTTCCCTAATCATGTTCTTCTTGTTCCTTTCCTTAGTTTAATCTCCCATTGTCTCATCAACCTCTTCTTCAACATATTTTTTCAAATCATTCTCTTCTACAATGAGAAACACCCTATACTTCCATGCTCACAAGTTATAACCATCCCATTCAAGATTCACATCAAGCTTGGTGTTGTTCATCATCTTGTCCAAGCTTAAAAATATGACAAAGATGAAAGTTTTCATAAATGAAATTTGGATGTACGAGTCAATGCACTATTTCAAGGTGATCTCCACAAGACAAAAATAAGCTCCAATGTTAACCTGAAAACTGCTTAATGCCCAACCTAGTGTTCTATGAGGAAACCCTATTTTTTCAAACTTTGAATATGGATAATATAATCTAGGGAGAAGATGTTCCCTCCCAGGGTTGGTTGAGCAAACCTTCTTTTCTTCTAGATCTGAGGTCAAAATAGTCCAAAACTAGAAACCCTAATTTATGTAGTTTCTGCATAATTTAGGTTAAAATTGAAAATTCTCAGATCTGAGATATGAATTGATAGATAGATGCACCCTCCTAGGGATATTTCAAGGATGCTAATATCAAGCATGATCTATGGATGGAAAATCTTAAAATTGGAATCCCTAATTTCCAACTTTCGGTAGTTGTGGATGTTGCAATGACTTCTTTCAGCACTGCTCTAATACCATGTTGATATTTTACTTAAGCAGTTATGTTATTCATAATTTTAATTCAATTTATATCATATCATAGTTATTTCATGCATAAGGATCACTAAAAGAAATACATTCACAAGATACACATAGATCTATCTTGGGAAACCCTCTTGCAGAAGAAACCCATGGCATAACTTCTTCATTATAGATTCATTAACAAAGCAATGTCAATACAATAAAGAGATAAATATCTCTGATAGAAAGATACCCTAGATACAAATATAAGATAATAAAAAAATGAGAAATTAGACTTCATCCAACTACAACTTCTTTCTCTTGTGCACATGTCTCACTAACTTTATGTGAATTTGCTTGATGTACAAATGAGGAGGGTGTCACCCTTTATTTATACTTGTTTTGAGATAAGAATTTTTCAATGTGGGGAAAACTTCACTTGGGCGACTGAACCGACATTCCTAGGGTAGTCTTACCTAGTTTTGGGGCAGTTTTACCATGTGGGACAACTTATCTATTTCCATTGGGATAACTTGTATGAGTAAAAATATAATATTATTTTATCTATTATTCTTCTAGAATCTTTTGGGCTGACATAAGAATACTTCCCAAAGTTACATAAAATATCATCAAGATTTATCCCACATGTTGCATCATTTGGCGAGTGAGTTATTCTCGATATTCCCACTGAGGTGACATGGTGAATCCTAGATAAATATTCAAAATCCCATATCACACATGTGATAAGAGGCATCTTGGAGATGTGTGTGAATGACTAAGATTACTCAGCCTACCCACTAATATTAAATCTTAGTTATTGGCGGGGGTATAAGTCACACTAAGTCTCAACTAACTTACCTTTGCACAAGTGGCTTAGATTAACTTGCACACACGTTGATGTTTCACCAGGACCGTTCATGGTGGAACCCTCAATGGTATGACCTAACCATGTCTTTGTCTTTGAATTGCTAGGATTAAACGATGGAAGTTTCATGGTCCAATTTGCACCATTTGTGGGGAACCACCCTCGATTACTTCACAAGAAAGTTTATTCTTGTGAATGGATAGGATTTCAAGTGGAGAGTTTTGTGGTGTATCCAATCCATTCACAAGGGAGGATTCTTGTAATACCCCGGTTTTAATCCCCGCTTGCATTAAAATAAATAGGATACATATGTTGTAAATAATCTTGGTGCAGAGCTCAAGGCCAAGGCCCCACCATGGATTTGGTCATGTTGTGTTTTTTATTAGGAATGGTCACCAATGGTATATCCGCACATGCGGAATATATTTAATTATGGCATCACGTAAACATGCTTTTTAATTAAGAAACTCAACCAGCTATGTTCGCAGCAACTAAATTGAGAAAGGGCATGATTCCAAAGGATAAGGAAAAAGGGGGGGGATGTGGAACATTGAGTCACGAGGAAAAAGTCTATGTGTCGCCACCTCCCTTGGTTAATTTTCCATTTGTTAGCTGAGGCAACGATTGGCTGGCAAGCAGACCACTACCATGCCACGCTTGCTCTCCTCTCCACGACGTGGGAACCGTTTCTTCCCCACTCCCTCGGATCTTAGTCGTTCGTCTTACTCATGCAAGACGGGGGAATAAAACGTTTTACCAACCATTGTGCGGGGGTTCGCCCTCTCTCTCTCGCGCTAATTGCCGGTCTGTAATTCGTTTCTTCCATCCACACAGAGAACCGACGTTTGCCTCCATGCATTGGACTGTGTATTGTTTTCGTTCACCTTTCGGATCGCAGTGGAAATTCTTGGGATTGCTTTTCCATGAATTGATGGGATCGGGGGTGATTCTTCCTGTGAATCCACGTTGAACTGTGTATGTTGGCCGTGAATTTTGATCATTTTCCGATCTGTGTAAGTTTCCCAGCGGTAGTATTGAAGGTTGGATAGCTATGGGTTCATCAGATTGGTCCCTGGACTATTTTTTTGGGTTGGTGAATGATGGCTTGAGATGATTGACAAACCTGGTGGAATGAGAACCACACAGATAGAGCTATTGAGCTGGATTTATTCTCCACAATCCCTGAAGAGCACTGGAGGGAAGATCAGGGTCTAAGGGACTGCATTGCAGAGAAGGGGCTAACTTCCTTGTGTTGGGGGTGTGTGGGTGTTCTAGAATCCAGGATGGTTCTGGTGTTGGTGTCCGCAGCTCTTCAGTGAGCTCACCAGCTTAGCCTTAGCCTTTCCCATCTTTTGTTCGCCTGATAAACCCAACTGTGTTGGCTTGGATGAACTGTGTACCCTTGTTGTGTTGTTATTCCTTTCTATGTGTAAGCCTATTAGTTCCTTATTCCTTGGGGAGTCATGCCCGACTCGGGGGTGGCAGCATTGCTGAAAGATCTAGGAGCATGCTAGCCTATGGTTGGGTGGAACGTTGCAGCGACATAGCTAGTTGCGGAACGATTTCTTTATAAAGATAAGTAATCTTCTCTATTTTACTTCTGCAATCCTATTTACTGTTAATGATCATGATGAACATCTTGAATGCTTGTATGAATGTATGTTAATTCCGCTGTGTATGATAAATAATCATGTATGCATGTTTTAGTTCAAGCATTTTCTTTCATCATTTCAGCAATTTTTATGAATGCACATGTTCATGGGGCTAGATGCCCAATTTTTTTGGTGTGTAGTAGCATCCTCTTCACCGGTCGGAGGGTCGGGGAAGTTACAGTGTGGTATCAGAGCTCATGTTGTAACATGGGCCTGAATGGACCATAGGGATGCAGTGATAGAGGCAGGATTTCTTTCTGCCCAGCAGAAATCAGTGAATGACTGGAAATTCAAAATTCAAAAATTATCTAAGCGCCTGAACAATCGGAGCATCGGAGCACTAAAGAGGAACAGACTTCCGATGTATTGGAAGAGTTTAGCATTTTCCCATCCACCGTTGCGGCTGACGAAAGGACTAAACCGCCAATGCAACAGTGGATCCGATTGCCGATGGAGGGAAATTTCAAGGAAATTGTCTAAGTGTTTGAACAGTCATTGGAACACTTAGTTGCTTGGACTTTCGATGAAGCGGAGGACTTAGTGGAAGAGACTTCCGATGCATCGGAAGAGTAAGACAGAAGCATACCCGACGAAGGAAATATTTTGAAGAAAATCGCGGAAACTTTTCTAAGTGTCCGTCGGAAGAAAATAACTCTTCAAGCATCCGCCATTACGGAATTCTAAATGACTACGCACCCGACAAAAAATTCGTCCGACCGTCGACGCCAGGAAGAAGTTTGGAAAATTTGGCTAAGTGTTGAAGTTGTCGGAAGAATTTAGTGGATCGAGCGTTCACCGTTGTGGAAGCGAAAGTCACTAGACTTCCGACGAGAAAGGAATTCCGATGCCGGTCAAAGTAAGTTCACCGATCGAAAGAAAATAGAGGTTTGATGTTCAGCCATTGCGGCTGCGGAGAGGACTAAGTCGTTGACAGAAAGAAGAGATGGATTCGATCAAGCGGCGAAGAGGGAAAATTTTCAAAAAAAATTCTCAGTGTTGTGGTCATCGAAAGAATTTAGCTGTTTGAGCAGCCGATACGTCGGCTCAGCTAGTGGTTTGGACTTCTGATATGGTGACAAGAAGAAGAAGAAGAAGAAAAATTGTGAAATTTTTTAAGTACAGAAGAAGATCGGAAAATTTTAGAAGATCGGATCACCGATCGGAAAAGTTTAAGGAAAATGAACCGCCATTGCTGCTGCCAAAATGGCTAACCACCCGAAGCACAAGACATCCGACAGCCGATGAGAAGGAAATTTAAAATTTGTTTAAGTATAAGGGAGTCGGATGAAGTTAGAAGATAGATCTTTCGAGAGCCGATGTACAGTGGAGGAATTTGTTGTTTCGAGATCCGATTCAGCGGAGGAATTAGTTGTTTCGAGAGTCGATGTACAGCGGAGGAATTAGTTGTTTTGAAAGCCGATTCAGCGGTGGAATTAGTTGTTTCGAAAGCCGATTCAGTGAAGGAATTAGTTGTTTCGAGAGCCGATTCAGTGAAGGAATTAGTTGTTTCGAGATCCGATTCAACGGAAATATTAGATGGGAAGAGATCCGATTGAACAAAAGAAAATTCAGCTGTTTTCGGGGGAATTTTCATTGGTTTTTCAGTAAATTTTTTGGGAAAGAAATTCTATGCTTTGGGAAAACTTGTAATTTTATAATTTCTGAGAGAAGGTAAGTAATGCTAGTTTATGTCAATATTATGCATATAACATTTGTGTTATTAACACGTTTGCAGAATTATAGTCACTTTCAAGAGCAGCATTCCGGATAGTGCAGTTTGATAAGTGAGTGGTGGTCAGTCATGAGATACCAGGATGGGTATGATGCTCGAGATTATTACGAGCAAGCAGAAGATGCCATGGGAGAAAATGTCCATAATAGGGATGATGACATTGAGTCCAATGGGAGGAGATTCCAAGAGACACCATCAGATGTTGCAGCCACCATGAGAAGCTTAATAAAATCTCAGGAAGAGCAACATCAGTTGAATGCTGCCATATTGGAAAGTTTGACAGACTTGCAGAAAAAGATAGATTCTGGACAAGGTATATCAAGACCAGAAGGTAGTAAGAGTAGCACTAGGAGAAGGAGAAGGAATACCAGTGGATCATCTAACTCCGAAGAATCTAGTGGAGATACAAGCTCTTCTCCTCTTAAAAGGAAAAGAAAGAGACACCAAAGGGATCGTTCTCAAGATGAATTTAAGAAAGCTAAACCTCCTACATTTGATGGTGAGGTAAAGACTGGACAAGAGGCTGAAGCTTGGCTCCTTGGAATAAAGAAGTACTTTCAGGTGCAGGATTATTCAGGGAACATGAAGGCAAGGGTTTCCATATTCAATCTAAATGGAAGGGCATCCATTTGGTGGGAACACTTCAAGCAAATAAAGAGGATCAATGAAAGGAGACTTAAGTGGAAACAGTTCAAGAAGTACTTCAAGCAAAAATACCTCTCTGACAGGTACTATGATGACAAGATCAAGGATTTCCATGAGCTGAGATTGGGACAGCAAACCATGGATGAATATGCAAATAAGTTTTTGGAGTTGTTGAGGTATGTTAGGTACATTAGAGATGAAAAAGTGAAGTTCCAATGGTTCCTAAGTGGATTACCTCAGTCTTACAAACATAGAATTGAGTTTTATGAACCTAGAACTCTTGAAGAAGCAATAAGAAAAGCTAAGTATTGCTATGAGCAAAGTAAAGGAAAACCTGATTACCATAAGGCATGGAAGGACAAGAAGAATGAAAAGTTGGACCAAAGAAAGAAAAGTTTTAAACCTTCTAGATTCAAGAATCAGCAGAAGCAGCCCTCCCAAGCTGCGAGTGATCTAGTTGGAGTGACAGGTGGAAATCCTAAAGAGCCACATCCGAATAAAGGTCCACTCAAATGTTGGAAATGTGAAGGACCTCACTTGCGTAGAAATTTTCCACTCGAGAATGAGAATGCAAGGCCAGCTTACAATATTCAAGAAGCAAAAACAGTGGGTCAGGTAGCAAGGGCAGTCCCTAGGATTTATGCAGCATTGGAGGACTGCCAGGAAGATCACCAGTCAACTGTGGTTGAAGTAGTAGGTAATATTGTTGAGCAATCTGTTTCTATTTTGATTGACCCTGGTTCTACGCACAGTTACATTACCCCTAGAGTAGTGGATATTTGTGCTTTTAAGAAGGTAAAGCATAGGAAATATTTGTTAGTCTAGCTAGCCACTAGAACTAAGAGAAAGGCCAGTGAAGTGGTAGAGAAATGTCCATTGGTCATGGATGGGTTGGTCACTTATGTAGATCTGAATGTCCTACCGCTTGGTTCCTATGATGTTCTCATTGGGATGGGCTGGTTAGAAGCTCACAGGGTGAAGCTTGACTGTTACAATAAGACTTTCGAATGCATGAATGAATAAGGGAACCTAGTAGTTGTGAAAGGAATTCCAAAGGTGATTTTAGTACGGCAGGTTTCAGCAATGCAGTTAAAGAAGTTTTGTAGGAAGGGTTGCCAGTTGTATGCAGCCCATATTCTAAAGACATCAGGAGATGAAGCTCCTAGGTTGGAGGACTGTCAGGTGTTACAGGAATTTAGGGATGTTTTCCTGATGAGATTCCAGGGATTCCTCCAAAGAGGGACATTTATTTCACTATTGAACTTGTGCCAATATCAGCCCCAGTGTCCAAGGCACCCTACAGAATGAGTACACCGGAGATGCTAGAGTTGAAGATGCAACTGCAAGAGTTGTTGGAAAATAAGTATATCCGACCGAGTGTATCTCCTTGGGGAGCACCAGTTCTGTTTGAAAAGAAGAAAGATGGTACACTCAGGTTGTGTATTGATTATAGACAATTGAACAAGGTTACGGTGAAGAATAAATATCCTTTGCCTAGGATTAATGACCTCTTTGATCAAATGAGAGGAGCGAAGGTATTTTCCAAGATTGACTTGAGGTCTGGGTACCATCAGGTAAGGATCAAGGATGAATACATTCATAAGACAGCCTTTAGGACAAGGTATGGGCATTATGAGTTTGTAGTGGTACCATTTGGGCTCACAAATGCACCAGCTACATTTATGTGCCTTATGAATAGTGTCTTCAGCAATTATTTGGACAATTTTTTTCTTGTTTTCCTTGATGACATTCTTGTTTACTCTAAGAATGAGGAAGAACATGAACAGCATTTGAGATTAACATTACAATTGCTCAGGGAGCACCAGTTGTATGCAAAACCGAGTAAGTGTGACTTGTATAGAGATAGAATTCAGTACTTGGGTCACATTATCTCAGAGGAGGGTATATCTGTGGACCCTGAAAAGATTGAAACCATTATGAATTAGCCTGCTCCAAGAAATGTGACAGACATAAGATCTTTTATGGGACTTGCAGGATAATACAGGAGATTCATTGAGGGATTCTCCAAAGTTGCACATGCCATCACTTCTTTGCAAAAGAAGGGGATGAAGTTCGAATGGACATTGAGGTGTGAAGAAAGCTTCCAGCAGTTGAAGAGTCTTCTCACCAGTGCACCAGTATTGAAGGTTGCAGATCTAGAGAAATATTTTTTGGTGTGTACCGATGCATGCGGACAAGGGCTTGGAGGAGTCCTTATGCAGGACAACCATGTGATCTGTTATGAGTCAAGAAAGCTGAAGGAAAACGAGAAGAACTATGCCACTCATGATCTAGAGCTTGCAGCCATAGTACATGCTCTCAAGATGTGGAGGCATTACTTGATGGGCAGAATATTTGAGCTCAGAACAGATCACTGTGGACTGAAGTATCTATTTGACCAGCCTACTCTGAATGCTAGGCAAGCAAGATGGCTAGAATTTTTATGTGAGTTTGATTTTGAAATCAAGCACATAAAGGGAAAGGAAAATAAGGTAGTTGATGCACTTAGCAGGAAGGTACAGGAAATGCATGTGGCATCTCTTAGTATTTTCCAATCAGAATTGAGGTAGCATATTGTTAATCATGTTGCCGGAGACGGATTGTATGAGCGGGTAAAATACAAATTGCAGTAGCAAAGTCTTGAGAAGAGGTATGAGGGATATAAATTGGAAGAAGATGGGATTCTCACTTATAAAGGTAGAATTTATATTCCAGATGTAGCAGATTTGAGGAGAGTTTTTATGGATGAAATCCATCAAGCTCCGTATTCTGGTCACCCAGGATATCAGAAGACAATTGCTACAGCTAGAAAGCAGTACTTTTGGCCGGGAATGAAAAAGGGTATGGCTGAGTACATTTCTAGGTGTATGAAATGTCAACAGGTAAAGGTTGAGCATCAACATCCAGCAGGCTTGTTGCAGCCTTTGCCAGTTCCGAAATGGAAATGGGAAGTTATTTCCATGGATTTTATTACAGGATTGCCGAAGACTTGGAGACAACATGATTCTATCATGGTTATGGTAGACAAGTTGACTAAGGCAGCACATTTTATACTAGTGAAGTATACACACAAGACTGATGACATTGCAAAGATATTCATGAAGGAGATTTTTAAATTGCATGGATTACGTAAGGCAATAGTTTCTGACAGAGATTTCAAGTTCACTTCCAACTTTTGGAAGGGGTTGTTTGTAGATTTGGGTACAAAGTTAAACTTCAGCACCGCATACCATCCTCGGACAGATGGTCAGACAGAGAGAGTGAATCAAGTGCTTGAAGATATGCTTCGCATGTATGTGATGGAAAAACCAACCAAGTGGGAAGATTACTTACACTTCATAGAGTTTGCTTACAACAATGGACAGTAAGCATCCTTGGGGATGAGTCCGTATGAAGCTTTGTATGGAAGATGGTGTAGGACACCAGTGACTTGGGATAACCCAGTGAATAGAATTGTGCTTGGGCCAGAATTGCTCAAGGAGATGGAGCAAGAAGTTGTAAAGATTAGGCATAATTTGAAAGCAGCACAGGATAGATAGAAAAGCTATGCAGATAAGCATAGGGTGAACAGGGAGTTCAGTGTTGGGGATCATGTTTACCTCAGAGTGAGGGCAAAGAAAAGTTCCTTGAATCTTGGAATTTGTGCCAAGTTGTCACCTAGATATTGTGGGCCATTTGAAGTACTTGAGAGGATAGGGCCTGTTGCATATAAACTTGCATTGCCTGCTAATACTAGAGCTCATAATGTTTTTCATGTTTCTTTGCTTAAGAAATATGTACATGATCCTAACCATGTGATAAATTGGGATGTGATTCAGGTGGAACTCGAGGGAGAATTCCAAATCGAGCCAATGCGCATCCTCAACAGGAAGGTCATAATGCTCCGGAACCGAGCCATAGGGCAGGTAAAGGTGCAGTGGGAGCATTATGGACCTAAAGAGGCTACGTGGGAGCTGGAGGATGCCATGCGATTGGCACATCCATTTTTGTTCAATCCTGCGGAACACTGAGGCAATACCAGTGTAGCATTTTGTTCAAATTTTGTAAAGCACTGAGGAAAGTGCTATTTAAGGGGGAGGGGAATGTAATACCCTGGTTTTAATCCCCACTTGCATTAAAATAAATAGGATACATATGTTGTAAATAATCTTGGTGCGAAGCTCAAGGACAAGGCCCCACCATGGATTTGGTCATGTTGTGTTTTTTATTAGGAATGGTCACCGATGGTATATCAGGACATGCAGAATATATTTAATTATGGCATCATGTAAAAACGCTTTTTAATTAAGCAACTCAACCAGCTATGTTAGCAACAACTAAATTGAGAAAGGGCATGATTCCAAAGGATAAGGAAAAAGGGGGGGGGATGTGGAACATTGAGTCATGAGGAAAAATTCTATGTGTCGCCACCTCCCTTGGTTAATTTTTCATTTGTTAGTTGAGGCAGTGATTGGATGGCAGGCAGACCACTACCACGCCACGCTTGCTCTCCTCTCCACGATGTGGGAACTGTTTCTTCCCCACTCCCTCAGATCTTATCCGTTCGTCTTCCTCATGCAGGACGGGGGAATAAAACGTTTTACCAACCGTTGTGTGGGGGTTCGCCCTCTCTCTCTCATGCTAATTACCGGTCTATAATTTGTTTCTTCCATCCACATAGAGAACTGACATTTGCCTCCACACATTGGACTGTGTACTGTTTTCGTTCACCATTTGGATCGCAGTGGAAATTATTGGGATTGCTTTTCCACGAATTGATGGGATCGAGGGTGATTCTTCCTGTGAATCCGCGTTGAAATGTGTATGTTGGCCATGAATTTTGATCATTTTCCGATCTTTTTAAGTTTCTCAACGGTAGTATTGAAGGTTGGATAGCTGTGGGTTTATCGGATTGGTCCTTGGACTATTTTTTTGGGTTGGTGAATGATGGCTTGAGATGCTTGAAAAACCTGGTGGAATGAGAACCACATGAACAGAGCTATTGAGCTAGATTTCTTCTCCACAACCCCTGAAGAGCACTAGAGGGAAGATCAGGGTCTGAGGGACTGCGTTGCAGAGAAGGGGCTGACTTCCTTGTGTTGGGTGTGTGTGGGTGTTCTAGAATCTAGGCTGGTTTTGGTGTTGGTGTCCGCAGCTCTTCAGTGAGCTCACCAGCTTAGCCTTAGCCTTTCTGAGCTCCTGTTCACCTGATAAACCCAACTATGTTGGCTTGGATGAACTGTGTACTCTTGCTGTGTTGTTATTCCTTGCTATGTGTAAGTCTGTTAGTTCCTTATTCCTTGGGGAGTCATGCCCAGCTCGGGGGTGGCAGCATTGCTGAAAGATCTAGGAGCGTGCTAGCCTATGGTTGGGTGGAACATTGCAGCGACATAGCTGGTTGTGGAACGATTTCTTTATAAAGATAAGTAATCTTCTCTATTTTACTTCTGCAATCCTATTTACTGTTAATGATCATGATGAACATGTTGAATGCTTGTATGAATGTATGTTACTTCCACTGTGTATGATAAATAATCCTGTATGCATGTTTTAGTTCAAGCATTTTCTTTCAGCATTTCAGCAATTTTTATGAATGCACATGTTCATGGGGCTATATGCCCAAATGTTTTGGTGTGTATTAGCGTCCTCTTCGCCGATCGGAGGGTCGGGGACGTTACAATTATTTATTACCTCTTGGTTATGTTCTGATGCGCAAATATACAATATTAACCCACAAAAATTTTCACAGTAGAACAAGACTTCGAATGCATTGTAACATGCCCATGATGTTTTCAAATTGATTTTAACCTTCGAAAATCGATAATGCTAACTTCTCAAGAAATTGGTCCTAAATAAATTGAAGATGAATTTGTTCAACTGTTGAGTATCAAGGCCTTTCCCCTTAATTGTTGGGGTGCATAAAAATGCATTAACGCTTCAAATATGGACAAGGGGTCAATGATCTAAGAAGGTCAATACGATGTTTAAAATATATTTGTATATGGGATAATGTCCAGATTAGGGTTGATCCATCAATTTTTTTAAGTGGCCCAATTGTTGAACTTTCAAAAAGATACGAAATGGTCAATGTGAACTATTTCAAAGAGGTTGAATTAGGACTATTTTGAATTGAACCAATAACTTAATTAGTTTGAAAGAATACCAAGGTTAAGTATTTTACCTCTAACAATTGTAATGTCTCAAAAGGGTTTTGATCATCATAGTTCTAAAGAGGATTTGTTTCTTCCATAAACACCAAATGGGATAACACTTGTGTTTAAATGGACATAATATGTTATAGACAATAAAAGTGGGGATATTTGCACACCCAAGGGTTGGATATCACCTACTAATATGGTTAAGCGAAGGAAGGAATATTCATGAATAACAAATTGGTGTTATTTATTATGTTGATAATAGATAATAATATGGAAAATCCTATTTATAACAATAAGATGCACAAACCATAATCATAACCTTATGTCATGTGTCTAAACCTTATTTTATAAAAAACGTGTCTAGACAACTATGGCCTTATTATAAAGATACTAGCTCTATTATGATTAGGTATACAACATGTGCTATCCCTTAGCGAATCTATGCCATAAAAGCTTTAAAATATGGCCAATGGGGTGAACTTTATAAAGCAAGTGACATAAATTTTACAACTTATTCCACTTTATAGGTTAGGTGGCACACAATTTGTTCCTAAGTCACTTTATAAATTAAGTGATATAAAATATTCATGTTAATGCACTTTATAACTCAAAGGTCACTTTATAACTTAATTGGCATATTGTTATGTATCAGTTTATAACTTGGGTGGCATGCACTTTATAATAACATTAGTTGAAAAATAGAAAACAAGATTTGAACCTTGACCACTTATTACCAGAAGGTATAACTTAACCAAGTGAACAAAAAAAAAAATTTAATATGAAGCTTGGGTAGAGAAAGGTTTTTTTATTTGACCTCATATCTAGTTAAGGTTTACATGCTTCACCCTTGTGATTCTTTCCCATGCTATATTCAATTTTGATTCACCTCTTGTTCGATTAATTCATCCTATATTAATCAACTTGCTTCTCATTCCTTGGCGCATATGCCTCACATCATCCGACCATGTGATCCATCATTCCATCTTGTAGCATGACCCATATAGATTTAAAATGTCACATCCACCCCAAAAAATTGTGAATTCCTATATATTACCCATTCCTCCTGGCTTACAACTATGCATTTTCCCATACTAGATAATATTTTATAGTATTGCAATAACTAATCCCACAAATACAATGTTTCCACCCATGAATTTTGTTGTGGCCACCCCAAGATTTATCCTCATTCACACAATAACATTTTGTTGTCATATTACCATTTTTAGGGCTCCTCTCTTCCCTGAAAATTTCTTTGTCCTTGATTACTTATGGGATGCCCTCTTCTATGGCATTTTCTTCAATCAAATCCACATCCCAATAGACCATGGATGCTTTGTTACTATCTTATAAATATTCATTCCATACCACTTGTAACACTTCATCGTAAATAAAACTCTTATGACTATCGAGAGAATATTTTGGGTTTATGAAATCCAGGGGCCTTTTTCAGTCCATCAATAATGAAAAAATATCTATCATTAGGATGATAGTGATCTTAAATACTCTTAAAAAATGGACCTTGTTGCAAATAACAATATTTTCTTGCCATTTTCTTGTTCTTTATTTCCCTTAAAAATGGAACTGCTACACAAGACTAGCAAAGATGGACTAAATATTTGATACCATTGGTTCTGTCCCTAGACAACAAATGGGACAAATATTATGTTCTCATGCTTCTATAAATAATGAATTTTCACCTTCATTTCCATAGTTCTATAAACAATTCCCACTTCCACCATCATTATTCATGGTTCTCTAAAGAGTGATAATGTATCCACAACCATTACAATTCCAACAACTTTGTTTAAGGATCCTTAAGTGCTTGTGGTTCCTTAAGTGCACCTTCTCCTCCTCCTTGCCTCCACCAACTATTCATCCTCGTCCTCTCCCACCCCTCCACCGAAACCTCCTCAAAATCCCTCTCCCCATCCCCCTCCACCTCCCACTCCTTCACCTCCTCATACCTCTCCTCCCCCAATACCTCTCTCTCCTCCTCCTTCCCCTCTCCCTTTGCCTCCCCCTCTACCTCCTCCTTATCCCCTCCCCCCTCCTCTTGTTCCTCGACCTCCTCCATCACTGCCTCCTCCTCCACCACCTCTTCCATCATTTCCATCTCCTCCTCCTCTTCCTCTACCTCAATCATCACATCCCTATCCTCCTTCGTCACTTCCTTTTCCTCAATCGCCACATCCCCCTCCTCCTCCTCCTCCTCCTCCTCTTCCTCCAACTTCCCCCTCCCCTCATTTGCCATGTCCTCCTCCTTCCCCACCTCCCCTTTACCTCCTCTTCCCCACCTCCACCTTCATCACTACATTCCAGTCCTCCCTCTTCCCCTCCTTCACCTTCATCACTACCTGATACTCCTCCCTCTTCCCCTCCTCCACCACCTCCCTCTCTACCTCCACCTCCTACGATATCTCCCCTCTACCCTCCCCCCTATGTCTCCCCCTGTACCTTCCCTACCACTCAGCTCCTCCCTCGCCTCCTTCATCAACCCATGCTACCCCTCCTCTTCACTTTCCTCCCCTTCCCCATCCTTGTCCTTATCCTTATCTTCCTCTTGCTCCATGTCCCTCTCTCCCTCCTCATCCTCTTCTTTATCCTCCTCTACCACCCCCTCCTCATCCTCCTTCGTCCTTTCCTCCCCTACCCCTTTGACACTACCTACTCCTATGCCTCCCCTTTTCCTTCCCCCTCCCCCTCCTCTATCTAACCCTTTTCCTCCTCCTACTCCCTGTCCCCCTCCTACTCCTCTGCCTCCCCCTTTGCCTCTTCCCCCACAACCTCCTCCCCTGAAGTGAATATTTATTCACTTAAACAAATAATATTACCAAAAGACCTGGAATATTAAATAAGCCATAATAATATATAAATTGATGATAGAGTAGATATGATGATAGATTACAAAGTGAGTGTCATATATATATAAATTGGAAAGGCACTTTGGATACCATCCATGAAAGGATGCGTCATTTTAGAATACTTGACTAATAACTATTTATTAATTATTAATTATGAATATCAATATGTATTAATATTAATAATATATATATATATTGTTGTTATTATTTAAGTTTGTTACATTGCCACTCCCTTAGAAAGGCTTTGTCCTCAAAGCCTTATAATGTTTCTGCATCATCTTTTGTGGTGTCATAGCTGACGAAACATGTTGATATGAACTACTAATATTTGAGCACAACTTCTGATATGTGGATGAATCAATCCATCCCAAATTTATTTGTTGTGGACTGTTGCCATTCCATACTGATCTACCGTTAGGAGATTTGATCACATCGGTACCATTATCTTTCGACATTTCCCACTTTTTAGAATATCTGCTTTTATGGTTGGGGTGTTGATATGGAATTTTCACAATGTCATTGTCTTTTACAAGTGTCATTTTTTTAGCATTGATCTAAGTAGAAAGTTGTGTTTTTGTCTCTTGAGGTTTTAAGGCTTCGTTCTGTATATTTTCCAACTTGTTTTCTAACTGCATGTTATCATTTTGAAACTTCTTAATCACTTCTACATGTGATTTTCTTTCATCTTCAGACTTCTTAAGTTGTTCCTTAAGATATTCATTATTCCTTCTGATACAACGATTTTCTTCCTGTTTGTCTAGAATTTTTCCTTCAATGTCTTCCGTAGACTGTTTTGTCTTCCGAATACTTTTCAACTTCTTAATTTTTGTGACAAGAGTCTTGTTATGATTACCTAATATAAAAATTTCTTCATAATGGCTTGATAAAATATTCTTGACTTTTGTCAGTTCTAACTTATGTGTCTTCTTACTGTTGTCATATTGTTGCTGGAGTTTTTCCTTTTGTTGTTTCTGAAGACGTAACTCTTCTCCTTGATTTTCTAACCTCATTCGGACTTGCGCCAATTCAGTATCTTTTTCCATGATGAGTTTGTTTAGATGCTTTATTTCTTCTTCTAATTCATTATCGCATCCATATGGTGATTTGTTGTCATTTTTTTACTTTTTGATCTGGTCTTCTAGGTTTTGATTATGAATTTTTAAACATGATATTTCTTTATCCTGATCAGATAACATTTTATTGTTATCTCTTATGGTTCATTCTAGTTGTCGATTCTGATTCCATAAGCGGTTATTCTCATTGTCTTTCCACTCTTTCAACCACTTTTTCATCTCAACCTCGGCTTGTAGACTTTTATTGATCACCTTGTATTGTTCTAACTCGTCCACTGTTGTTTGTAGCTGTGCCTTCATTTCCGAATATGTAGTAGCCATTTTTTGTGACTATGCTTCTACTTCACTTTTGTCTTCATTTCTTCTAGAAGGGATAATGGGATACTACAGAAGATTCCTTGGGCTAACGGGATACTATAGAAGATTCATTAGGAATTATGTGCACAGAAACGCACCCTTATCTAACCTGCTAAAAAATAATCCATTCCATTGGAATGAAGAAGCGGAAAAATGTTTTGAAGCCTTAAAAGGAATTATGTCCTCCACACCTATATTAGCTACCCCATACTTCTCCAAACCATTTTTTATATAATGTGACGCTTCAAGTTATGGGTTTGGAGTAGTACTAATTCAATATGAACACCTGATAGCTTTTGAGAGCAGTCAATTAAACAAGCAAGAACAATTGAAGTCTACATATGATAAAGAAATGTTGGAAATTATGCAGGCATTGGTAAAGTGGCAACAATACCTCTTAGGGAGTAAATTCATGATCTGCACAGACCATAATAGTATTCAATACCTACTTCAACAGAAAACGTTGTCCACAGAACAACAGAAGTGGATAGAAAAAATTGTTGCTTTCGACATGGAAATAATACACAAAAAAGGGAAGGAAAATGTAGTCGCAGATGCACTCTCCAGAAAAGATGAGGATATTACCTCTTACTCCATCTCAATTGCAATTCCAAAATGGTTGAATGAAATACGAAGTGAATACGCCAAGGACCCAGAAACAAACACTATAATTAACAACTCCAACCGTGACCCCAAGTTTGAATGGAAAAATGATATTCTTTGGTATAAGGGGAGGATTTATTTGAACTCAAACTCTAAATTCAAGGTTAAAGCAATAAAAGAATCCCATGATTCACCAGCTGCCAGACATGTAGGATTATTCAAATCTTATTATAATGCAAGGAGGTCATTTTTCTGGAAGGGAATGCAGAAAGATATCCAGCAATATGTGGCAAAATGCGACAATTTCCAGAGAAACAAAAGTGAAAATGTTTTAACCCCAGGGTTACTCCAACCCCTACACATTCCAAACTAGAAATGGGAAGAGATATCAAAAGATTTCATCGATGGGTTACCTTCGTCAGAAGGAAAGGACAAGATCCTTGTAGTGGTCAATCGATTAACCATATTTGCTCACTTCATGGCAATAAAAAAAAACAGACACAGCAAAACAAATTGCAGAAGTATTTTGCAAAAATGTCTACAAATTGCATGGCTTCCCAAAAGGCATCGTCAGTGACAGAGATGCAAAATTTAATGGAAAATTTTGGAGGGAATTATTTAAACAAATGGGTACATCACTCAATATGATCTCAGCTTAATACCCCCAAATATATGGTCAGACTGAAGTTGTAAATAAATGCTTAGAAGCATATCTATGTTGTTTCGTAACAGATAAACAAAACCATTGGTCTCAATGGTTACACTTAGCAGAATGGTGGTACAATTAAACATACCACACCTCTGCAAAAATGACCCTTTTCCAAGCATTTTATGGGTATAAACCTCCAAATTGGAAGGAGTTAGTTCTGAACGACAGTAATATTCCAGAATTAAGGAACCAACTAGAGAAATCCCAAAAAAAAATTGAATTACTAAAGGATAACTTAATCATGGCACAGAATCGCATGAGGCAACAAGTAGATCAACGTAGAACCGAAAGAGAATTTGAAGTAGGATATTGGGTATTCGTAATACTCCAACCCTATAAACAGGTATCCCTTAAAAGTGGAGGGAAACACAAGTTGGCCCCAAATTTCTATGGATCGTACCAGATTATCCAGAAGATTAGTCAAGTGGCATATAAATTATAGTTACCTGATAAAAGTCGTATCCACAATGTCTTCCATGTATCATGTCTCAAAAAAATGTTGGGTAAACATCAAATAGTACAAACAATACTTCCTATGTTAGATGAAGAAGGAAGGGTCATTTGGGAACCTGAGGCAATCATTGCAATCCGAGAAAGAAAATTTCGTTCTAGATCACTTAAGGAATATCTTGTTAAGTGGAAGAATTTTCCAGATGAAGATGCATCATGGGAGACAGAACATTTTTGTCAACAATACCCATCCTTACCCTTGCTTTGAGGACAAATAATTCTAAAAGACGATGGCAATGTTATGTATCTAATATTACAAGCAATTATTTTAATATTAATGTAGTATTAATTAAAACATAGGATCACACCCCTTCAATGAAATGGTGTAGTTTTTACCTATAAAAGGTTTTCTCATCATTGTAATTAAATCATCAATCAATATTCAATTTTATTGTGGTTAATTTCCAAAATTCATGTGGGTTTTAGAGTTTTAGTCTGCTTCATCCTCCAACACCACAACCTTCTCTTCCTCCTCCCACCCCTCTCCCTCCACCTCCTCCACCCACGCTTTCCCCCTCCCCCTCCTCTGTCACTCCCTCCCCCTTCTCTTCCTTTTCCTCCTCCTTCCTTTCCTCCATCCCCCCTCCTCCTCCCTCTTCCCCCTCCTCCTTTTCCTTATCCTTCATCTTTTCCTTGCACTCCTCCCATTTTCTCTTCTCTCTACCCCTCTACCTCCTACTTCATTGCATCATCCTTCTCTTTCTCAACCTCCTCTGATGTCTCCTCCTCCTCCTCCTCCTCCTCCTCCATCTCTACCTCTACCTCTGCCTCCCTCCCTGAGTCCCTCTCCTCCTCCAGCTCCTCCTCCTCCTTCCCCCTCCCTCTCCCCCTCCCCCTCCTCTACCACCCCTTCCCCCTCCTTCGTCGCATACTCCTTCTTTCGTGCCTACCTTATGAATCCTCCTCCCTACATCCACCTCCACCTACCCCTCACCCTCCTCCACCTTCACAACCCCCCTCCTCTCTCTCCTCCTCCTCCTTGGCCTCCCTAGTCCTCCCTCACCTTCTCCACCCCCTCCAACCCCTCCTCCTCATCCACCTCACCCTCCCCATTCCCCTCCTCCCCCTCCTTCTACCTCTCTGTCGACACCTTGTCCTCCTACCTCTACCCATCCCCCTCCTCCTCCTCCCTCTCCTCATCCTCCTCCTACCACTCCCCCTCCCCCTCCCCCTTTATCGCCTACTCCTCATCTATCACAGCCTCCTACTACCGCCTCGCCCTCCTCTTCCTCCTCCTCTTCCTCCTCCTCATTCGTCATCGCCTCCACCTCCTTCTCCTTCCCCTCCCCCTTCATTGCCTTCCCCTCCTCCTCTTCCCCCTCCCCCTCCTCTACCACCTCCCACTTTGCCTCCCCTTCCCCCTTCATCGCCTCCTCCTCCTCCTTCCTCTTCCACTCCTCCACCACCTCCTGCTCTGCCTCCCCTCCATTCTCCCTCTCCTCCCTTACCTTTCCCTCCTCCTCTGCCTCCAACTCATCCTCCTCCTTTGCCTACTCCACCTCCTCCTTCCGGATCCCCCTCCTCCTCCTCATCCAACTCATCCTTCCCCCTCCCCCTCATGTTCCTCCTCCTCCCTCTACCCCATTTCTATCACCTCCTCCTCCTCCCTCTTCCCATCCCCCTCCCCCACCTCTCCCTCTTCCTCCTCCACCTTTGTCGCTTCCTCCTCCCCCATCCCCTCGTCCTCCTCTCCCCTCCACCCTGCCCCCCCACCTCCAACAAATTGTGTGAATTAGTGGTTCGTCTCCTACTAAGTTGAATGTCTTTGATGTTAACCATCATCATCATCATGATTCAAACAATAAATATATATATTATTCATATTAAGATAAATAAAACATTCAGAAAACAATTCATAATAACAAAATATAATACAATAGTACAAATATACATATTTTTATATTAAGTAATATAATAACCTATTCATAAATACATACATAATTATGATATACACCACATCTATACTACAAATTTATATTAAAATATTTTTATAGTTAAATAAATCATAAATCTTAATTTTAAACTTTTAACTTTAATAAGTGAAAGTTGTATTGTAAAATGAAAGTATTCTTTAAATTTATGTCATAAAATCGTCATCCTAAAATAATTATAATGCTTAATCAAATAAAAAATTCAAAAAATTAAATTAATAATATTCCAAAATAAATGTATTAAAAAATATTAACAATGTTTATCTAAAACTTATTAGAATTAAATGGTTTTTATAGTGTAAAAAATAATTGTTTTCATTTGATTTAAATCAATAACTATTCCATTGATTTAAATTGGAAATAAATCTAAATTATAATTTTAATAAAATAAATACTAGCCTGTTTTTAGGAGGGCGAGCTCATGAAAACAATGTCGGTTCTATCAATACTAAGGACACAAACAGAGACAATTTAACGAACAGAAGATGTACACAGAGACAAAATTAGGTTTGAGTTAGAGAGAAGCTTGAATTCGAATAAAAGAAACAAATAGATACATAAAGAAGTGGGGTTTGGGTTTGATAGAGAGATACAACAACCGAAGAAAGAAGAAAGGATATAATAGAAAAAACACAATGGAAATTAATACTTGGAAGTAGACGTGATGAAATTCGTTTTTGTTGTCTTATCTGTGGTTCTTAAAACCGGTCTAGTATTCGAAACCAGGATTGAATAGGTTGGCTTCTGGTTTGCAGGCATATTAATATCCTGATTGAAATACCTACGGAAATTTCCACCCTTCTCGGCCTGATCAGAGTCTTGCGGCAATGCTGATGTGTTTATTCATGTAGGAGCTGAGGTGATGGAATTGGCAAATGAATGTCGGACGATCCGAAAATTAAGAGCCAATTGAACTTCTGGCTATTACTATGAATCTCTTCCTTAGAAGTCATCTGGATTGATCAATTAATTGCTTCTAGTCCAGTTCAACCTCCTCTATTATGGAGATGCCCAACTGCTCACACACTCAAAGGACCTAGGAATAATCACTCACACAGGTAGACATATAGAGAAAAATGGGGAGGAAATATGACCTCCAATCCAGTCCCACCTCCTCCTTTATCATCCACAGAGTCAAATGCCTCACCACTCACACAAACAGAGATAGAGAGAATTAAGGAGGAGGTAAGTCCTTAAAGTTTGATATATAAATATATTTGGGACTTCCTTTTAAATATTTGGCACTTCCTTTCAAGGATAGTTTGTTGCATAGCTTTTCCTTCCACTCGATCCATGATAGATTTTCTTTGTATAGCTTTTATCTTTTCTGTATATTAGGATTTTCTTTGGATAGATTTTAGCTTTCCTATATATTAGGCTAGAGCCATGATAGCTTTTAGCTTTTCTATATATTAGGCTACGCTTTATGCATATTAGTTGTAGATTTTAGCTTTTCTGTATATTAGGCTATTTCTGTAAATTAGGTTGCGCTTTGACAATAGATTGGTCATCCATTCAGTGCAGGGATTTCAAAAGAAATACAAAATCAACATATCTACAAGTTCAAGAGTGCTTCGGAGACTTCACAGTGTATGCGAGGGGGCCAAGACATAGTTTTCTTCCTATGTGGAGGCCACAGTGGAAGTACACAATACCTCCATTCAAAAAATAGGAGATCTTGAACTGTTAAGTTTAAGCAGATGAAAATTGATCTATTTGAAAAATGAATTGAAATATGCAGCAAATTTTACTGCCTGGTATTCCTACACCAATACTTGAAAGCTCATTTTCCAGTCTAAGGTTTCTACATCAATATCTGCAAGCATCTCTGTATTTTTCACAACTGGTACATACTCTGCCCTGTTCCTATTCCCATGTTTCACTGGTATTTTTCAATACTGATACATACTTTGCCTATGGCATCACGAATAAATATGTTGCGGTGATTAAATTATTGTTTAAATATAAATATCTAGAATGTAGATACTTCACTTTTGTGCTTCAGAATGTAAATGATGTGGTATAGTTTTAATTTCTCTGGTTTTTTTTGGGTCTTTTTCAGCTTCCCAGCATCGTTATTGTTAATTCTTCACTTCGACACTACACCTAATAATTCATTTTTCATTGTGAAACAATTCCATTTATAAAGGATGGCATTTATCTGGTTTAGATTCTTCCCTATCTTGTTATTTATGAAAGCTATGATGTTTTTATCATGAAGCCATACATGTGTCTTTGTGTGTTTTCTAGATTGCATATATGTAGAGGATGAAATTCAACTCTCTTTCCCATATCTTCACTACAAGTGGAGTTGCATCACATAGAAGTGTTACACATTCAATAACACTATCCTCACTACAAGTGGAGTTTCATCACATAGAAGTGTTACACATTCAATAACACTGGAATATTAACAGTCCAGTAGCTAGACAAGTCAATCTATTCCATCTTTCAATCAATGTTCTGTGTTTCAAAGATATATCATTTCTCTGTTATTATATGTGGGCCAAGAAGAAATAGTATTGTTTTATCATTTCTCTGTTATTATATATGGGTGAAGAAGAAATGGTATTGTTGTATGGTTGCATGACATACTTTAGCTCATTCTGAATTCACTGTTTTTCATGCTTCCCATTGAAACTTCTATTTGAGATTTGTGTTTTAACTTCAAATTCTAGATATAGTTAGGACTTCGGACTCACTGGTTGGTAGCAAAAAACAAGCTTTCCAATGTAGTAATAGAGTGGTGTTGGTGCCTTCTTAATGTGGATATGTTTAACTCAAAGATGACTCAGATTTATGAATGAATTGTCAATATGAAAGGAGGATTTCAACTCAGTAAAAAAGTGGAATTTAATTCTAGCATGGTTTTTTTTTTTAATTAAAACATCAAAAGTTGATTTTATTGGTAACATTAAAATTTTGCAAAAACAAATATGAATGCTTTAAAGTAAAGTGATTGGGTAACACACTCGTATATCGATTTTAATACACATTTAGTGACTTGTAATATTTTTCAGTTCCTGATTATGCTTGATTTATGGAATTTTGACACAGATAAACCAAATAATTTGTGAGCTTTTTTTTTCTAAAGAAAAAAAAGTTGTTTGTATTGATATATATACACATTGAGTATGTTCTGTCTCTGCCTTTCAACATAATTACATCAAAACTGAGTTCTAATTAAGGATTTTGTATCCTGTAATGGTCGGTTTCCTAGAAACCTCTGAACAAATAATAATTTGTGAGATATTCTCTCATACTTGTCTTTAATGAAACTGGGTTTGTTATATTATTTAAAGGTAAGAACAAATTTAAAAGAGTTTGAATGGGCATACTCTATACATCTATTTTAAGCTCATTCTACTTAATTTGTAAAGCTTTACATTTCAAATCTTTTTCTATTTCATTTATTAATAAAAATAGATTTCATTGCTCTATTTTTTTATATATTTTTAATATTACACTATATGATGTCATCTAATTCTGTACATAATCCAGATCAGATCATGATAGGATGAATGTACTCTAAAGTTAACCAACCTTCAGAACATCATTTTAATGGAACTAAACACCTTGCATGATGAATTAAAACTGATGATGAAGTAGAAGATCTACCAAATTATTAGAATTTGTGCCATTAGCTTGACTTTTTCTCCATACATGCCATTAGCTTGACTGGTTCTAATCCATACAGGCCATTATCTTGACTGGTTCATTTATTTCAATTTACTCTTTATTGTTTTCCATACACATAAATTATTAGAATTTGAGCCATTAGCTTGACTTTTTCTCCATACGGGCCATTAGCTTGACTGGGTCTCCATATCCTTTTGTAATGCATTGAAAAGATTGTCTTATGTGATCTCTCTACCCAATTGAAGACTATTCCAAATTTCAACACTTAGGATTTGGTTCTCTATATAAGCACATTAAGAATATCAAGTTTGATATTTATTCTTTCTTCTGTTAACGTTTCCAACGTATATATACTTCTTGTGATTCCCTTAAAATATGTTTATTTGTTCCACCACTCTCTGACCAACTCGTGAAGATAATGTTTCGAAAATAGTTAAAGTGTCTATTCAAACTGTCGAATGAAGCAAGAGATGATCGTGGCTTTATAAAAAAAACAATAATATTACCTAGATTTCACTATAGTGATCCATTGCGGGTTTGATGTGATATTCACTCATGCAATTGAAGTATTGGTAGAATTTAAGTATTGATAGTCCTCATTCACTAGATCTACATGTATGGCTGCATGTAGACAAAACCAAAGTGACATTATTTTTCTCATACCAGAGTATGTCATTTCTTCAAAGAGTTCGAGGGCCCCTATACCACAATCAAGCATGCAATCATTGTTGTCCATGAGACAACATCTTCTTCATGCATGTTGTCAGATAATTCGCGTGCCTTACTAACGCTCCCACATTTTCCATACATGTCTATCAGGGAATTTACTACAATAACATTAGTCTAAAGTCCACTTTTAATTATTTTTTCATGGATTTCCCCCAAGTTGACATATGATGGGAGAATAGTAGCAAACATTTTTTATTTTGGCTCCACACCTGCTAATTACAATTGTTGAAAAATTTTTATCCTTCAAGGCCTCCTCATTGTTCCCATTCTGTGCAAATCATGAAGTTATTGCATTCCTTGAGACCACATTCTGTTGAGGCATTTCCTTAAAATATTTGAGGTCCTCATCCACAAGTCCACTCTGTGCAAATCCTCAAATCATTGTTGTCCAGGAAAGTACATTTATTTTAGGCATATTTTGAAAGAACTTCAGGGCCTCTGTGACAAGTCCATTCTGTGAACATCTAGCAATCATTGCATTCCATGAGGCCACACTTCGTTCAGGAATTCCCTTGGAGAGTTTCAGGGCCTCATCAACAAGCCTATTCTGCCCAAATCCTGTAATCATTGCATTCCATGAAACCATATTTCGTTCAATCATTTTCTTAAAGAGATTCATGGCCTTATCAACAAATCCATTCTGCACATATCCTGCAATCATTGCGTTCCATGAGACAAGATCATGCTTGTGCATTTTATCAAAGAGTTCACGTGCTTTGTCTAAGCTCCCACATTGTGCATACATACCTATAAGGGCTGTCATCACAAAGACATTAGATGGAAATCCTTGTCTTATTATTTCTTCAGGTATTTTCATACCTTTCTTCAGATATGCAGAGCTAGCACATGCCGAAAGAACATTGGAAAAGGTGAACTGGTTTGGTTGAATTTCTATTTGTTACATTTGGCGAATAGCCACAATGCCTCCTTAACATGTCCATGTTTTGCATAAGCTCCGTCTATTGTAAATCCAAGCTTATTGATTTGAGTGTGGATTCCTCTGTCCTCTGATAAGGTTTTCTTCTGAATGCATCCCTGCAAGAGATCAACATATGTAGTAATGTACACAGAAATTTGGCACAGTGCTTGTATTGATTGTATTGATTTGTAAATTAAGAATTCAAGTTGGTGGTGTTTTGCATTGTGTTTCCGCCTTTCACACACCTAGTTCATGTGGCAAAAATCTTCAAGCCACTCAGTGTGTCCTTGGGGGAAAGTCTTGAGTCAAGGCTGTCACCTTGTTCTTGACTCCTCCATTTAGGCTCAACTCCTAATGAATCCAAGGGGGGTGGACCCTATTAAGTTACTAAGGCTAAATTACTTAGTACGGTGATGTTAAACTGAATGAGTTACTTAGGAGTTTGAAACTTAACCATAAACAACCGTAGATGACAAGATACAAAAATGAGTGTACGAAAGCACAATGCTAAGACACAATATATATATATAGCAAGAAAATAACCAGTGCCTTAGAATGGAGTCAAAATAAAATCAATGTACTTGCATGTGCTTGGAGTGAATATTTTGCAACTGCCTCTTGGTACATTTTAAGTTAATGTGAGGTATGAGTTGATTAAAATTAGGCGAAGGGGTGGGCTCCAGATATACCCGAGAGTACTTGGAGTATGTCCAAAAATAAACCTTCACGGCTACTCGCAAGGAATATGTGGGTTGAATGGAGTCTCTGGGGCTATTGTTCATAACACACCCATTAGGGTGTGACAGAGATCGGTGCCCTGAGGTCACTTTTCAGAAGTTCCCGCTTCCTTTGGGTATTTTGCCACTGTAATGGTTTGATCTAGGTGTTGGATTTTCACTTGATGGTTTGTCAATTTGGGAGAGTGAATCCTAATTATACTAGTCACTCAAATGCTTTTGATACAGATTGACTGATCGGACAAACTGCAGCCAAGTGCAGAGCATACACACTGGAGTCTTCTCAATTTTAGTAAATTTTAAGATGGGTGTTCTTGTTAAAAAGAAAACCCTCCAGGAACCTCTTTCAGTCCAAGTGGACCTCAATCGGGGAATCAAGGAGGGGTTGATTTTATTATGGTTACTAAAACAAATGATGATAACAAATGAAACATAAAAATATAATCAAACCACAATTTTCTAATTAGACTACCACGAACCTTTCTTCACCTTTCGGCTCAAAAGGAGGCTCATGGGGTAAGTATTAAAGTTACTTTGAAACCAATAAAAATGGAATATGGAATTGATTTTAAATCAAATTATACTACCCTATATATTAATACTATGCTATATTGAAAAAAGATGAACGAAAAGCAAAAAATGACAGGGACGCAAATCCCCCTAGGGGGGATGGGGAATGGGCTCGAAAGAGCCTATTCAAAATTATTTTTATTAACAGAAATTACAATATCAGAAAAATGATATGATTCCTCTTGATTCTTATACAGAATGAAATCAAGAGCTTACAAAGTGAAAAAATTAAAGATTTCAGTAAAAAAGGGAGACCCCTGGGGGGATTCAGAAGGCCCAAAAGTCACTTTCGAGAAGAAGCTCCTCCTCTTTTCTGATACACCTGCTAAAAAACAGAAATATTATTAGACTGAAATATGCCCAAAAGAAATCTGAAAGTACCTTTGGGTCAGCTTACGTTTAACCAAAAAAAGCTAAGTAAAAACTAGTTAAAAAAGGTAAAAAGGGAACCAAGGAAAGCAATCTTTCCTTGGGATCTTGGCTTGCCTTTTAGGCAGCCAATAAGATGTGCAATTTTATTGCAGAATATGAAAATTTAAAGTACAGCAAAGGAAACTACCTTAAAATCAAGCTACAAATTTTCATTTAAATGCTTGCAAAAAGAGGATAATTTCAGCTAGATCTCTTAAAATATAACTTTATATGCAAAACAGAACTGATATATAAAATTAAGAAAGGATATTACTAACTATATATATATGTAATTTTCTTAATGAGACAGATATAATCAATAACATTCCTTAATAGTAACCAGTTTGAAGAAAATTTAAGATTTTTGAAGGAGGAAAAGGAGAAGAGAAGTGCTTATTGCTGAAGCAGATCTGCAAAGGAAACTTGTTAGTGAAGTACCGAGGGGTACAATATTCACAATATATGTTGGAAAACCAATGGAATCAAACCTGAACCACAACTCTTCCAATCATGGCAAACCTATAAGCTACACAACAACTCCTGCAAACAAAACCATTAAATCTGAAGATACATATGAGAAGTAGATCATACAGCATGCAAATAATCTTATTTAGGATACAGATATTAACTCATTCAAACATATGTAGAAAAATAGAAGTAAGTAAGCTTACTTACAATGATCTATCCCTATGATTCCAATAACCATTCAGGCAGACAATAGTTAAGTGCAAAAAATTGAAAAAATAGCAGTTTCACATCAAATGTAGCATGATAATGATGATCCACACATGAAAGGTACTCCACAATTGAGCCTCCAAAGATTCTCTTTATTTCAAAAAATGATGATCAATACATAATTACAATAGCAATCCCTTCAATACAGCTCTAACTAGCTTGGAAGAGGGAGCTTGTGCCTGGATATATACAAAAAACAGGAGATCCAGTCCAGGGGGGCGCAAATCCCAAGGAGATAGATCAAATAAGCTGATGGAGAGTCAATCAATGCAGATCTGAAGCTGAACTAAGCCTACTTGTCAACCGGGGGACTGATCGACATGACACATCAACCCATAAACCCACAAATCAGTCCACAGAGCATCCAGGAGAGTCCACACGTGTGGAGGAGAGAAAGAGGGTGCAATTCCCCATAAAGACAGCTAAAGATCAACTCTGGATCTGATTTGATCACCTCCTTCAGTCAAGGATTTGTCAAATCCAGTCAATCTGGTTCAGATCTGACTGATTTCAATCAAATCGGCTGAGAATCCACTGATATTTGATTTTGGATTTGCTCCATTATTCATCAATTTATTAATTAAAATAATCAATAATTGATTTTTTGGGGCTTTTTGACCTGAGTGATGGAAAATCACTCAAAACTAGGAAATAGTGGGTCCATGGGTTTACATGGTGCTCTTAGCTTGAAAATTAGCACCTACATGACTAAAACTGATTATTTGGCCCACTTTTATTACAAAATCAAATTTTCCAATTAAACTATTAAAAAATAGCCTAAGTTTTGGAAAAAATAAATTTTAATAAAAAACACTGAAAAAACTAAAAAAATGAAAATTTAAAAAAACCTAGGGGGACTTAGACATGTTCATATGACTTGACCATGATGTATAGCATGTTTATACATTGACACATAGAATTTAATAACCTCAATAGGCCTAAATGCCAAGCCTACCACCCCAACTTTGGAGGTATGGAGTGAAAAACTCAGAAATTATCAGTCGTTTATTCAACAACCAATAATAACCAAGGGAAAAAACACCCTAGGCTGGTCGGATTGACAAATAAAGTCTAAGAGACCGAGTCTTTTACAGACACTATCATGCTAGAACATTTATTACAATTCCCTCATGGGGTATGAACATGTGATATAGTACAACAAGCACTTCCCAGAAGTACTTCCAAAGGTCTTCTGAAGTCCGAACAAGTTATCCTTGTTCGGTTCACCAGGCTCACTTGATCAAAAAAACACTAAGTACAACTTAGGTGGTAACATTCTGGCTCCATCTAGGGACACATTCTCTAACTGATCTTCTGTTCAAAGGAGAGGATGTGAGAACTCTGGAATCTCTGGGTCCTGCATAGCAATTAGAGTTTGTCAGTAACATGTAAAAAAAATTAACTATAAAAAGCAAACTAATCTACATAACTAGTCTATGATGTGTAAAAAGGAATATTTTACAAAACTAATATACAAAGTAAAATTTTCAAACATGGTACAAAATAACTATAATACAACAATATCTATGTTACAACAACATGATATATAAAATTTAGAAATACATGCAAGGCAAGGTTTAGAAATTGGCCCTGAAACCACTGATGCCAATAAAGGCATCAAACTGTCTCGGTGAAAAACAACTTGAGGAGGGAACCATTCACTAGCAAGCTCAACCTTTCTCCTTATAGGTCATTTAGATAGGATTTCATTCCTACTATTTCATTGATGATGTACGATCCCAACCACAAGCTGTCGAGCTTTCCATGTTTCCCAGGTTTCTCCCGTCGTTTGTCCCAACACAAAACTGTGTCACCTACTTGGAAGGATCCTAGTTGGGTAGACTTATCAAAGGCTCTCTTAACCTTGTCTAAATTTCTGATACTATGGTCAAGAGAGTTTCTTCTACTCTCATCTAGCTCGATCAACTGGTTTATTCTATTCTGGATGGCCTCTTTATCTGAGCTGAAGGTTTGGAGAAGCTGATAAACTGGAAGCTTTAAATGGGCTGGTAAGGTGACATCTAGGCCATAAACTAGTTCGAAATGGCTCCTCCCGGTTGAACTTTTCTTGGTGATTCTATCGGCCCATAATGCTAATTTGATCTTGCTATCCCAAGCCTTCTTATTGTCACCCACAATTTTTTTTATTATGGTCATTAAGTTCTTGTTACTTGATTCAGCTAGACCATTTCCTTGGGGATAGTAGTTGGATGAGTGGGATAGGATAATGTCGTACTTGAAACAGAAAGATGACATCTTGGAGGAAACAAAGCACAGGCATTATCCGTGATGATTCTAGCTGGCACACCGAATCTTATGATAATCTTATCTTCTAAGAAATCCATGACTATAACATCGGTTGCCTTCTTGGTAGGTATCGCCTCTACCCACTTGGTAAAATAATCAGTGGCGGTAAGAATCCAAGAATAACCATTGCTCGAGTTATATTTGAACTTACCAATGAAATCAAGCCCCCACTGCTAGAAAGGGTCTTGGACTACTATTGGATTTAAAGGCAAGGATTTCATTTGTTGTTTTCCGGTGAATAACTGACACAGGGGGCAAACTCTGACAGCCTTGTGCACATCTGAAAATAGGTTCGGCCAATAGTAGCATGCTATAAAGATTTTGTGGGCAGTTTTTTTTGCTACGAAATGTCCACCACAAAATCTTGAATGGAACTCAACCATGAGTTTCTTGGACGCAGGTTCATCGACACATCTAAGTATTAAACCATCGGGGTTTCTCCAACCCAAACCATATTTTGTCAAACAATATTTAGTTGCTTTTAACCTTAATGCTCTTCTTTTATGGCCAAGTAAGTGATCGGGGCATGTAAGGTTGCAGAGGGAAAACATGATGTCGGTGTACCAAGGGTACTTCTCTAATCTCTAAAGCTCGTCTGATACACTTTGTTCTGAATCATTGTTCTGGAATATTATTCCTAAGGCCTTTTCATTTCCCTGGGTCAACATATTTGCAAGACCCTGTCCCATAATTAACTTAGTAGGTTTTATCTCCAAATAATATTCTTGAATCTTTGAAACACACTTACCCCTGATTCCTAGACAATCCTGTTGAGACATGATATCCTTGGCAGCTGCATGGGGTACATATCCAATTATTTTGGAGTAACCTATATGAGTTCTAAAATGTTTAAGGGACTTGACAAGAGCATAGGCCTGTTTCTGCATCATGGTATACTTCAACTCTAAATTTTTCAAGGCTCTACTCATAAAGGATATAGGTTGCTCTTGTCCCTCCTTATTCTTTTGGAGCAAAACACCGGCAATGGTGTCTTCTGAGGCAAAGGAAAATATCTGGAATTTCTTGGAATAATCTAGACTAATCAAGACCAGGGACATGGATATGGCATTTTTGATAGACTTGAATGCAAATTTCCCTTCATCCATCCACTCAAACTTACCAGCTTTCTTTAATAACTTTTGTAGAGGTTTCATTAATTCTGCTAAATTTGGGATGAATCTTCTTATGAAATTGATTTGACCATTAAAAGACTGGAGATATTTTAGATTCTGAGGCAAGGGGACTTTCTTAATGGCTTTAACTCTCTCAGGATCAACCTTGACACCATCCTTAGAAATGATGTGCCACAACAACTTACCTTCATCAACTCCAAAGATTGACTTGGTGGGGTTCAAGGAAATACCATATTTCCGACATCTTATAAAAACCTTCCTAAGATGAATTATGTGGTCAGATCTTTCCTTTGAAAAAACAGTTAAGTCATCTTGATATATTTCGATTATTTTACCCATAAGTTCTTTGAAGGCAAAATCCATGGCTCTTTGGAAGGTGGCACCAGCATTCAATAAGCCAAAAGGCATTCTTAGAAATTTATAGGTACCCCAAGGTATGGTGAATGTAGTCTTATGTTGATCCTCCTTATTTACCAACACCTGGTTATAACCGGAAAATCCATCCAACATGGACATCAGTCCTAATCCTGTTACTCTTTGAAGCAATGTTTCCATGTCAGGTAATGGGTAATTGTCTTTGAGGCATGATGTATTCAAATTTCTAAAATCTATACATATTCTAATTGACCCATTCTTCTTTCTAACAACAACTAAGTTGGAGAACCAAGATGAATGTCTTGTAGGTGCTATGATCCATGCTGCTAACATCTTCTGAAGTTCCTTCTGCACAATGGGGGCCAACTTAGGATTTATTCGCCTAAGTTTTTGTCGGAAAGGTTTGACCTCCTTAGCTTCTTATGTGAGGGGAATAGTGTGTTGAAACACATCCTCCCGGTAGGATTTAAGCTCATCATAACTAAAGGCCAACACAACTCTATACTCTTTTATTAAGTTGATCAAATTGTTCCTTTCCTTTTCCGAAGTACCCTTTCCAATTTTTATCAACTTGGGATCCTTGGCAGTTCCTATATTTATTTCCATATAATTTCCAGTTTTTATTTCTTCCTTTTGCTTTTTATGATGATCCTGTCAATAGAAAAGATTCTTGAAATCTATAAGGCTACTCAGAATTTGATCCCTTACATTATCCTCGCACTCTTGATACTCTTTACCCTCTTGCTGATAACTGATCTTGCAACCTTCAAACTCTTGTAGATTGTGGATGAATCTCAAGAGTTGCTCATCATCTTTGAACACCTGCTAGTGATCTATAATATCTGGAATTGAAGGTCTGAAATTAATTTCCATATTTCCATTCCCATTAATCATTTCATCCGATGGCTAGAGGGTGGATGTTGCTACTACCAATTTATCTACTAACCCATTCATTTCCCTATGGACCTTTTTAATGTTAAGTGCATCAAACCATTCCATAGTGTCCCATGTGGCATTTCTATACTTTCTTAGTCTGTCATTTTTGCATTGATACTGATTCTTAATCTAGAGGACAACTAAATATGAATAAATATTTATGTTCAACATCTTTATCCCCATATATTTAGCAATTTCTAACCCTAGGAGCAATGCCTCATACTTGGCTACATTGTTTGATGCTTCAAACTTTAACCTGGACGCAAAGTTGTAGATTTTATTTGAAGGAGAGATGATCATGATGCCCTCACCTTTTCCGGTTTTGGAATAAGCCCCGTTAAAGTACATTTCCCAAACTTCATCAATCTTTTCATTTTTAATGTTTTCCTTAATAGCGACCATGAAATTTGACAAAATGGCATAGTTTCCAAAGTTAACAATGAAATGAACAAATTCATTTCTGGGCTTCTTAGGGTTTTCTACATGTCATTTCCTTAGCTTCTCTTCATGGAGAATCACCTTAGTGTTCTCTGATTCAGGTATAGTAGAATATGACCAATCCATTTGAATGTGCCCGCCAAGAGTTGCGGCCCATTTTCTGGATAGCAACATCCCCCAATTATCTGGAACATCTATCACCACCACATCCATCGACATGTCGATATCAGGATATTTGGCCAACTTAACCTGTAAATTTAATATTATCCCTACCACTTCAACTTCTCTTGCATCCATGGCCCAAACATTGTGGTAGGTTTGAGTGACCCTTAGATTTAGCTGTTCCATTACTTTTCTTGTCATGACATTTGATGAAGCACTTGAATCTAACATGCAGTTATGAAGGAGCAAGTTATCAACTAAAAGGGAGACATAAAAAGGCGGGTGGTCTTCTCTTCTTAGATCAACATTGTTGAGGACTATAGGCATATCTATAGCTTCAATATGTTCAACTTCAAATATAGCATTGTTATTAGGAATAGGATCCTCTTTGACAATATTATGAGCTTTAATTTGACTATCATCTAAGTATTTCAACAACTTTTCTTTTTGAATAGGAATTTTAAGGACATCAATTGCATAAACATGAATCTTAGCACTACTTATCCATTCTCCCATATCAATAGTTGATTCAGGGACAATAGGAGGATCTGGGAGGGGAGGAGAGGTTACCTTTGGCTTGTACTGTTTAGGCAGTGATGGCTTCTCTCTTCTTTGATACACTACTCCCTTGAATCTATCCTCCTTCATTTCCTTAATTTCTTCCAGAGAAGGCATTACACCATAAAAGTTGGAAAGGAGATCCTTCTCATAACCATAATCTGTGGCCTGCTGCCAATGTTGGTTTGATAAAGGATAGGTTCATCCTACCATGTACACATGATCAGACTCGCCTGATGTTGTTTCCTGATTACTGACTTAGGCCATTCCATGTTCTATAACTTGGTTTGCTATATAGCAAGTGATTTCTTGGTGGAATTGGTCACAAGGTCTACACCATGGAATGACTTCTTCTACCAGGTTAGTTGAGTCTAACTGGTTTGGAATCCTAGGTTCTTTTTGAGGAGCTTTCTTCTGATACACCTAATTCTATTTAGGTTGAAATTTCCTAGGTCCATTATTTCTTTCCATTGTGATTATTCTGTTCTGAATATTATTCAATTGTACAGATTGATTTGCCATGATTTGGTTCTGACTAGTAACCATTTTTTCTATCATGTTAGTTACCTTTTCCATGGGGTCTTTAGAGGTTTCCTTTTCCTCTAATTCAACGGCTTTTCCCTTCTATTTGTTGTATGAAGTGTTTCCCCTAGTGTAACCTGGAATGTTGGTTTTTCCTGAAGACTGTATATTATTTTCTATTTTCTCAGCCAATTCCTGAGCAGTTTTTAGATCGGTCGGCTCTTTGTCCCTTAACTGATACCTCAAATCACCAGTGAAGGCTTTGATGTAAGATATGAGGATGGAGGCATCCCTTGAATTGATTTCTATAGGGAGGTCGGCAACTACATGCCTGAACTTACTATTAAATTCATCAATGGTTTCATTCTCCATCTTCTTTATGTTATGGAGGGCAGCAAGCAGATGTCTTGGTTCTTTCTTTTCCTCCAATTTCTTCTTAAAACCCTCTAGGAATTCATTAAGAGTTTTATATGAATCATCACCAAGGTCAGAGTACCATTCTGTAGCATCATCCTCTAGGGATAAAGCAAAGAGCTTCATTTTGACATCTTCATGGTTATGGGAAACATCATTGTAGTAACTGACCAGGTGCTTATCAAACTTTGAGAGGTGAGACTTGGCAGCGATGGCATTATTTCCCTCAAATATGGGGAACTTCTTGATAGCATCATTTGGAATGTCGTGAGGACTACCTTCTATCTGAGAAAAGTAAAGGGGCTTGAAAAATTCTGTCATTTCTTGAGATTGGAAGGTATGACTCTCTACAAATATGTGATGGATATCTGAGAGGGATTGGTCTCTTAAATTTTCAAGGTTTCTACGAGAAGTCTGCCTATTCAATCTTTCCCTAATAAAACTTTCAGGACCAAGAAGAGGATTGAATAATTGTCGGTGGTTTCTTCGGGTAGAAATTCTTGAAGGGATGTTAGACAGTGGAGTCGCCAGATAGATCGAGTTTTAATTTTTATGTTTTTTAAATACTAGATCAATCAAAAGTTTTTATCTTTTTAGTTGTTTAGAAAAAAGTTAACCTAAGTCATAATTGGGAATAAAAATATTTATCCTCGGAAATGGCGCCAAAAAAGTGTTATTGCCTTTCACACACCTGGGTCATGTGGCAGAAATATTCAAGCCACTAGGTGTGTCCTTTGGGGAAAGTCTCGAGTCAAGGCTGTCACCTTGTTCTTGACTCCTCCGTTTAGGCTCAACTCCTAACGAAGCCAAGGGGGGTAGACCCTATTAAGTTACTAAGGCTAAATTACTTAGTACGGTGATGTTAAACTGAATGAGTTACTTAGGATTTTGAAATTTAACCATAAAAAACCATAGATAACAAGATACAAAAATGAGTGCACGAAAGCACAATGCTAAGACACTATATATATATATATATATATATATATATATAGCAAGAAAATAACCAGTGCCTTAGAATGGAGTCAAAAGAAAATCAATGTACTTGCATGTGCTTGGAGTGAATGTTTTGCAATTGCCTCTTGGTATGTTTTAAGCTAATGTGAGGTATGAGTCGATTAAAATTAGGCGAAGGGGTGGACTCGAGATATACCCGAGAGTACTTGGAGTATGTCCAAAACTAAACCTTCACGGCTACCCACAAGGAATATGTGGGCTGAATGGAGTCTCTGGGGATATTTTTCATAACGCACCCATTAGGGTGTGATAGAGATCGGCGCCTCAAGGTCACTTTTCAGAAGTTCCCGCTTCCTTTGGGTATTTTGCCACTGCAATGGTTTGATCTAGGTGTTGGATTTTCACCTGATGGTTTGTCAATTTGGGAGAGTGAATCCAAATTATACTAGTCACTCAAATGCTTTTGATATAGCTTGACTGATTGGATGAACCGCATCCAAGTGCAGAGCATACACACCGGAGTCTTGTCAATTTTAGTAAATTTTAAGAGGGGTATTCTTGTTAAAAAGAAAACCCTCCAGAAACCTCTTTCGGTCCAAGTGGAACTCAATCAGGGAATCAAGGAGGGGTTGATTTTATTATGGTTACTAAAACAAATGATGATAGAAAATGAAACATAAAAATATAAGAAAACCACAATTTTCTAACTAGACTACCATGAACCTTTCTTCACCTTTCGGCTCAAAAGGAGGCTCGTGGGGTAAGTATTAAAGTTACTTTGAAACCAATAAAAATGGAATATGGAATTGATTTTAAACCAAAGTATACTACCATGCAAATTAATACTACGCTAGATTTAAAAAAGATGAACGAAATGCAAAAAATGACACAGACGCAAATCCCCCCAGGGGAGATGGGGAATGGGCTCGAAAGAGCCTATTCAAAATTATTTTTATTACCAGTGGTTACAATATCATAAAAATGATATGATTCCTCTTGATTCTTATACAGAATGAAACCAAGGGCTTACAAAGTGCAAAAATTAAAGATTTCAGTCAAAAAGGAAGACCCCTGGGGGGATTCAGAAGACCCAAAAGTCACTTTCGAGCAGAAGCTTTTAATCTTTTCTGCTATACCTGATAAAAACAAGAAATATTATTAGACTAAAATATGCCTAAAAACACTCTGAAAGTACCTTGGGTCAGCTTACTTTTAACCAAAAAAAGCTAAGTAAAAACTAGTTAAAAAAGGTAAAAAGGGAACCGAGGAAAGCAAGCTTTCCTTGGGATCTTGGCTTGACTTTTAGGCAGCCAATAAGATGTGCAATTTTATTTCAGAATATGAAAATTTAAATTACAGCAAAGGAAACTACCTTAAAAGCAAGCTACAAATTTACATTTAAATGCTTGCAAAAAGAGGATAATTTCAACTAGATCTCTTAAAATATAATTTTATATGCAAAACGGAACTGAGATCTAAACTTAAGAAAGGACCTTACTAAATAGATCTATATGTAATTTTCTTAATGAGACAGATCTAAGCAATAATATTCCTTAATGGTAACCAGTTTGAAGAAAATTTAAGATTTTTGAAGGAGAAAAAGGAGAAGAGAAGTGCTTATTGCTGAAGCAGATCTACAAAGGAAACTTGTTAGTGAAGCACCAAGGGGCACAATATTTGCAATATCTGTTGAAAAAACAATGGAATCAAACCTGAACCACAACTCTTCCAATCACGGCAAACCTATAAGCTACACAACAACTCCTGCAAACAAAACCATTAAATCTGAAGATACATATGAGAAGTAGATGATACAACATGCAAATAATCTTATTTAGCATACAGATATTAACTCATTCAAACATATGTAGAAAAATAGAATTAAGTAATCTTACTTACAATGATCTATCCCTATGATTCCAATAACCATTCAGGCAGACAATAGTTAAGTGCAAAAAATTGAAAAAATAGTAGTTTCACATCAAATGTCGCATGATAATGATGATCCACACATGAAAGGTACTCCACAATTGAGCCTCCAAAGCTTCTCTTTATTTCAACAAATGAAGATAAATACACAATTACAATATCAAGCCCTTTAATCCAGCTCTAACTAGCTTTGAAGAGGGAGCTTGTGCCTAGATATATACAAAAAACAGGAGATCCAGCCCAAGGGGGGTGCAAATCCCAAGGAGACAGATCAAATCAGCTGATGAAAAACTAAGAAATTATCAGTCGTTTATTCAACAACCAATAATAACCAAGGGAAAAAACACCTTAGGCTGATTTGATTGACAAATAAAGTCTAAGAGACCGAGTCTTTTATAGACACTATCATGATAGAACATTTATTACAATTCCCCCATGGGGTATGAACATGTGATATAGTACAAAAAGAACTTCCCAGAAGTACTTCCAAAGGTCTTCTAAACTCCAAACAAGTTATCATTGTTCAGTTCACCAGGCTCACTTGATGAAAAAAACACTAAGTACAGCTTAGGTGGTAACACGTTGAATGTGAAACACCACCCCAACAAGTGCAGCCATTATAACTCTTAGTCATGTTCTTCTTATGTTTATTTGTAGGCTAGGCCATGATATATGAAAGCAGTTCTTTCAAGAACACGTGTCTAGCAAATTCATACCCTGTCCTCACCGCTTAACCGAATTTGAAGGAATGAAGAATAGGACACCAGGGTGGAAGAGCCATAGAACAGTAGTTTCTTGATGGTGGCTTCTGGAGGAAAGAAAACCTCATTCTTACCTATTTTCTAGAAATTCATTCATTGAGAGTGGATACAACGTAAGGAAGTAGGTACCTTCATGATAATAGATGTTTGGTCAATTCCTTTTATATAGGTATGTCGATTTGCCTACTCTTATTGTTTGTATTGGTATAGTGTGAATCCATTACTCGTATGGGGGTGAAAACTTGGGTGGTAAATCCAGAGTGTTCTCTTTGAGATAACCCTTTCTGTATCACATTGATAATTGATTTTTTTTTAAATACAGCCCTCATACAGCCCTCTTTAGGTTTCAATAAGTTGTATTCTTTCTAGTTTCTATCTCTATATTTTGGTATTCAGAGTATGTTTTCTTACAGGTATTAGACAAACCTATACCCTAAAACTTCATAAGGTATTGTGTTGAAGATCTGCGTGTTACGAATCCTGTTGGCGATTGTAGTTATTGAAAAATTGTGTCTTAAGTTCCTTTAAAGTATTATAGTAAGTTGAAAGTTTTCAACCGAAGGTAAAACTCTATAGGATTAGTGATATCGCTTACATATTTGCATGCCATACTTTTGCTATGATTCCACACGATTGGTTCACTTGGCTAGTGTTTCAGAGCTTGCATTGTAGGGCTTTCAAAAGTAGTTAACCACTGAGTATGTCAATTAAATATTTGATTATTCAAGGATCTCTAAACTTTTAAGGTGATTTAACTCACCTTTCATTATTATAAAACCTTAAAGTATAGCTAATATATCTCATTGCATCATTGGAATTTAACGATTCTTATAAGAGAATATATTATAGCTTGTGTAGAAAAAGATTAATTGATAATTAATTTTCTTTGAAAGGGAGGCTTAAATTCTTGCATGAAAGTCTTTTTGTAATGTTATAATTATGGTAATGGTTAACATAGTATAGTTAGTAATGTTTGAAATAATTGAATAATATTGTTCATGCTAGCTAAGGTGAAGCTATGTTATACATTTAATTAATGGAGACTATGCTAATAGTAAATGAGTCCTTTAGTTAATACAATGCTAAGTAATTATGCTATTTTCATGTAATAGTTGTATTAAAAGAGAAAGCTTGTATAAAGTAAGTGTATGTGTGGTTTAATGTAAGGGACTATTATAGTCATGAAGTAGTTAGGCATTAAAAGAGGAAGGGATTAAACCTAACCACATAAACCATAATGTTGGAACTCTCATTTTATAATGCTTAAAGATTCAAATATGATAACTAATATTAGTAGAAATGGGAAATTGTTTTCTTCAATTAGTTTAAGATTAAGAAGAGGAGCATTACGATAAGGCTCTAGATTGTTTTCAAGCGGTTTTGAAAATGTTATTTGCGAAGGAGCCCTTGAGTAAAGGGAAGAAAATGGTAGCATATGTTCTACATAATTGTAATCCTCTTGTTGATAAATAACAATAAAAAACATAACATTTTTTGTGGACATAGCCCCTAGTTAGGGGTGAACCACGTATATTGGTGTCTCTCTTGTATCTGTGTGTATGTGATTTCTTTCCTAGTATTGTGTTACATCGAATTATTTGGTCTCTAATTAGTTGAGAACCTTCAATATTTACAAGTTAAAAATCAATAGAACTAGGCATTTTCTAGTATGCACAAGAATACTCTTGATGAGGATTGTAATGACTTTAGGATATTGTCAACAACATGACTAATATATTGTTGATTAAATATTATTAAGACATGATATCAATATGAATTGAAGGGTGTCTCTTATGTTTCATTAGTTAGAAATAAATAATGAATAGACTTTTAAATAGAGCACATTTGCTTAAAGGTGTGATATTTCTATATTTGTGCACTGTTGATGATAAATAAATTGTGGTTAAGCATTAATGATTTGAATGATAAGTTTAACCACTTATAACTACAAGTGTATCATAAGAAGACAACAACCTCCATATTTTGGTTAAGAGTTTTAAGTTAATATATGTTGAAAGATGTTTAAATAAAATTTTAATTGCCCACTTTCACGATCATCCTTAGATGGAAGTTGAGTATGTTACAAAAATGATAGATTACGGATGAATATAAGTATTCCTATGTTGAGAGGAAAGACATCTTTATTTAGACTAGAACGTATCGTATTTATGATGTTGGATATTCATTTTCTTAATATTATTTAGACTAACATGTTTAGATGTTTGAAACAAAGTAATTGCCAACTTTCACGATCATCCTTAGATGGAAGTTGAGTATGTTACAAAAATGATAGATTACAGATGAATATAAGTATTCCTATATTGAGAGGAAAGACATCTTTATTTAGACTAGAACGTATCGTATTTATGATGTTGGATATTCATTTTCTTAATATTATTTAGACCATCACCCTAAAATTACTTGTGGATTTCGGGTATTTTACAAATGGTATCAGAGCAGGTTCAAAACACTCAGAGCTAATGGACTCACCTACATACATGTATGTGTGAACTTTGTGAAGAATTTATTACTTGAATATGGGACTTTATGCCATGCATATTATAGAAATGATATCGGTTTAATGTAATGATTGTCTAAGTATGTGAACTAGTTTTCTTAGAAATCATGTGTTTCAGTGCATTAAGTTAGTTGCATAACTTAAATGCAAGAATACATGCATAGGTTGAATTAGCCTTGTGACCCTCTCTGATTCTACTTGTAACTCCTCTACCTTTTCCTCGTGTTGTTACTGTGCGTGTAATGCAGTGGTTTGTTGTTGTATTCTACGCATTTCTATTGTTTTAATCATTTTCTGCTCCAAGGGAAGCTTATTTATCTCATTTTGCATCTGCGTGATATTTGCTTCCACCGCAGTGAGCTCATTTGTAATATTCTATGATTACTCATCGTCTATTAGAGTAACCCAAGTCTAGGAGACTTCGTATACATCCTGAGCACATATATGCTATGTTTTCTCTATCCTTTTTGCAGCCTGAGTGGTTGTGTCACGTCAGCTTTCCAACACTTCTGGTGGTGTGTTGGGAATCTATTGTGCTTCTAATTTTGTTACTTTTGTCTTGAGGTCAGTGACTATGTTTGCTCTATTTTCTCTATCCTTTTTGCAGCCTGAGTGGCTATGTCACGTCGGCTTTCCAACACTTTTGGTGGTGTGTTGGGAATCTATTGCACTTCTAATTCTGTTACTTTTTTATTGAGGTCAATGACTATCTTTCCCATCCTAAGGACCTTGTCTTCTAATGGCATATCATGTGATATTTCATCATCATCCATGTTCAAGCAAAAAATATTAATGACATGGGTGAGATTCTACTTACTTTCTTCTTCTCACCTTGCTTCTTGCGTGGTATTTTGCATTTTGGCCTTGACTTTGTTGATAGTCTTTCCTGAGTGTTTCAGCTACTTTTGAAGGTTATTTCCCTGTATCCGCAGCTCTATAGTGGCTTCTTTCTGTAAAGCATGCACATATTTCAACTGTATTTTTGAAAAATATAAGAAAATCAGGTCAACAGTGCTGCCCACCTCACCGTGGTCCAGGTTTTCAAACTCCGACACTTCTCTGCCTAGTTGTACCTTGTTGGGGTGGTTTTCTCTAGTTCACGGGGTTTCGTGTGCCTCCGCTATACCAAGTGAATCCTCTGACAGGGGTACCTGTGACATACATTCTACGACAAGCTTTATCGTTTCAATTGTTTTCCCTAGGTCATCCAACCTGTCTGCAACGGTGGTAGCGAGTTGAGTGTGTTGCTGTCCAAAGTCATCGAACCATGCCTATGTAGTGTTTTTCAAGGATTCTGCTAAGGCCTTTACTTCTTATTCATCCATAATAAAAGTATCAGCTTCTTTATTAGCCTTTTTCTTCTTGCACGAAGGATCTGGTGGAACTTCTTCATTCTGCACATCCTTTTGTTGGGTCTGTAGTGACAACTCAGTCAGGGGTTGCCCGGGCTAAGCTTGTCATTGCATTGTTGCATCTGCTTGTTGGGTACTCTTACCTTTAAGAGGTGGTTATCCCTCATGTTTCCAATTTTCTATCCAATCCTTGATAATAGTCTCAAGATCCTTGGCTGTAAGAATATATTGTGTTGGAGACAACTGTTTTTGGGGGTCTCCGCATGCCTGGATGTACAGGTAGTGCAATGCTAACTGAAATTTGACAAGTTGTTGAAATATAGAGATGGTAGTTCCACTCACCCTTACCTTTTGTTTCACCAAGTTCCTCAAGGCTTCATTATGGAAAAATAATTCATTGTTTCTACTCAGTTGTCAGTCTTCATCGGGCGAGAACCACAAGTTTTGGTATCTCGCTCCTCTACATTAGACATGTAAGTATACCTATTGATATCCTATAGGCTCAGACCATATAGTAAACAATATCAGAATTATCAACCAAGCACAGTGGAAAGGAGTACCTTCTTCCTGTGCTGAAGCAGCATCCCAAAGCAGCTCATTAAGCAAAAATTGGGATAAATTGATTTGCACTCCTTCTGCATAAAGTGTCACCAGCATTACTACTTTTGCAGTACATTTCTTTGGTATCGAGACACACAATAGTTTATGTGTCAATATCATGACTTCCATATGAGTAGCAGGGTCCTTGATGGATGAAATTAGAAATTCTTCACTAGAGCTGACCAAACTATACTTTTTATGGGCTTGTGCATTCTTTTCTAGGCTTTTTCCTTCCCGAAAGGTCTCTTTAGGGTCATTTTCATCCCTTGGAAATTCAATGATTGCTAAAATGAGATCAACATCAATTGAGTGCAGCATGTCTAGCCATAAGAATTCTACATGAAAAACTACCAATAAATGATTGACATAAGTATCCATTTCTCTAGTCCGTCCAAAATGAAGCATGAAGAGAGGTGATAGTAACCTCGACTGCTCTATCCCACTTTCCCATTTCATTGGGACAAACTGGTTTGGCAATTCCGAGGAATCCCAGGCTAGCTTCATATAATTCTTTGTTTCGAGTTCACTAATTCTACTAGTGTCTGAATCTTGAAAGGTGAGGTTGAACAACTGAGGCATGATATTCTGCAATACTTTCATATCCTTCGGTTTCTTAGGTGCTACTAGTGTAACATGGCCTGTTGTACAGGATTATGCACCTAATAACCATAGGTCTGGGGTTACCAACATACTCAATTACTTGCAGACAATTGACTTCTAAAGTACAGAATAGGAAATAGGAGGGTTAGAAGGACTTACTTGTTAAACGAAGGTCGATCCTTGCTACCCTCTTCCTCTCTGTTCCACTTCCAAAGTCTTCAAGATTGCTCCTCTTTCACCTGTCAAGAAACACTCTTCCAGATACAAGATGATTCATGTACATATAAGCAGGTTAGATAAAACGCATATCATACTGAAATATAAACATTTATCAAACCATAAAACATGAAACACATATGGAAGAAGTAATCTCTTTATTATCAATAATGGAAAGAGTTAAGGTTACAATCCAACGTCTGAGACAAGAACTCCTCTGCAACCAAAGGATTCTGAGTTTCACTGCTCCAAAGGCTCCTGTAAACATTCCACCAGCATAACTTTGCTCTCCAAGTGTATATATCAACACCCTCCTCAAGGCCATAATTTATATGGGTGAAATAAGGCAGTTCTCGAAGGTTGGGGAAGTTGTAGCAGTTAAGGAAATTAAGTTAAATAACTTAACTAATTTCCAATCAGCGAGTGTTTTTATGTTTTAATTTTTGAGACATATTCATGGGTATGTAGTAGAGCAACCCGCGAATGATTCATGACTTACCATAAGGGAAACCCACGAATACATGGATTCGTGACTTGTAACAACCAAGACTCGCGAGTGATGCGCGAGTTGTATAGAAGGATAGTCACGAATACATCTCAACATAGCCAAATGACAAAGTAACTAGGTGGATGGTGAAAGAATGCATTTCATAATAAACCAAGCTATAGTGTTTTGGGCATACCTCTATCCATAAGTGTCCTTTTTTGTGCCAACATGAGGGATGTCGGTACTCAGACGGAGAGGTGCCATTCAGGTGTATAACAGATGCCCCCTAATGTGTGAGGTCAGAGGGAAATGATGGCCGAAATACATTATAATCTTTAGCTCTGGAGAAACTCAGGAATCCAATGGAGTAGAGAAAGTACCTGAAACAAATACATAGTAATATCATATACAAAGTTATATCTGAGGATGCTATGTTCAATTTACTGGAACACTAGCTCCTTTACAATATTTGAGGACATCATATGATACGGGTAAAAACCACGTATATTACAAAGGTGGATCGAAGCCACAATATACAATAAGGATGAGTCTTCAAAGATCTAGAAGCTATGTAGATTGATAGAACATAATCTTGCGCAAATTAGTCCATAAGTGTGAACTAAGGCCTTCATAAAGAATCCCAAAGAACCAATACAATCCAAGCCATGCGAATAAGGGTAAGCTGAAGTCGAACATCAAAAGGATTCAACAGTTTGTCAACCAATATGTGATAATTGACAACTAAAGCAAAGGAATTCACCAATGATGAAAGTGAATCCTGAGGTACGATCGTCAAAACTCTAGGTCTTCGCCATCAGGAAGTACTAAAAATGGAACCATGATGTGATAAGGAAGGCAACGGATCACAAGAGTGACTAGGAACTGGGCAACAGAAGGGAGACACAAATAGATAACAGATATAACAATGATGGGATCAGGTTATAGATCAGATATTAGGTAGAGTCCTTGAACAGTGAGCACAACACAGAGGTGACCCAAGGCAGTGTACAATAGATAGATAGAACAACTAGACTTATCTGTCATGTAGAAGACGTGATCAGATTCCCCAAGTATAATGGACAAGAGGAGGAGTCGGAAACTCAAAGTGATAGCTAAACACAAGTGTATACTGAAACATGGATATAGGAAAACAAAGAGTGCTATGTTCAAGGACGACATGCTACCATTACTGAAAACAAGAGAAAATTTCTTCCTTACCTTCCCTGTTAAATTTTAACGAGTCCAGGAAAGTAAACTCGGTTCCCTCTTCATTTTTTAACAAGCTTGAAGAGATGGGAAAATAATGCTTGATAGTGTTACTGATTCGTGGATTTAATGATCCCGAACTAGTACATGCTCAGCCGGTATTTTCACATTTAGAGATTCTAAAAATGCCAAAGAAGACTTCAGGGGGGTCCTTTTTCGTCCAATTTAGTCTCCTGAGGCCGAAAAAGTATAAAACAAACCACAGAAGAACTCTCTTAACTTCCGAAGAAGAAAAGGTGAACCTTTTTCGTACTTAGTCAGGGAGGTCCAAAAAAGGTTAAATTACCACCAACCCAACACTCCTTCTAGAACAACATAGAATAGCTTGAGATTTACGAGTGTGAAGGAAAGAAAGATCACTCGGAAAGATCCATTTGGTTACAAGAAATGGGGGTTACAACAATAAACTCATTGCTTTGTTCTTTAGTGTTTAACGAGCATGACAAAGACACAAAGTACACTTAGAATCTTTTTCATGTTTGGGTCCAGAGCACGAAAAAGAGAAAACTAAGCTCAAACAGAGTGTTCCTTTTCCGTAAATTTAGTCCCTCAGGTCCGGAAAAGTGATAAACCTATACCTGAGAATACTCTTCTCAATTCAAAAGAAAAGACAGTGATCCTTTCTCGTATTATTCCGCATGGTCCGAGAAAGAGATAACCTACCACCAATGCGGATGCCCGTTCACATATTCATAACAAGCTTGAACGGACGAGATAACTCAGCAGTCATGTCTATTTTAAAGGAGTCAGACCTGGGCCTAAAGAAAATCCATAAAGGCAGGGAGTCCTATAAAGGGATAGCTTGTAAAAAGAGATTCAGAAGAAGCTCTATTTGGCATGAAAAATAGCTAAAAGGACACCCCTGGACCTGAAATAGTGGCGGCATGAGCAGCAAAGGATGACAAAGGCATAGAAAGATGATACTCATGAAATAAGGGCCCTAGCCACGGAAGAACAATGGTAGAGACAAGGGACTAATGGCTTAGAATACCATAGTCCGTGGCAAAATGTTAAATACTAAGGTTAATGTGGAGTGATAAGATTCCAACATGTGTTGGAAATAGCGAAACCACCCTATTAGAGCAACAATATTTTGTAAAAATTGATAAACATGTTCCAGGGTACAAAAGTATGGCATTAGTTGATGAGCATTTCAAACTATAGAATAAAAACCCACTTTATGAAATATTATTTCTATAAATAGAATGAAAATTAAAACATTTCATACCATTTGAAATTTGTGAACCATAAAGAGCAAGAATACCCTCTACCTTTGATCAATCACCGAGGACAATTGGACCGTCAGAATCAGAATCCGTCCGCTTCAGGTAACTATACACCCTAAGCCCTTTAATTTGATCCAAGAAAATATTAAAATTAATGGTGAATTCGGTATTTATGAGTAGCCCAAAATTACCACAGTACGCATTCACAGGTTGCTACACAGGAGAGTCATGAATATGCGTTTCATTCATGGGTTGTCTAACTAGACAACCGCGAATGATTCGTGAACTGTCTAAAGGGACAGTCGCGAATGCTGCGCAAAAGGGAAAAACTTAAAAAATATGCAACATTTTTAAATTTTTAATATGAAATACTGAATCCAAATTGCTTGTATTTGCCAGGTAAACATGGTTCTGGAGTGGAGAGAGAGAGAGCATGAAGTAATGGATCATGCGGCGCTCCAAAGCGCGCCCACAATACAAGCATTGAGGACTTGTGGGCTGCTAAAGTTCTTTTGTACCTCTCCCATGCGGGCCAATGTCTGCATATTGGAATTCATGGTCAATTACTGGGACCATGAGTTGAGGATGTTCAATCTTCAAGGTGAAACCTTAGAGCTTACCGTGGAAGATATATATTTCATTACCGGGTTGTCACAACGGGGAGCACTGGTGAACTTGGAGAGAATTGGAAGGGGCGGTGACCCCTTAAGTGTTCAAAACTATGTAGACATGTTCTACATACCAAGTACTCAGAAGAAAGGAAGCAGCGTTCTCATTGCAGACATCTAGAATTTCACTCTCTAGGTATTGGCTAGTACTATTGTGAGACTTGCAGGATCATCAGGGTTACATATGGCCACCAGGAATCAAATGAGGGTGGCAGTTGATTGCTTTAGAGGCACTCTCTATGATTGGTGCTTGGGAATTTCCCCCATCATGAAGAGGCAATTATCCGACTGCAAGAGAGGAAGACACAAGAACTTTGGTTATGCAAGCATACTAGTAGCGTTCTTCGAGAGAGAGTGCCAGCTATGAGCCCTGCTATACCACTACAGGTCCGATCGCCACGGCAGCCAAGGTTGAGCCGGTGGGGAGACAGCTTCCTCCGTCACGGAGGAGGAGACGTAGTACAGAGTGTATATGATGATGACTTTTACACATGGTGGGAATGACAGCTGCCGGCATTGGAGCAGTTTCCATACGCCGGAATGGACTTTCGAGGTGACCCCGACCTCATTCTCCCTCCAGGAGCAATATGGGGTGATATGGGTAAGTAATTTTTAATTTTTTATCATTATAAAAATTTTATGAATTTTTCAAATGATAGTGATATACATATGTACAAGTCTTAATCTGATTTATGTGTCAAAATGCAGATATTGGACCAATCCGCCCGGAAGGGCACCCCTGCATGTTCGTGCGTCCGGTTGTTGGAGGAGACCCAGGATTGCTCAGGGTACTCGAGGGGAAGCTGGCTAGGCTAACCCAACGAGTACCCACTATACAGATCGATCATATCCCTACAGCCATGCAGGAGTTTGTAGTTGGGGTTCCACCGGTTTGGCTACGTCTTTTCAGACGAGTAGCTAGAGCAGTACTTGTATACAGAGATGCGGTGGAGG